>CM055899.1:74654573-75254573 GCA_029582155.1 Panopea generosa
TTCAGTAAATTTACTGTAAGTGAATCATCATGTGATCAGCCCTGACCTGAGGTGTCTGAGGTTAATAATTTCAATGGCTAGCTATGTGGCGATCAATGGGTGTGAATCTCAATTTTGATGTAAGTACATGGGCCAGGTGTGGTGTGAATCTCAATTTTGATGTAAGTACATGGGGCAGGTGTGGTGTGAATCTCAATTTTGATGTAAGTACATGGGCCAGGTGTGGTGTGAATCTCAATTATGATATGAGCACAAGGGCCAGATGTGGTGTGAATCTCAATTTGAATGTGAACACATGGGCCAGGTGTGGTGTGAATCTCAATTTGAATGTGAACACATGGGGCAGGAGTGGTGTGAATCTCAATTTGAATGAGAATACATGAGCCAGATGTGATGTGAATCTCAATTTGAATGTGAGCACATGGGCCAGGTGTGGTGTGAATCTCAATTTGAATGTGAACACATGGGCCAGGTGTGGTGTGAATCTTAATTTGATTGTGAGCACATGAGCCAGGTGTGGTATGAATATCAATTTGAATGTGAGCACATGGGCCAGGTGTGGTATGAATATCAATTTGAATGTGAGCACATGGGCCAGGTGTGGTGTGAATCTCAATATGAATGTGAACACATGGGCCAGGTGTGGTGAATCTCAATTTGAATGTGAACACATGGGCCAGGTGTGGTGTGAATCTCAATTTGAATGTGAACACATGGGCCAGGTGTGGTGTGAATCTCAATTTGAATGTGAACACATGGGCCAGGTGTGGTGTGAATCTCAATTTGAATGTGAATACATGAGCCAGATGTGGTGTGAATCTCAATTTGAATGTGAGCACATGGGCCAGGTGTGGTGTGAATATCAATTTGAATGTGAGCACATGGGCCAGGTGTGGTATGAATATCAATTTGAATGTGAGCACATGGGCCAGGTGTGGTGTGAATCTCAATTTGAATGTGAGCACATGCGCTAGGTGTGGTGTGAATCTCTATTGAATGTGAACATATGGGCCTGGTATGGTGTGAATCTCAATTTTTATATGAGCACATGTGCCAGGTGTGGTGTGAATCTCAATTTGAATGTAAGCACATGGGCCAAGTGTGGTGTGAATCATCATTTGAATGTGAACATGGGCCAGGTGTGGTGTGAAACTCAATTTGAATGTGAGCACATGGGCCAGGTGTGGTGTGAATCTCAATTTGAATGTAAACATATGGGCCAGGTGTGGTGTAAATCTCAATTTGGATATGAACACATGCGCCAGGTGGGGTGGTAATCTCAATTTGAATGTGAGCACATGGACCAGGTGTGCTGTGAATCTCAATTTGAATGTGAGCACATGGGTTTTAAGATAAATAGATCAGTTAGGGTTAGGGTTAGGAGAGTTGTGTAAGCAGACCATGCGTCACCTTATTATTTTATCATACATTTACAAGCAAAGGAACAATGCCCTAGGCAATGTTTTTCACCGATAATTCTGAATTATAACTTATAACAAAGAAATAAATTAGCTACAGGTATGGCAATTTAGAGGCTCTAAATAACAGAGAGCAATCATTATTTTACTTAATTTTTAAAATATACTTGGGAAATTATCGGAAATAAAAAATTTACATAAAAAAATAAATGAAATCTTCTGTACTTATGTATATCGTGCATACCTTCTCGAAGATCTTAAAAGTTGGAAAAACCCACGCCTAATACGTGAGTAGAAACGGTAAGGTACCAGAGTCAATTCCTACACCAGATCAATTTAAAATAGTGATTAACCTAAGTCAAATTTATCAGAAGTTTCTGTTTGTTTATGTGCTATGTGGAAAAAAATGTGTAATGGAAATGTGCAATTATTATATGTGTAAACTGAGACACTGATGCTAATTGTGGGTCCCAGGTGTTGCTAAATATAAAAATGAATTTCGATGTAATATGAATATTATATTTTCCCCATTTCAAATACATGTATTGGCAAATGTCATTTGTATATTTAATCCAACCATAGTTTTAGTACCTACATTGAAAACATTCACAGTTAACACACACAAAAAATATTGACATTTATTATTTTAACATAGATGCTCCTGTCAACGACATCAGCTTCACGCTGAAACACTTCCTTACATTATACAAAGAAGATGTGATCATGAAAGTATTTTTGTGGTAATTATACAAAAATATTGGAAGTAAAAACTTGCACGTTCAATTTGAAGCTCTTCTTTCAACCTCAATGTCAATAAAATTACGAAAATATAACTGCTGATATGACAACATTTACCTTCCCAAGGTGGGCCCGGTAGGCTCAGTAGCATGGCTGACTATCAAACCTTGGGTGGCAAATTCAAATCCCTGCCCAATCACAGTGACAGTCTTATTGATAAGTGATAAAGGGCACTGCATCACATTGTCATTTGCCTCTCACTGCTGATTCAAGTGGGACAGTTATCATTTACTTGCAGAGATGTGTGTGCTCGAGAAGGATTAACCTTCCAGGTTCCCGGGAAAGAGTGGTTAAGTTAACTGATCATCTGTTGGCCCTGATGCTAAATGTTCAAACAAACAAACAAACAAACACTACCTTCCCAATAGTGAGCCTCTTCAAGCAGGAAGATTTCGGGTTTTCATCTATGTAAGTTACAGCATTTTTCTGTCCTTCTTTCTGAAGTTTCTCTAATTTCTGCAACTGAATTTTGTGACAACCTGGACATTCTACATCCTGCACAATCTCAGATGTAATAAATCTCTGCAACAACACTTCCAGTTTAATGGCGGCCTGTAGATGAAAAATTACCAATAAACCAATACAAAAGCTGAACTGTTGCATAAAAGAATATTTACACATGTAAAGATTGTATTACGATTCCTAAAGACAGAGATCAAACAGAACATAAATCAAGCCATCAAACCCTATTGGTATTATTGATGAAGAATATATTAAAATTCTTTCATTGTTTTTTTTATTATAAAAAAAAAAGTCCTGTTCCCCCAAGTGATAATTGTTTTGATCCAAACGAGACTATTTCAAGTGAATACCGCAAACATTACTCGAAAATATGGGAATCTTCCAATAGAACTGAAAAATTAATGGATGACTATTTTTCTTGCCTTAATACAACACATTGAATAATTAGCATAAATTAATTGATCATCATCTTTTTTACCACTTTTAAAACATCAAATATGCCACAAATATCTCAAACCAGCAATAACAGATATCTGTTTCTTTCATACCAGATAAGGATTTCTTCATTTTTTACCATGGATAGATATTTTTATCTCACCGTAGGGCTGAGAAAAAATTCTTGCACTGTAACGTAGGACCCATATAGATGACGTAGCGTATAAAATATATGACATAAAATCATATAATTAAACGTTTAAAAACATAAAATAATTATTCAATGTGTTTGGTATGCAAGATATAAATATCATTGATGGCTTTTCGATTCAGCTAGAAAATTCCGTCTCTTGGGATTTTCAGTTATCCCTTGTGACGGAATCTTCTATCCGAACCACAAACCCATGTAAGATTCTTATAACTGAGTATGTGATGAGAAACAAGGGTCTTGACATACTCAAAGTAATGTTATAGACTTCACCGATTGTAACTGCTTGATTGATGTCCTCATCTGATACAGTGTTAGAGGAAACTAACAAAGCAGTAGCTTTACCATTGAGCTGAGAATCAAGAAAGTAGCATTTTTTAGTTTCCAAGCTGGTCAGGACCCAGATCCCACTGCCATTACAGTGTTGTAAACCTGTCTGCATCCATGCAAACTCTATACCACTATAATCTGTGATTGACAAAGCGGTGTGGTTCAGACTCCATCCTGCCGTGCTCCTCTGCTGCCATGTTGTTGTAAATCTACCCACATCAATGCAAACTCTAACAAGGCACAATAATGTATAACTGGCACAAAGCTGTGCGTGCTGTTCAGATTCAAAGACCCAAAAGTTTCAATTTATTATCAATACTTGTTTCCAGTAAACATGGTTCTGAACATTATGACATGGGTTCATAGCTAAGAAACATAACATACATGTATATGAAATGAAGAAATAGTAATATTCTTATATACTATGATATGATCACTGAATAATGCAAGACAGCAAAGTGCTCCACTGATTTAATATAAACTTAATGCCTTAAAAACACAAGTATGGCTAGTGTATCCAATCTAGATATGACATAAATAATAAACCGAGACAAAACTTTCATATCCTGTATTTTTTTTTAAATTTCATTCCAACAATTTCATCACTTTAAAACACAAGATAAACAAATTAATTGCAACTGACAAATACGACCGATAAAAATGATAGCAGATATGGGATAAAAAATATATTCAAATTTTTTTGTGTTTTAATGGGCATTAAGTTAGTATATAAGCTGGCTGACACAAAGGAAACCAAGACGTACCCATGCTGTTTTGGGAAAACTTAGTGACAGGCTATCATTGAGATCATATCTAACTGGGTGCCTGTATTTGCAATCTACACACTCCAGCTGGCTGGCAAACAACATGCGGAATGGATTTCCAGGTCTCGACATGGCAACACAGGCAACAAAACACGGCTCCTCGTCACAGCCACCTCTGGGGACTGGTATTTATTTGTTGGATTCTGTATGTAAACGGTTTTTATAATCAGCGAAATTTCAATTGTAGAAATATTTATATCAAAAGCATATGATAAATGTAAAATGACCTACGAAAATGATTTGATTTAGAATTAAAAATTTATATTCTAAATCTACATAACAGAACAATTACACCCCTTTATAATATGCACTGGCTGGGCCCAGCCTTTCCCACTATCAATCTGAGGAGAAAATCAATATAAAAAATATTATCATTCAAAAAATACAATATATTTCATATACACGTCAATCAAATGGAAAAAATATAATACTGTCTCAAAAATTTGAAAAAAATATTTTTAAAAATGGGTAGGTACCGTAGGTAGAAAGTAAACAATGTTTTAAGAATTACAAGTGGTGCAACACAGGTATACTATTGTACACATATGGTATGATATGATTTTCTAGTTTCCCTTCTCACAACTTGCCCAGCTATGCAATGTGATATAGAAACAGCTTCATGTCTTGGTTTATATCAATTTATTTTAGCTAGCTTGCGGTGGAAAGCTCTGAGCTAATATAAACACTCGAGTCCGCTTCTTGGGTAGAACTAGCTCTGAGTGTTGTTTTTTGAGAGGCAACACGTTAAGCCGGGTATTAAAGCGGTAACCTCTGACATGAGCAGCCAACACTCTATCCATTACACATCCGTCCCACTTATTCATGCCTTAGAAGCCAGACTTTCATAGAGATATCAAGATTTCTACTTGTAAACATCAAAATTATATCTTCACCTGTTCACGTATCAATAAAACATAAAGCATCTTACAGGATGAATCTGTAGTGATAATACACTTGGTTATTATAAAAAAATATGTCATATTTTTATAACATTCTGGCACCTTTACTTATGTGACATATTATTTTTTGTAACACGAATCTTTAACAATTACCTGTAATGAGGACAAGTCAAACAACGGCAACGTAGATGGAAACTTCAGGCTCTCCTCGTCTAAAGTTGATGTAAACACGTTAAACAACTCATGGGCATCCTGTATGACAGGAAAACACATAAATAATCAATTTGGTCTGGAACAAGAAATAAAACAAAACTTCAAAATGATATGAGATGTAGACAGAAAACATACACATAGATATCTTTTAATTGTCAACCCATTATGCGTTGTATAAAAATCAAGTTATGCATTGTTGTTTTTTTGTGTGAAGATGCCAGATAGATGTATCAGCTATTAGCTTCACGCTACGCTTTGATGAATTTTCAAATTGTAATATATAAACATTTAATACATCCAAGGACCTAATAACAATTTATTGACAATCTTAACAAAATGTCATTCATTTTCTATTTATTGTCCTTGATATGAAAAAAAGAATGTTAAGCGAACAGAGCTTTGAACAACCCATTTCAAAATTTAATTCTACTTTTCTTAGGAAGTAGACACATTTTACTTTTGGTGTTGCATAAAATTATACTTTTTAATGTGGAGTGCATGGTCCAGTGGTAGAGCATCAGTGATCAGAGTGTCATGGGTACGATCCTCCCCCACAGCCATGTGTGGTGTCCTTGAGCAAGACACTTTTCCCACATATGCTAAGCACTGATTCCACCAAGGAAGACTTTGAGCGTCACTTGTACAAGTTGTAACATCTTGTTTCACAATCGAAGTAAAATAAATAACTACATATTTTTTCGAGCGACATGAAACAAGTTCTACATCATCAGAATGATTCAATATTTGTAACAAACCTGCTGGTCATGTGATATTATCCAGCGACGAGATCTGAGGGCACCTATTATGTCTGCAGGGGAGTGAACATCAGAGATGTAGTCAACCTTGTTATTCAAAACTGAAAATAAACATAGTTATAAATATATAAATCTTTATTGGTTATTCACATACTGGGCCAATATAGTAAATGTTTCTGTCAAATAAAATTATATAGCATTTTAGCTTTACAGTTATTAGTATTAATTGATGCATAACTGAAAAAATAATTGCTTCCAAGACCTGTCTAAAACAATGCTAAACAACATGTTGTAGTAAAGTATATTCAGAGTGAACTATCCCAGAGCTTTCTTCCTGGAAATTGGGAAGAGGTCAAAGCCTTTGGGGTTGAGAAGAAAAAAACAGCATGATTGAGGGGAAAGTTGGGGTTTTGGAAGGTTTTAGCAAGTTGGCATATATAGCTTAACATTGTTATGATCATGTTCTAACAATTAATTACCATATATTACAATAATACTTCATACTATATTTGTTTATCTGCTAAATGTAAGAACAAAATTCCCTCAAAAAACAAATTATACATTTTTTTCAATTTTGGCATTATTTTTTTTGGGGAAAAAAAACCATGATATTTTTAATTAGGGAGTAGACGAATTTCAGCCTCTGTATAATAAGGTAAAAAAGCTCTGTTTCCATAACAAACAATATAATGATATAATATAGGTTATATTGGCTAGTATTTTTTGTTTTTACAAAATATTAACCAAATTTAAATTTATTCAAAACATGAAGTCAAAGCAGACTACCAGTACACAAACAATACACCTGTCACCATTTAACTTATTCAGGCAGTTTCTAATAATCAACAATTAAACAAACAAGGCAGTTGTGCAAAATAGGGAGGTAGGGCAGTAGGAAGAGTACTGCTCAGGCTAAAATCTCATCTTCCTTCCAAGGTTCACCAAATAATCTCCCAAAAACAACACTCAATACTGTTTCTACCCAGGAAACGGACTCCCAAAAGTCGTTCATATAAGCTCTGAGCTTTCTTTGTTAGCAAGCTAAAATAAATAAGTATAACAATAGTACAATAGTTCAAGGGTCAATACATAGAATAATTTTATAATGAGATTTGGATCAGGAACGTGACCAAGAATTTCAGTGTTTTTTTTTCGGCCATTTTTATAGCCGTTATTGGGTCATATTCCCAATGGCAAATAGTATCTTTTTTTCCCAATTGAATAGTAAAAATTCCCAAATGAAAGCTTCAAAAATGTAAATTGAAACTTGCCATACTTCCTTGATAAAATAAAGAAAGATTTCTCTATTCTGAATTTAGTATGACATTGATTATTTAATTAAATGGCCTGATAAGCAAGTGTACACTTTTTATAAATATATAAATATATTTAATGCAAAAAAAATTCCCAATGTTAATGAAAATGTCGCTAAAATTCCCAATTCCAAGGGTATGGGTCATCTTCCCAAATTGGTGAAAAAAAACACTGATTTTATATGCATCAGATCTATTATTCAACAGAGAATAATAATAAAGATATGAAAAGATGAAGATGATGAAATATGAAGATGAAATAGAGCAAGTTTTAACAATAAAATGATCATACTTGTATCTCAGTAGGTCAGTATCCAGCTAAACCAGTTCAACTACTGTACAAATTTAATGCAGACACATTAAGTGCCAAGTATAAAACACCAACATTTAACAGACTGACCAACAAAGCAGTGAGATTACACAAGCTCAGCCACAGCCAAACGTTCAACCAAGGTGTTGGGCCTGACCAGCTCAGTTGGTATCGTGTCTGTCAATCCAGAAGGCTCAAGTTAAAATTCCCGCCAGGCCAGTCAGTATGATGACTGGCCATGAGCTCTGCTCCCTGGTCATGAACCTCTCACCTCTGATGATGATTATTATTATTATGAAGAAACCTTCTTACCTTCAAGAGTATGCAGCAATGGTGTAGCAAGACAATGTGGGTCTGATGAAGCTGATTTTTTATTGAGAAATTCTGTTAACCACGACACAACAGAAGGTGTTGATGCCCAGGCCTGAAGCACCACATTCATAAAGCATGTATTCCCCAAATTTTCTAATCCTGGACACAAACCTATAAATGTATATATAAGAATATCATTATAAAGTTAGCAGTTGAAAGAGCCCTCAACTATATCACCATATTTTTTCAATCTTAGCAGTAAAACTACACTTTTATATCAAACATCATAATTTTTTTTATCAATATTCTGTTCAAGAACTAAACTTATAATCTATAATTTACATTTTAATATGTTCAACAAGCAGTCTCTAGTGATTCCAATTGCTGCGCCAGCCACGACTACCGTAACGGGAGAGGTCTAGGTTAAAGAGGCAAAATTTTAAAAATGTAGCTGGACACATCTTATTCTTATTTTTACCCACTTAAAGGGAATTTATCCATAAAAGATGATAACATGTCTCTTAAAACTAAAATAATTATTAAAATAGATAAAAAGTATCTCATTAGCATTAAGTAATAAAATTGGAAAGACTTGGTATGTCAATCCGCCAAATCGTGAATCAATATTTAAATTGGAGTGGTGAACTTGAAACAAAATCTCCATTCTAAAAATAGACAACTTAAACTTGTCATTTGTACTCTTTCTAAGACGACAGAATTTTTACTATGTGTAAGCCTGTATCAATGGTGGATCTACTCTTAAAAAAAACGGCGTACGCCCACTCCCCATACACTCCTATAAATGTTTTATTACTGACAAAACATATGTGCCCGTTCAGATGTTGTGTTGCGCCCCATAAGCTGAAATCCTGGATTCGCCCTTGTGCATAACAAATCAAATTGAAATCATGCGACTCATTTAATACATCACAAAATATGTTTAAGCGAGACTGGTGGTAGGGGTTCCATATTGGTGAAGCATATTCTAACTGGGGGGCGGACCAGAGAGTTATAGGCAGCTACTTTGTCTTGGAGCTAGGGCCAAGTTACAACAAATGAAAGTTAAGGTTTTAATTGCCTTACTGGTACTGTTACAAATGTGTTATCCCCAGATGAAGGTGCTGTAGTTAAGGCGACCTCTAGATACAATGCAGATGTTACACTCCGTAACACTTGACCATGAAGTGCATAATCATGTCTAATCATTCTGTCTGGTCGAGTTCTAATGATCCTCCTTCTGTTGCATTTTCCTACCCCCGAGTTCCACTAGCTAGTATTTTTCCCATCTAGAGAAAGTTGTCTAGAAAAACTCTAGATCATCTTGAAGAGCCTCACAATCACTCTGGGTGGTGGCATTTATGTTGAAAAATTACAAATATCGCACATGTGTATTTCAACTTCCTGTACAATCAGCAATATTTACAAATAGTATCCATGTGGTTATCAAATGCAATGAAATATATGAAAAATAATGTTTCCATTACAAGTCATTTTATGACACAGACCTGAAAAATGTGTTTCTTATTTTACAGTTTACATAAAACCTTGACTGGACAAAAGCTAGATTTTTTACAAATATTAATTCTAACCATGTTTGCTGAAAACTGACACAATACAGTTCAAAAGTTATAAACATCGTAGACTGCGCATTTCAGAAATTATAAAGGTGTCAGAGAACCCTTCTAATAGAAATGTGTTAAAAATAAGTAAATAGTTTAAATGGTTTGTTATAAGAAGTGGTGGATATATAAAGATGTATTAATATTAAGATGAAAAATAAAAAAATATATAATTTTTTTAAAAATAAAATTAGAAATCTTAAACAGCCTCATGCTTTTCAATGAATTGATATTGTTATGGAATTAATCCATTGAGAAACATTCACTCATGTGAAAGGTCAGTGCAGTTTTATCCACTTTTGTTTATTTGCACATCTACAGCCTCACATCATTTTTCCTAGCCACATTAGCTCAGCTGGTAGTTGCAGGTTCTATCCCCAGTGCTGGACAACAAAAAATATAACCGGAGACAGGCCTTGCCACCTCAATTAAACAATACATTGTTAAAAACAACATTACCAAAATATATTTCAACACAGTACCTTTCTTCTAGATGCTTGTTTGACCTATGAAAACGATTTTCATTAATTCTTCATATAAACTTTAACAGCAACGCCATGATGAATTAGTGAACGTATCCGCATGAGCGATGTATAGTAGTGTATATAATTAAAAAAACATGTCCAAATAATGCAGTGTTTTCTCGAGCTCCAATTTATTGGGGGTCATTGATGACCCACTGACTAACAATCTGGGGGTCATTTTTAAAATCTGGGGGTCATCAGTTGACTAGTTTTAAACTTAACCAACATGATTAAATTAAAAACAGTTTTTCTTCCCGTTTCACACAAATTTCTCCATCAAAACTGCAACTTACGTTAACAACTTCAAAACAATTTAACTTCAAACTAATGTTTCAGTTCTGGCAACAAGTTACAACAACTAGAAACTTAGTAGTTGTTTTTATGATCATGACCCTTTGGTCATGAACTTTTTAAATGTCATGGCCACAGCTCAATCACCATGACCCTAAACGTTTGGTAACGTAAGCTAACAAATTTTCCTGGAGACGGTCTCGACCTCATATTAGCATGTAGTAAGCGATAATTTTAGGGAACCAGGCATTAAACGTGTTTGCTGTTTAACGGTGCTGAACGCAGCCCTATCAAAACAGCTGGCATTGTTAAAATAACTCTGAAACCGGCTTGCCAAATCAAATACATGTATGTGTAATTTGAATTTCTGTATTTGAAGGTTGCGTTAAAGTGGATGCACTGAACAAACTTGATTGCGTCAAATGAGATTTAATTGTGTCAAAAACACAAGAAACACGCTCTGGAGAAAACACTGATAATGTTTGAAACAAACCATCATGGCGTTGCAGTGACAGTTTATACAAGGAGTTGATGAACAATCGTTTACATAGGTGCTTGAAGCATCTAGAAGAATGGTACCATGAAGAAATATATATTTTGTTTACGTTGTTTTTAACGACTGTATTGTTTAATTGAGGTGGCAAGGCCTGAAAGCACTTATTATAAGGGGAATTTTATGTTTACAAATGTGTGGTATTCTGTCGTAAACCCAATATTGACATACATTTTACGTTAACACGTTTGTAACTCAGGAACGCATTGACGTTGATTGTTGAAGTAAACATTTTTGAACAGATAAAATATTAGTGAGTAAAACATGGTGATTTGATTACATGTTTGTTAATAAACTTTTTTTGTGTGAGCCTCAACAGAGCATCTATCGATACTGCCGCTACAAGGGTTGTTGTCGTGGTTACCATTGTCATAATATTTATAAAAAATCTTGGTATGGTTTGAGATGAGAATTTCATTCTGCAATGAAAGAATTTTGATTTGGGTTCCTGAAATGAATGAAAGTTAAGATAATTGCAAACAAGATATTTCAAGATTCTGCGTGAATACAGAAATTTTCACAAAATATTGATCAGTTTCGTTTCCTTTTCTGTACAATTCCTTACAGTAATCGAACATGAATGATCATGACCACGTGCATGTATTTGATACCATTTTGATATAAATTATTATTTTATTGTTATTTAAATGTTATATACCAGTATTAAGTGTCAACATCTGATTCGGATTAAAATATTTAACGGCGATTCGTAAGTGATCGAAAACCGATAACAAATTAGTTCAAATGACATGCAATGTGTTTCTGGACCAAACTAAAAATAGGGTCTCACTATTTAGCGTCGAGAAGTGACAAGAAGCGTCAAGAGCTTTATTATTAATAAAAGTTATCGTCAGGAAATAACCATATGTATATTATACCTATATAAACATATATCAGTTGATTTTTTTAAATTCCATTCATTAATAAGTCATAATTGAACTTTGTTTCTCCGTTGCAATACCGACAAGAAGATCCGCCATTTTGTTTATGCAAAGGATAGTAATCAGTTAGCGTCAAGAAGCTGTATCGGCGTATGTGACACCAATGATAAACATTGTCTACACTAACATTTGTTTTTCAATAAATTAATTACATTCAAATAATTTTTTTTAATAAGTGTTATGATTGCTAATAAGCGTGTAGGTACATGTTAACCTATTACAAAATATCAGCGTCAAGAAATCTGATAACTAGCGTCAGGAGGCATAGTCTTGTAAAATGACAGCATTCAATTTATTGAGTAATCTAACATCTAATTATATAATCAAACATACAAACAACTTGCAATAACTGTAATCCAACAGAATTTATAATTCATGAAAAATTTCACTCTGTTAAAAAAACATCATATGGATATAGTTTATCATTATGTCAAGTGCAAAGCTGGATTAAATTATTATATGGATTATGGGTTGGAAGGTAAGTAATGATTACTTTATATAGCTCTAGGAAAAAGTTAAATGCTTCTTCACGTTTCAATTTATTATTTCTTCCAACGTGATGCTTCTTGATGCTAGTAATCAGATTTCTTAACGCTGATATTTTGAAGCACTTTTTACAAGGTTATACTTCTTGACGCTAGTAATCAGATTTCTTGACGCTGATATTTTGAAGCAATTTTTAGCAATCACAACACTATTTGAATGTAATTAAGTTATTTAAAATCAAGTGTTAGTGTTGACAATGTTTATCATTGGCGTCACATACGTCAATACTGCTTCTTGACGCTAACGGGTTACTATCCTTTGCATAAACAAAATGGCGGATCTTCTTGTCGGTAACGCAACGGAGAAACAAAGTTCAATTATGACTTTATTAATGAATGGAATTTTAAAAAATCAACTGATATATGTTTATATAGGTATAATATACACATGGTTATTTCCTGACGGTAGTTTTTATTAATAATAAAGCTCTTGACGCTTCTTGTCGCTTCTTAACGCTAAATAGTGAGACCGTAAAAATATATACAAGCTCAATACCCTTTTTCTTTCTTTTGTAAGATGGTCCCCATAATATGTATACAGCTGCAGAAATAGCTGTTGATATACCGCCAATTAAAAGAATGTTTTTCTCAAACATATTTGCCGACGTTTCTGTTTCTTTCCAACATACAGGGTGAAGGTTATATAAACGGTGTGCATAATAAATACGTTGACATCATAATCAAAAGTAACCACTTCTTCGTGCCCTCTACAGAAGTATCCGCACAGAACAGATATATTCACTCACTTATCATTTCAGTTTAAAACGATTTTTTGCTATCATAATCGCTTGTTTTACAGAATATCATAAAAACGAAATTGTCCCCAGCACTAAACTAAAATCACAGCAAAATAGATAAGGTTCTTCTTCTTCCGGCTACAGTGTGCTGGTACGCCGTTAAACCCATTCATTCATTTTTCTGAATGTGCGTACATCAATCTTTGCTCAAGGTGATTGCCTACAGCTCAATTAACGTTCACGTGTTTTTTTCTAAATTTGCTTCTTTAAGGACAATGTTTGATTACAACTTTATAAACGTTGCTTACGTGTTCTGGGTACAGAATTATCCGTGATTCAAAACATTATGAGTATGTTTCTGTACATAGAATCACATCACCGTTATCAGCTGACTTACGGAAACACCTAGATAAGATTGAGAGGGCATATTTTGAGAAACAGTTCAGCTATTTATGAACACTGTTCCCGAACTCTCCCTGCCCTCCCAAAAACATCAAAACCATCAGTAATGCACCAGTCATTTGTAACCGCTGCACTCCCTATAGACTGGAACAGTGATGGAGGGGACTTTGACTTTTCGCAACCAAGGCTCTGCAGGAACACTTTGCCCAAGTATTAACATTGTCCATTGCTACTCTATATTTTTTCAAGAACTCGTGCGGGCGATGTATTGCCATTTGATAATTTATTCATTAATAAAATGCACAGCTACAGACAATACACTTCGAAATTACACCCATGTAAAATTGGAATTTTGAAAATCCCATTACATGTCATTACATAGATTACGGCAAAAGTGGCGTGATATTCATTTGGTATTTTCTATAATTCAAGGACCCATAACTCTTTGGTTTCTCGTCTGATCTGGCTGATTCAACATCTTCTGAGCTTTCTTAAGAAACATTCTGACCAAGTTTGGTCGGCTTTGGATGAAAACGTATTGTGTTATCCTGTGAACAAGAAAAGTTGACGGACGGATGGACGACAAATTACCATGGCATAAAAATGTCCTTCTGACCTGGCTTTTGGCCGGAAGAGCTGAAGATGGCATACCATTATGTGAGTTTACCGTATCATTGTTGGAACGTCGTTGTCAACACACTTGCTGAGCTTACACATTTCTATGGCAACTTATGGCAAAACGCACTGTAAAATTCGTGACAAAGTGACGACAGAGAAAACGTATTCATTCTTTATTGACTATACTTATATCATATGCTAAGGTACATGTAAGTGTAATTAATGTTATTTTTATTATTTATAATAAAAATGTCAAAAATTAAATCACTGGATGGCAAAGTCACAGACCGGATACAAAATCTCAAACAGACACAAGTGTTGTTAAAATTAAATGACCTTGACCTTTGAAGCAAGGTTCTGGGTCTTGAGCACAACACATCGTCATGTTGATCTTTGAGGTAGGGGGTCTGAGTCTTACGTGCGTCATATTGTCATGTCATGTCGGTCAATTGAGCCTTGTGTTTTTGTGAAATCCATGTATGTATGACAAAGTTACAGACCGTACACGAAATTGCAAACAGACTCGGTGTTTTCAAACAGATTTAAATTATAGCGTTGAGTTATGGGATAGGGGTCTTACGCACGACACATCGTCATGTTATGTTGATCAATTGAGCCAAGTGTTTTTGAAATCCATCCATGACAAAATTACAGGCCGGATGCGAAATCTCTCGCAGACTTCGTGTTGCCAAACAAATGCGAAGTGTGACCTTGACCTTTAAGGTAGGAGTCCGAGTCTTACGCCCAATACGTCGTCATATCATGTGGATCATTTGTGCCAATTTTTTTTAATCCATCCATCTTTAACAAAGTTACAGGCCGGACACAAAATCTCAGATGGCGACACTACAATTAATACAAGAGCTGTCGGAGGGACAGAGCGCACGACTATTCAAATATTTGTCACAAAAGTACAAATTTGATTGAGACTGGTTACTGAGAAAGGGTCTTGCAAGCAAAACTTTAACCAGAATTTCTAAGTCAAACAAGGGCAAAAATTTACATTATATTCATGCAAGTGTTCTCTAACTAAGTAGTTGTAGTAGGGTTGATGACTGGGAAGGCTTGTGTAAAGTTTCAATCAAATACATTACGTGATGGGTGAGATATGGACCTGATGGTACTTGCACGCAAAATTTTAACCAGCATTTATAAGTCAAACAACAAGGGCAATGATTTGCATTATACTCAAGCACTGAGAATATCTTCATTTATTGGTTGACAAATAGAAATCTAGCCGAAGACAATTTAAACAACATTTTATGATAAGTACAAATTTGATATTTTAAACGGTTATTGATTTATGAAGATTAAACTAAAATCGTCCTTCTTCGTTTATAGCAAAAATATTATCGGATTTTCACGCGACACCGATAACGAAAGTTGGGTATGATGCATAACATGTACTCATATGCTGCTTATACATGTATTTATGGTATGCATTACACGTACTCATATGCTGCTTATACATGTAGTTATGGCATGCATCACACGTACTCGTATGCTGCTTATACATGCAGTTATGGCATGCATTACACGTACTCATATGCTGCTTATACATGTAGTTATGGCATGCATTACACGTACTCATATGCTGCTTATACATGTAGTTATGGCATGCATTACACATACTCATATGCTGCTTATACATGTAGTTATGGCATGCATTACACGTACTCATATGCTGCTTATACATGTAGTTATGGCATGCATCACACGTACTCATATGCTGCTTATACATGCAGTTATGGCATGCATCACACGTACTCATATGCTGCTTATACATGCAGTTATGGCATGCATCACACGTACTCATATGCTGCTTATACATACAGTTATGGCATGCATCACACGTACTCATATGCTGCTTATACATGTAGTTATGGCATGCATTACACGTACTCATATGCTGCTTATACATGCAGTTATGGCATGCATCACACGTACTCATATGCTGCTTATACATGCAGTTATGGCATGCATCACACGTACTCATATGCTGCTTATACATGCAGTTATGGCATGCATCACACGTACTCATATGCTGCTTATACATGCAGTTATGGCTTGCATCACACGTACTCATATGCTGCTTATACATGTAGTTATGGCATGCATCACACGTACTCGTAGGCTGCTTATACATGTAGTTATGGCATGCATCACACATACTCGTATGCTGCTTATACATGTAGTTATGGCATGCACCACACGTACTCGTATGCTGCTTATACATGTAGTTATGGCATGCATCACACGTACTCATATGCTGCTTATACATGCAGTTATGGCATGCATCACACGTACTCATATGCTGCTTATACATGCAGTTATGGCATGCACCACACGTACTCGTATGCTGCTTATACATGTAGTTATGGCATGCACCACACATACTCGTATGCTGCTTATACATGCAGTTATGGCATGCATCACACGTACTCATATGCTGCTTATACATGCAGTTATGGCATGCACCACACGTACTCATATGCTGCTTATACATGCAGTTATGGCATGCACCACACGTACTCGTATGCTGCTTATACATGCAGTTATGGCATGCACCACACGTACTCATATGCTGCTTATACATGCAGTTATGGCATGCATCACACGTACTCATATGCTGCTTATACATGCAGTTATGGCATGCATCACACGTACTCATATGCTGCTTATACATGTAGTTATGGCATGCATAACATGTACTCATATACTGCTTATACATGTATTTATGGCATGCATTACACGTACTCATTTAATTTTCTTACTCAGTACTTAGTTGTTACATACATTGCATGCAATCAATCATATAAAGTTGCTACACATAGTTGTGACATACATAACATGCAACCATAAAATGTTTATACACAGTAGTTGTGACATACATTACACGTAATCATATACCTGTGTTACATGTAATCATATCATGTTTATACACATAGTTGTGACATACATTAAACGTAATCATATAAATGTTTATACACATAGTTGTGACCTACATTAAACGTATTCATATAAATGTTTATACACAAAGTTGTGACCTACATTAAACGTATTCATATAAATGTTTATACACAAAGTTGTGACCTACGTTACAAGTAAACATTTCATGTTTATAGACATAGTTGTGACCTACATTAAACGTAATCATATAAATGTTTACACATAGTTGTGACCTACGTTACACGTAAATATTTCATGTTTATAGACAGTAGTTGTGACATGTTTAACCCGTTTACGTCATCAGATTAGCAAAAGACAGTTTTGAGTCAATCAAAGTGATGAGGGACACAGATGACCTAATGACTCACGTGTACAAGTATTACAACTCTTCAGGCAAAAGGACTAGTTCTCTTGAAAGACTACAGAAAATGTTAGACGATTCTGCGGCAAACAAGAAAATCAAATAGACTGCACACACACGCTGGTTGTCGACATGGATGCCGTAACGTCACTGAGGGATACATATGAAGCAGTTGTCATGGATTTGGAAAATGTCATCGAGTCTGGTAATGACAAGGTTAGGATGGGCAGTGGTCCTTCAGCTAATGGATTAGCGAAAAAGTTAAAAACTTATAAGACTGTTCACATCATTCACTTCCTGTGTGATGCTCTCAAACAACAAAAAACACTGGCACTTACATTTGAGAAGAATGACATCGATCTTTCTATGGTGAAACCAAGGATGGAGGCAACACTCAGTGCGCTAAAGAAACTTAAAGAACGTAAAGGAATTAGCACCAAAAGAGTATCATTAATGCTTGGTAAGTTGGACTTCACACACAGTGAAGGACAGGTGGCATCAGTGAAGAAAGCTGAGGATCATTTTATTGACAACTTAGCGCACCAAATTGAACGAAGGCTCGATGCAAGTGACATCACTGACAATATGGCTGTCTTCAACACGATCGATTGTTCAACGTTCTATGGGAATGACGAAATTATGTGGCTTGCTGAACACTTTTCAGTTGACGTAGACGAGACATTACAGGAATGGGATATGTTGAAAAATACTTTAGCAAATGTTGACCAAGAAAAGGTAAGTGGTCCATCAAATGTGATCAAAACTCTGACAACCATTAAACACACCACTGGAAACTTTTTCCAAATGTGGAGAAGATTTGTGCTGCAGCATCTGTGCTCTCAGTTAGTACAGCAGAAGTAGAACGAGTATTTTCGGAAGTCAATCGTGTAAAAACTGATGTAAGGAACAGGTTAGATGTGATACTGTTCACCAGTTACTAATGGTTCACCGTAATGACCAATATTGAAAGGACAGTGAGATTGTGGTACAACGTAAAGCCAAGAAGAATTAATTGATACTTAGGTGAAGTGTAAAATTGGAATGTAAAATGTAGAACTTCTTGTGTCAAGTATCACAATTTAATACAAAGGATCAACTCAAGATTTTTCATTTTTAGGTTATGTTTTAGACATACTTTGACCAGCCAAGGAGAATTAGTTGAAAATAGTGAAAGTGATAATGTAGAAATGTAATATTCTTGTGTCAAGCCTTTCCATAATTTATTTTTTAATTTAAAATGTATAAAATAAATTTTAGACAATTTCAGCAGCAGCAACGCAATATAAATAGAATGGGACATGAGAATATTGCATTAACTTTAAATATTAATTTGTTAAAAATGTGTTGAACAATTGAAGTTCGGTTGTTTGAAGACATGCATGGTAACATGATGATGTACATATAGCTGTGTTTTAAACTAGATAATTAAATATATTGCATTGGCTTTAGATTGATATATGCATGTATTATTGTTTTGGGTAAAAGTAGATGCTAATAAAAGAGTTAATGTGAAATAATTTTAATTTATCTGATTAATAGATAAAAAACTAACAAATTATTTGTGCAACACCTTTTTATCCACATGTCAATTGTTAAGGGGAGATTACTTTAAAACACCACATAAAAAGGCTGATTAACAAACAAATTTTGCAATGAATATGTTGTTTTCTGAATTACGCGTAATATTTGCTCCCTGCCGCTTTTTCTGGCTCCCTGCCCTTTTTCCTGGTCTAGAAAAAAAACACTACAGATATTACTATATGGATTTGTAGATAAAGTACTTGTCTGATCTTGAGAGCCATCCGAGGGTACATTTTTTGACAACATGTTTATTTCAAAACAACACTCATTTCTGATCCTCTGTGGGAAGGTCAGTACATGTTCCCGAATACCATGATTATTCTATCTTTTATAAAGTTTAACACGGTACTTGTTTGGATAATGCGTTACACTCATAATACCGTGCGGCATGGGCATGTCCTCTCCATCTGGCGCTCTAAATTCAAATTTTTGAAGAAGAGTTGTAACATAAAGAAATAATTCTATACGAGCTATCGATTCACCCATGCATGAACGCGGTCCAAGCGAAAACGGAATGAACTCCTCGCGCACCTGAACGGATTTCCTGTCTTCGGTCATAAACCGCTCAGGCCTGAAAGTTTCTGGTTCAGAAAAAACGTCCGGGTCTTTAAGAACAGACGGTAAATTTGCAAAGACGGTCGTGTTTTTGGGAATGAGGTATCCTCTAAAAACAACATCATGGGATACAGAATGAGGTATCCCGAATGGAACGACATGCCCTATTCGTAATCCCTCCAATATTACTGCATGAACATACGGCATATCATTCCTATCACTTACACAAGGAACCTGAACTCTTCCTAAAATTCTGTCAATTTCTGCATGTGCTTTTTCTTGAATTTCAGGATTTCTAATCAGATGCAGTAGTATCCATTTGATGGTGGTCGCTGTAGTTTCGCTTCCCGCTGCCATAAGGTCATGTAAATGTATCCATAATTTGCCATCAGTAAACGAATTGTTTCTTTCAAACTCTGCATTATCCTTCATTTCTGTAATATAGTAATCAACCAAACACTTTTCGTTTCCTTTCACGTGATTCGCAAAGTTATCTTGACACATATTCGAGAAGTAGTTCTGGAACTCCGCAGATATGGCCCTGCTCTGTTGAATTCCCAGAATATCAAACGGCAGCTTGTGCAGAAAAGGAAAACAATTGATAAGTACTTGATTTTTTGCAAATACTTTGAACTCATTGTCTAGCGTACTTTGGTACCACACAAACAGTTTATTTTCGTACCCAATCCGCCGACCATGTAATATACTAAAAATAACATTTGCTAAGCTGTAGT
The DNA here is from genome assembly GCA_029582155.1 of Panopea generosa. Classification (NCBI taxonomy): domain Eukaryota; kingdom Metazoa; phylum Mollusca; class Bivalvia; order Adapedonta; family Hiatellidae; genus Panopea; species Panopea generosa. Next base: position 74,675,261 of record CM055899.1, read on the forward strand.
TGATATCAGTAGACAGATCAACCGGCTTGTCGAATTGTCCAAGTCTTTCGACAAAGTACATCAGCTCTTCATTGACCCTGTCTTCAATTCGCAATTCAGATTTACTAAAACACAACTCGCGGAAGGCATTGAGTGCGAATCTTCTATGTTCTTTCCATTCCGCGCCGTTAGCGAATACAATACCCACCCGGGTCAGTAGTAGCTTAGCATAGGTCGACAATGGCCGCCGTGAAAACACACTCCCTTTCTTAACAAATGCTTCCTGGATTACTTCATAACCATTTAGAAATATATTCAGCTCACCACCTATGTAAAGTCCAAATACATCACCATACGTTTTACGCATGCCGGCAAGCGTTCCTAAAACGTTTCTTCCAGTTAGTGAAAACAAATTGCCGACGATTGGCCATACTGGCGGCCCCGGCGGGACATCTTTCCGTCGTCTTGTGCACACATGCATCAGTGCAAAAACCAAAGTACAAAGTATGCCAACTAAACAACCACTGACAGTTAAATTGATAAGCGGCATACTGGTGTTTCAATAGCGCAAACTATCAATGAAACAGTGAATGCAATATGAACACAGTTCTATATATTCTTATACACACCAGCCTAATGAACAAACACGCGTGTATTTATAAATCTAAGTACTGCATTAAGCTATATAAACCAGTTAGGCTTTTCAGTACCCGTGTTTTTGCAGTAAATTTAACATACACAAATAGCAACGCTGTGTACATAAACAGTACAGTATCTTGTCAACTATATATTTATTATACGCGAGAGAGAACACAAAAGTCATCAAGAACATATCCACTGTGGTTAAACGGATGACTGTAATAAAGATCAAGGAGTCTTTTAAAATGATATACTGATATACGTCAGTATATAAACCTATCCGTATATATACCGGCTGTGGCGTCTGTCCAATATGGGTGTCGCCGCAATACGTACTCGTACAATATTATCCAATATTGTACAAAAACAGTCACGTGAAAATAACCTTATATTACATATATACATGTGTATGTGGTTTAATACATTTGTCCATGTTTGTATTGGGGTTAGCGCATTTTTCAACGGTATCTCAGACATATAACACTGACATCGTTGGCGCACTGCCTACCATCATTCGCTACGCCGTTAACCAGTTCTAGACACACACCATCAATGTAAGTCACTTATTCCCGATTATGGCGGGTGGAAATTTGAACGCACAACCCCTGGATTGACAGTCATACGCGTTACGACTAAACAAGAAGGATGTGACATTTTCCGACAACCACGTTAGAAAATATATCCCAAATCCCAATTAGATCGATTATGAAATCCCAGTTGGAGATTGGAATAAATACATTTTGAATATAGCTCAGTAGTCAAAGAGGTAACACACTTGTTATAAAATATAAAACTTGTTATTCATAATTTAACTGAATTAAGTGGATTTTGAAGTTATTTTTTTGCAAATCAGGACATTCTTTAATCAATATATCTGACTTCATGCTTACACGCTAAACATTTAATCGCCATCTTGAATTTTGAACTGTACAATATAAAATATTCTATTGGATCCAATAAACTTCTGCATATTGTATGGTAGCATCTGGAGTTGGTGACTGGCTGTACACTTACATGTATAGAATAATAACACATGCATGCCTCCTTATAAGTAGTTATAGTTTATATATAATTGACGAACCCGGATACTCGTGATGAATATGTAACCGAACTTACGGAGATCCGTTTAACCCTCGTATAAAGATAACAAAGTGTAAAGTGCGTATTTCCACGAAATAGGACATAAGGTGAAACTAGTTGTGGGTCGCCAAGCACGATTTCTATGGAGGATGATATCCGCCGTAACTTCGATTATTTTATTTCACATTTCGACGTGGCTCAAATATCAGCGAAGGACACCCCCTCCCACACGCCTTGTCTCGTATTGCTCACTTAATAATTTCAATAAACAGTTGAAAGTTACAAAACACTAAACTTTCAGAAATAAAAACTATTATGATATATTCTAAATGCTTTTGGGATATTGGCGTCTAAAGAGGCCCTCCCAGAGGGTCCCTATTCCCTGGATCTCTTAAAGTAATGCCTATTGTTCCCCAGATCTCAAAAAGTATTTTCCAAAGTACCCTAAAAGTATTTTGTCCATGTTCCCCAGATCTCTAAAAGTATTTCCACTGTTCCCTACCCTAGATCTCCAAAAGTTTCAAACATAGTTCCTTGAAAGTACCAAATAGTGTTCCATTAAGTAAAACGTCTACTATAGTCTTCCCTATTACTATTTACACATCATCATAATAAGCAAAATCCATGCACTTTCCTTTCCTTGTCCTTTCTGGCTCACTCCCTGCATCTGTTTCTCTGTATGTCAAACGTCTTGACAAGGGCTGTTTGAAAATGTATGTAATCCTCATCATCAAGTTCAATGAAGTCGTCTTTGACTTCACTAGAGAGGACACATAGGATATCTTCAGGTGAAATACCCAAATTTGACCCCGGGAACCCAACTTCTACAACCCTTTCAGAAGACCCCATAGTAACAATGCTTCTGTTTGTTTCATGTATAATATCTACGGTTTATGGCTTGAACTTTCAGAGAAAATGTGTTTTTTAAGTTTTCTTAAAAAATATATCAGTTCTGGGGGGGGGGGGGGGGGGGGGGGGCATTTGTGGTTCAATCATGCTGGTTCAAGAGCTTGTCCAAAATCTATATAAATGCTGTGTAAGTTTGGTCAATATTCGTTGAAACATGACGTTGGGATGCTATCGCATCTACAAGAAAAAGGTTAACCGACGGACACTTTACCACGACATAAACTCTGCTGGCCTTTGGCAAGTACAGTCAAAGAAGAGATTGAGGGAAGGACAGAAGAGACAAAAAAATTAACAGTTGAAAGGTTAATTTACAAAAGGTAATATATAAACATAAATAATAGACTTTATTGTGTAAACACGATCTAATAAATAAAAAAAAGTTAGATGCCGAGTGGGATTGAAAATTTGAAATAAAAAGAAACAGCAATAAAAAATTACACGCGATTAACAAAACAGCCAGAAAACGGTTGGTTCATAATAAGTGGATTTGCCACTAGACCGGACATGAAAATCACATTTTGTTGCCCAAAATCTACTCTATATAAAATGTTTTTTCCCCCACTCCTATTCCTATCCAACATAGTATAACTGCCATGAATGTACATATCTACTATCTTTACGTTTACATTTTCAAGAATATCTTAAACAAATGTTTTAAAAAATTGATTAGGATTATGTTATTTCGGTTTTACATTTTTTTCACGAATTCTTCAGAAACAGGGGGGGGGGGGGGGGGGGGGGGGGGGAGGGGGGGGGGTGCAATGCAGTTAAAACATCAACAATATTTCTAACATGGCGAATGATAGTGTTGTTATTTCGGCCTCACTACATCTCGATATTGTATTTAATTTTATTTGTATGGGTGGTAATACAAACTTGAATGTATATTGCAATGTCACTAAGCTTAACTGACTTTTTTTTTTCAATTTCCCAGAGTATTTTAGAAACTAGGCTAGGTTCAGCACCGTTAAACCGCAAACATGTTTAATATCTGGTTCAAATAATGTGTTGCGTGTTGTGTGCTAATTTGACGTTGAGCCAGTATCCAGAAAAAAATATGTTGGCTAACGTTTAACCGAACTGAACGCAGTCCTGGGATTTGTTACACTATCTGTTATATTGGACGGATAATCAAAACATGATTATGTAATTAAGTTTACATAAAATTAATGCATCACTAAATAAATTAAACCTGATTTTTCATACAGATGCTTACATGGATATAAACGACTCTCTAAAGACCCCGCTTAGATATGTGGGCTGTCCGGACGTGGAGTCATATTAGAAATAAACACATCTTAACATATTGATGATATGAAATTTATTTTAATATAAAAATACAAACATAGAACATATTGTATACAAATTCTATAGCTTCTATTTTAGATAACAAAACATACATAATTTTGATTACGTTGTGAACCTGATATATGTTTTTTCTCGTATTTACATTTAGCATAATTATTCGTTTTGTTATTTTCAGTTTTGAGTAGTAGTTTAAACTTATTTATTTTACTTCGATTGTGAAACAAGTTCTTACAACTTAAACAATGATTGTTTGATTGATTGATTGACTGATTGAATATTAAGCGTCATTTTTATGCCATCGAGAGCTAACATACGATCAGTTAACCTCACCACTGTTTCCTGGGATTAACTAGTACTCGAGCACACCCCATCTCCGTAATTACTGATAACTTTCCCACTTGAATCAGTGGTGAGAGACGAATGATAATGAGACACAATGTCATATAACAATCATCGCGGACACTTTTGCCGGGCGGGGAAATCGAACTCACGACCCCTGGATTGATAGTCAGACGCGTAACCGACTGAGCTAATCGGGCCCGGCACAACTTAGACAAATCACGCTCGAAGTCATCCTAGGAAAGCATATGCGGAAAAAGTGTCTTGCTCAAGGACACCATACATAGCCGTGGCGGAGGATCGAACACCATCCCTCCTATCATGGGTTCGGTGCTCCACCACTAGACCACGCGCTCCACAGTTATGAGCCACGTATATATTTTTATCAACAACAGATACATGCAGTGCTGGAATGATTTTTAACTTCCGTGATATATTATCATTGTAAGCATGTGTATACATGGGTGCGTGCATGGATGCGTGATACTTGAATGTGCATTGCAATGTCACCAAGCTTATCTGATTTTTTTTTCAAATTCCCAGAATACTTTAGAAACGGATTCGATGAAAACATCCTGTTTTTATAGACATCCTGTTTTATTGATGAATCATCCTATTTTTTTTATGGTAGTAATGATTTATAATGCGAATATTTTCCATATATATACAACACGTGCAGATTTAAAGTTCTTACAATTTATACAAATTACGCTCGAAGTCTTCCCGTGCATAACCAGTTCTTAGCATATGCAGAAAGGGTATCTTGCTCAAGGAAACCACGCATGGCCGTGGGGAGGATCGAACCCACCACCTTCCGATCCTGTGTTCGGTGCTCTACCACTGGACCACGCGCTTTAACACGATTTAAAAGATGTATATGGTGATAGATTTTCACTAAAAAGAAGAAGTAAATATTCAGTTTACGAAGAGATAAGATCTGGGACAGTTTCCGTTGCTGTACTTTAAGTACTTTGACATAAAATTACATATTTCATTTTAAAAATAATTATAAGATACAATATAAAACTCATAAAGTATTTCTTCTAATCACAGATTATTATCACATTTTATTTCTAACTCATCTTCAATTATTTACAGCTTCCACATTTCCACGAAAGGCTCTCTGGATTATTGACGCATGTTTTATGGAACCATTTCATTACCACACAATATCATATCATCAACAAACTCTGGTAAACTATAAATGTAATGTATTTTTTATTTTTTGAATTTTGGACTCAACTATTTTGGCATTTTTTTAACTTTTGGAAAAGTATCCAAATAACCATTGTTTAAACAATTTAGTAAATGGGTCCTCATAAGAGAAATATCAAAACGACACCGACTTATATCAAATTCAAAATTAGTGAATAAAGTTTCAGTAAGAAATGCAATTGCGAAAATGCCACAATCTGAAGAGTTATTTTGTCGCTGCACATCAGGAACGGACACTTTGATGGATGTTAATTTTTCATTGCCGTAAATTTGAGACAGTTGTAAGGAAATTGACGAATTTAAAGTCTTGTTTGATTTTAAACTGCCCAACAGCTAAATAATTTCAGAATTATTACTTTTGAATGAAGTCACCCAGGGATATTAATTCGTCTAAACGACAGGGGGATAACTCACAATGTATTGTATCTAATGCACAGGATGGGATATTGATTCGTCTAAACGACAGGGGGATAACTCACAATGTATTGTATCTAATTCACAGGATGGGATATTGATTCGTCTAAACGACAGGGGGATAACTCACAATGTAAATGTATCTAATGCACAGGATGGGGATATTGATTCGTCTAAACGACAGGGGGATAACTCACAATGTATTGTTTCTAATGCACAGGATGGGATATTGATTCGTCTAAACGACAGGGGGATAACTCACAATGTATTATATATAATGCACAGGATGGGGATATTAATTCGTCTAAACGGCAGGGGGATAACTCACAATGTATTGTATCTAATGCACAGGATGGGATATTGATTCGTCTAAACGACAGGGGGATAACTCACAATGTATTGTATTGAACGCACAGGATGGGGATATTGATTCGTCTAAACGACAGGGGGATAACTCATAATGTATTGTATCTAATCCACAGGGTGGGATATTGATTCGTCTAAACGACAGGGGAAAAACTCACAATGTAAATGTATCTAATGCACAGGATCGGAATATTAATTCGTCTAAACGACATGGGGATAACTCACAATATATTGTATCTAATGCACAGGATGGGATATTGATTCGTCTAAACGACAGGGGGATAACTCACAATGTATTGTATCTAATGCACAGGATGGGATATTGATTCGTCTAAACGACAGGGGGATAACTCACAATGTATTGTATCTAATGCACAGGATGGGATATTGATTCGTCTAAACGACAGGGGGATAACTCACAGTGTATTGTATCTAATTCACAGAATGGGATATTGATTCGTCTAAACGACAGGGGGATAACTCACAATGTAAATGTATCTTATGCACAGGATTCGGGATATTGATTCGTCTAAACGACAGGGAGATAACTCACAATGTATTGTATCTAATGCACAGGATGGAACATTGATTCGTCTAAACGACGGGGGGATAACTCACAATGTATTGTATCTAATTCACTGGATGGGATATTGATTCGTCTAAACGACAGGGGGATAACTCACAATGTAAATGTATCTAATGCACAGGATGGGATATTGATTCGTCTAAACGACAGGGGGATAACTCACAATGTAAATGTATCTAATGCACAGGATGGGGATATTGATTCGCCTTCATTATTATCTATGGATTTTCTTTTTTTGGTTGATTGGGAACTGACAGGGGTACATTCTTTTTTTGCAGGTGACGAAGCTTTAACTGAATCTGGAGCAGGTATTACTTCGAAATCACTTTTTTTAGTGTTATTTTCTGACCTGTTTTTTTTGTGACACGTGGCTTATATTTTCTTAGTAAAAATAAATTTTTAATGGGTTTATTTTTATTACTTATATTATATGCCAATTTAACTGCTTTTGTATGATAACATTCCCCTGTCGAATCACAACTGCAAGATTGGCCCTCGTCTAGCGTAACTATGCGTGTCGAGTCTTTAACACCTCCTACCATATATGCGTAAACGGACGGAACATATTTTATTTTTGTTTCTTTCTGATTTACTATTACGTCTGCCATTAAGCGTTGGGTAATATCTTTTTCTTGACCTTTGCGTTCTGAAAATGTTTTATCGTCTAAAGTTGTGGCATTTTTATCAATAAGTATTTCGTTTAAGTTAACAGGTATTGCAGGAGCAGGATTTTCATCTACTAATGATTGGGGTTTATAAATACTGGGAGAATTTTGTTTACTAGACGGAGAAGTGAATCACCACACAAGACTCTAAATTCGTCAATTTTAACATCATTTGCCGGATCGTCTTCACTTATTGTTTTCTTCATTGTCTCTATTTGTTCTTTTATAATTTTTAACATTTCGGCCGGTAAACCTGATAATTTGGGAATTTTAATTTCATCCGGTAAAAATTATGCATACGAAAAGTCTTGTCTTAATGTATAATTACCAAACCCTGCCCTACCACATTGAAATTCTGTGATGTCCGACTTCTGAACGAAAAATAAAGTTAAAACGATCAAATCAACTGGTAATTCTTTACGCCGTTGTGCAGATTTTAAAACATTATTTATGCTCTCGGCTACATTTGTAGTAACCCCAGAATAAAAATTATATATACACCCAGCTCTTCTAAAATCCAACGGCCACAATTATTTATAATACTATTTTTAATGTTTTTATGAAAATATCTTTTGAATTCGCTTGACCAATTTGGTCAAATTCTTCAAGTTGTTCCGTAAATATTGATTCTGATACAGAACGAAGAAGTTTGTCAACATTTTCTTATATTTTCAATCATGGTAATTACGTGTTAATAACTTTATATCGATATATAATTATGTTTTAAATAATTTAAATTGTGTTACAATACTTTGACAGTAAACATACGCCGTTTTAAACATTATGGACATTTGATAATAGTTTTCACACTTCATGACAAACAAGATACGTTGCCTTTAAATCAATCAGTCGGCACTTTCCGTATATTTACATTCAACGATTTTTGACACATTTTTTGTGCTAAAATAATTGCTCAAGTTCATCGCCTCGTAACTTTTTTATTTCTTATCCGATTTCAATTTTCTTTATATCACAGAAAACTATAGAGCTTCAGCACTACAATGATGTAAAGCAAATTAAATCAAAAAATAAATAAAGATTTTAAGGGGTACCGCAAGGTTTTTCCGTCAGAAAAATTTATTGCGAAATATTACATTTTAAGTACGTATTTTGTAAGAGTGCATCTTCCGTAATACTTAATCGATTTTTAATAACTTTAGCTTTTCTAAAACAACATTATGTTACTTACATAGACATAAAAAATGAGTTTCCAATAATAAATAAAAAAAGTTAAAGGGTACCGCCAGGTTTTTCGAGCGAAAAATATGGCGTAAATTTAGTCGCAATGATGTGTTCATTTTAACTGTCCGTATCTCATTCATTTGATAATGGAGTTTCAGAAACTAAATTTTCTAAGCTTTTTAATGGTATAAACATTTTTGAAAACGGTTACTGAATAATGAAGTAAGTATGCACCGCTTGCTACTCCTTCTAAAACTCCTAAATTTAACAACACCGCCAGGTTTTACACCTGTCCTTTGTTGATCTCACTGCCGTGTGTAATTTACGCAGTTCCGGCAACCGCTGAGGAAGGAGAAAAAATGCTGTTCAAAAGATTTACACAACTTGCCGTTGCTTCGCGAAGGCTTATGTCTTCCGAATCCGGCGCAGTAGGATCAGACTCAGGAGGTTAAGATGTTGATTATTTCATAAAGAAAAATTCGATTACTTTTCTATTCTTGACTGGTCAATTTCTGTTCATTCCTGTTGACCTTCAATGGAAAGAGGTGGGTGGGGAATGTTCACGTACTCCAAAAGCAAAGCACCACCATTGGAAACAGAAATGGTTCCGTGGGGGTATATTATGACTGACATGAATAATGCATTTTCACATTTTTATGATCATAGTTTGGATGGCAAATATGTTAATTTATTTGAAACATTTCGGAAGCACTTTCATGTTTGAATTGTTAATTTAAAAAAAAATAAGTGCCCATGAAATAATGTTTTAATATCTTCTTATTTTAAGTCAGGGTTCCCCCCAGGAATTTTTGAAGGTATGTTGCTAAAAACGGGAGGGGTGGGTATGTGAGGGGTGTCCCCTCCTGTGTTGATTTTTTTTAAGTTTGACATTCATGAATGATGTATTTTTAAGTATGTGTTTCTATTTAGAATATTGCTGCAATAAAATGAATACAAAGAAATAAAGTTTTTTTAATGGATGACTAGCAAGGAATTATATAGAGATGGCAACTGATTGAGATTTTGTGAACGTTTGTGTATTTACACAAAATCTCGCAATATCTCGTTTTCAGTTATCTAACTTCCATTCAAAATTCTTGCATTGCAGAGAGATATTCTCATCAAAACAATACCATTCCCAGAAATTTGTGTTTAAAATTGCTGAAACACTTTTGATTTCAAAATATCTATACTGCAACTAACATAACGACAAGTGAACTATGATGCATTTTCCTTCAAGCTTCAGTATCTAGCCAAATAATTAATCCTTTGTGTGCATTTTCATCAACATTTAATCGTGAGATGCAAGTTTCCTGTCCAATACAAGTTTCCTATCCTATTCTATACAAGTCCTTGATGACTAGTCATATTTGAAAGTTACAATTTATGTTTTAATATTTGATTCAATGTACACTGTAGAAGCAAGTTACATTTTCCATATAGTATATGTGTATTTCCAAATGAATACCAATTTTATAAAAGTAAACACAGATAGATTATTTTTAAAAATTCTTTTTTCCCTATCCCCTAAATATTCTGCATAAACAGGACCACAGTAACCAAATTTTGACCGTCACCACATCCGGGTATTTCCAATGAACAAAAACACTTTAATCTATGTTAAAAATTTAAACTGTTTTAAGTGGGGATTTTATTTGTTATAAAATGATGCTGATAAACCGGGGGTATTCAACTATCCATTAATGTGCATTTCAAATATATGTTTCTATCCTTTATTGGAATATTATTGCCATAAGATAGAGTAAAGGAGTGTTTATAAATGAACAGCTTGTCATATTTCGAAGTTAATACAATTGAGAAGTTTGCTATTTTAATCTTTGATTCTGTAATTTTCATTCACCTAATGCTCAGTGCTCCAAGAATAGGATAGCCCGATGCCCGGGCTTGTCAAATCTGGATACGGGCATGTGCCTTTTAAAAAGTTACTTGCCCGTTGGGCTTGTCTTAAAAATCAGACAAGCTAGTTTTCACAGTATACAAATCTGCAAATATCTCTATTCGATACGACACAGGTCAAACTGTTGTTTAAAGACTGTAACTGATCAGTATAAGCAATTGACCCCCGCGGTGTTTACCACACCACGTGCCCGATAATGCGACTTTGAAAAACTTTTCATGCATATTCATTTATCTATTTTTATTCCTCTAATGTGATTGGTGGATAGCTTTGAATATAAATTAATCTATTTTTAATAATCACTCTGATTGGTCGGATATCTACGACCAAGGTACACGTTTCTTACCACCTACCCGAGCAAAGACAAAAAATAGACGATGACGTAATTCGCGGGTGTCTCTCAGATTCTCCATTACGAAGAGTATAAAATTACCTCCCTTTGCCAAAATGGTAACGATTTCTAAAATCTGATTATGTTTTTGCAGATAATTTGCAATCGATGGCTTTATGTAAAATGTCAGCGTTAGATTCTGGTAGTTTTATAAATATTTCGTAGATTTACAATAATTGGAACTGTATGTATATAAATTTTCTTATGTGAAAAAAAAATGTGGGTTGGGTATGATAGTAATAAACATTGCTTTTTGGTTGTGTAGTTTCAGCGTATAATTTTCTTTGGCATGATTTAAATATAGTATTGAAAACAACAATTAAGATGAATTATGTGTTGTTTTTTTTGAAATATAGTTGACTAGTTGCTCTTTCTAGATATTTGAAGGCTATCATAGACTGCATTTATTTATCATATTGCCAAGTTCTCTTTGATAGATTGATTAGCTTTGTACGCTTCACATTGCCATTATTGTATGTTATGACAGCAATAATTAGAAAACAGGAGAAAGATATTTAAAATAATGTTTTAAATATACTCCTCTCCCACACTGCCACTGAATCAACAGAACAGAAATGATAGTCAATAAAGAACAAAGATTAAATACAACATATTATGTTGGACATACTGATAGAGACGTAGTCAGTTCTCCCGAAATTCTCTCACTTCTCCCTGTCTTATTCAAACGCTAAAACTTGTGATTTAGACATGCATAATGTTATGGGGAGCTAACCCTACATAAAATTAAAACATTTAGTCTATGTTACATATTTCATATTATACCGCAAGGTGTATTGGTAATAAAAATCTTGGCATGTGAACCGTTGATCAGGGCAAGTTATTTTTCAGCCAGGGCAAGTAGATTTTTTCAGCCTACTTACCATCAAAATATATTCCCTGACCATACATGATATATATGCCCTATACTTGTATCAGGCAGTGCCCTAGTCCCAATTTTTTTTTTCTTGGAGCACTGAGGTGTCGGTGTTTTTCCAAATAAATATAAATCTTATAAAAGGAAACATTAATGGTTAAGTCTTAAACATCCTTAATGAACGGGACCGCTATAACCGATGCACCGATTGTTAAGGAACCAACTTTTGAAGCGCCGACTTTTAGACCGGGTTTCTCAAATTTGTTTACATTCGGTAGGCAACATACGGATATTTTTTTATCTGAGAAATGGTCATGAAACACTTTATTAAATGTTTCATTCCGATTGATTGCATTACACATACTACACAGACTCCTCGTGATTGGGAGGTTAATGAATCAATTGAAAGGTAATGCCGACACCTTGGTCAGTAGTTGATTTTAAATCTTGTGAAAAACAATCTCGGATCAAAAATTTCACAGGACATCGCATTATGTATTGAGGCGGAGTTACCTTCAAATGACTCATTCTGATTGGCTTACCTGTACACACCTCCAGTTCACACTTGCGAGTGATTGACAAGTCTGTGAAATAGGTCAATTGATCATGGGGTCACTTGTTTAATTACTGATGGGCTGGTGTAATGGGATTGTCTAACGGTAGTTGTAACGGGTGGGAAAGCATGTCGGGCCACTTAAGGGATGTCGGTAATCAACCAAATATTTTGAAGGGATGTCGCATGCGACATGCGTTATGACTCTGGGTGAAACCCTGCATGTTTGAATTGTTAACTTAAAAAAAAATGAGTGCCCATGAAATGTTTTAATATCTTTTTATTTTAAGGTAACAATCAATACTCTAATGAGTGTTGTTATGAGTGACATGAAAAATGCTTAATAGAAAATGAACATAACACATAGCTTTGTTTTTCAAGGAATATTGCTGTAATATTATTGAATCTAATGACTCCTGTAAGCACCAGCTCAGTTAAAATGTGAAATTATGAAAGTAAAGTTTTTACTGGGATCATGAATAGTTTGTGACCCTATGGCCATAGTCCTAAATAAACACTGTCCTGGTTTTTAAATTGAAGAATTGGGCCATGTTATTTCCCCAATTACTTTTAAAAAAATCTTAAAAGTGGAAGTAAGAGTATCTGCAGGCTGCCCTGTGTTATAGAATGCACATGTAAGAAAATAACAGTGCCTTACAGTATGATAAATATGAGATTGATTGATTGAATATTTAGTATCATTTTTATGCCATCGAGCACTAACAGACGATCATTTAACCTAACTACTGGTTTCTGGGATTCTCAAAGGTAAACCAGTACTCGAGCACACACATTTTCCACAAGTAGCTTTCACACTTGATAGATATGAGAACCTATGTAGAATATGTCTTCTACTTCTTACTGTAATATCTTTCAATCATTTAAAATCGATCCAAATTGAAACAAAGTAATTAAGTTTAAATTGTGGTATTAGTGTCAAACTCGAGGTAGTGTGTTTTTAACACCAACCATACATGTAGTGCATGTCTACACCACACAGCAATACACTTCAGATGCAATAGTTATCCCTGACGTTTATAATATTGTTATAAAGATACATGTAGTGCTTTGGAATCACTAGAAAATTAGAAAAGTTAAGTATTTCATTTTTTCGTTTTCAGAGAGTGCCATCCGACGCTGGAAGCTGTTGACCTGTTTTGTAGCTTTACCTGCTGTAATTGTATGCTACCTGAATGCCTTCTATGTAAATCCTGATGACCATGGAGCAAGACCCGACTTTGTACCATATGAACATCTTAGAAGGAGAACAAAGGTATATTATTTGTTATAATCTTACAACCATTGACCCAGCTTTTACCAGCATTACTGCAAAAACTGAAGGATAGAAAATGAAGAGGAATTCAGACATTTCCTGGTGTATATATATATATTGTAGACCTCTTTGGTTGTCTTACTATTGTTGCTATATTGTTGCAAGAAAATGTGTCGGGAACAGTAGAGCCATTTCTTTTTACAAATTTAATTCTCACATGCATTTGGGCAATTAAGATTAACTGAAATGCTTTGAAACAACATGTAATACTGTAAAATCATTTATTTTCATGGGTATTATATTTTTTGGTTTCCACTTTAAAGACATTCGTGGGGACTTCAATTCGTTAAAAACTAATTTAAAAAAAATTTCGACACCACATTCCAGTTATTAACCTCTGCTGTATTCTAATATGATATTGAACTTATTGTTATGCAAAAAAGAGGAGAGGAAAGGAGAAGTACGAGAGAGGAAAGGAGAAGTACAAGATCTAATCCAGAAAGGGTTTCAGAAGGCAGGCCGGCTGTAAATAACAATAGTGCCATGTCACGTGACTGTGAAAATGGACAGTAAACCAATGTGCTGCAAAGAGATTTATTTGTTTTATTCATTAAAAATGTATCACCATATATATATTTGATCATAAAGAAAAACAATCCTAGATAAAATAAAAAAAAAAACACTTAATAAAAGATATTACTTCACTGCTTTACACACACATATATTCTTTTACAATGTTTTACACCTTTTTTTTTTTACAATGTTTACCGTAGGCCTGACTACAGATGATATTAGTATTAAAAAATTCTTACACTACTTACAAAATCGTCAATGTAAATATTGATGCAATACGACGAAAGAAAATATATAAAGAAAGAATGGATCATTTACCACAATGCGTTGCACATGGGCATATGAAAACAGAGATAATTTATATTGACAGAATTACATACTGCGTAAACTAAGTTTGTGGGTATTTGACTTCATTGTCTAGGCTTCCCACGAAAATTAGTACCCCATGAAAATTAATGGTTTCACAGTAATAGGTTCCCCAAATAAAAGTGCCCAGGGTTGATGCAATTTGATTTGGGTCTAATAAAATGAGATTTACCTTTAAAAAAACTGTGTGTATAATACCATAAAACACATTAGGAGTAATGAGGCATTTATTCTACTTTAAAATGTTTAAACCAGACTTGAAATGTATGTGTATTTATTGTTATTAAAGGTTAATTTCCAGATGGTTAAGTAATTTTCTTTTCCATAAAAATGGGTTTGATGGCTTATTTGGGGGTATGTGCCTACCGTCGTTGAAAAATATTCAAAATGACTGATCATATTGATAGATGAAACTTTGATGTTTGACTGATTGGCTGAATTCCTTTGGCTATTCATGAGCAATCATGATGTCAATTCAATGGGGCTTTATGGCATGTGAACAATCAGAAAAAAAAGTCAAAATAGTGAAACATGTAAGTTTGATAGGCATCTCTAATATGAGTGTAGGATAATGTTTATCTATGCCATTAGTATAAGTCATGTGTCTGACATTCATACATGAATGTTAGACATAGATTGGGGTGACACCACAATGCAAGATAAAAGATACAAATTTTTGTCAGTTAAATAAACGTTTTGGAATGCATGTAGGACTTGACATTAGTATTGGTGTGTGTGTGTGCGTGCGTGTGTTTGTGTTCAAGTATTTTTGGTATGTGGACAGAGCCCAGAAAATCGGGAATTCTATCTTCATGAACTGCAAACTCGTAGTTGGGATAAAAAAGTTCATATTTATTATTATTACTTCTATCGATTATTGTAGCTCATCTGAGTAAATATCAAGCTGAACTTTTTTAATTGTCACTCCATCTTTTAACTGTTTGCACTCTAACATTTGCAGTTTGAAATTTGATCTTCACAAAACTAACACAGTAGTTAATGTATAAAACATAATATCTCAGACAAGTTCTTGAACTGGCCAAATTAAATAATTAATGCATGTCAGAAGCATTGGGTTAAGGCCATGCCATTTTCATATATGGATAGACTATTATATGGTATCCAGTTTTACTTGGTGGAAGGAAATCTCTGAATAAATCATCCTTCAAAGAGCACATTCCTGTGCGAGAGTGAAACACTTATGAAATGAAACTGAAAACTACTTTCATTCTTGTGTGTTTGCTAATCTTTTATTCTTTTTTTTTTTTCAGCCCTTCCCCTGGGGTGACGGGAACCATTCCCTTCTGCACAACAGCCACGTGAATGCTCTCCCAGACGGCTATGAAGATGGGGAGCATTGAGTATTTAATCAGGAGTTGTTTTTATAGATGCTGTTTATATTGGATATCTTGTTGAACAATCATTCGATCTTATATGAATATGTATTTGAATACAAAATTTTGAGTTTCATTTTGCTGATTGGCAGAGTTTGGAAGAAACAGAAAGATAAAAGTTTGACTGGTGTTAATAAGTTGTTGTGTACAAATTACCATAATGGAGTAAAAAGAGTTGATCTATGTAAAAAACATTTGTTGTTTTTAATTAATTACCTTCTAAGAATATATATATATTAAGGATGGTAACGAATGGCAATATTGATATTCGAATATTCGGTCATTCTTTCGAACGAATATTCGAATATATTCGGTCAAGATCTTAAAAATAATCATCATCTTTCTATCCCGAACGTTTTTACTCGCCATATTTGTTACTTTCTCTTTCAGCGAAAACGGTGCTGATGTATAAATACTAAAAAGCAAACAATTGGAATATCATTGTCGTCAAGATTCAACATGACGTGGAACTCGATGATGCATAATTAATAATAATAAATTAATAAATGCTATGTTATATTAGCTTAACTAAGTTAAATATTCGTATGTTTGTATAGTTTATAAGTAATTAACTATTTATAAATGAAATTAAAAACAAACATAAAAAAAATAAATATATATCATGCATTGTGAATGAGCATCTGAAAAGATCCCAAAAATCGTAAATTCCGTTGTTGTGAATTTAATTATCTCCCTTTATATATATATACTTGACACATTTATTTTCACAAGTACATAAACGGCCTTCAAATCAAAGAAGTGTGCTCTTCAATTAGGTATAAGATTGGTAAATAAACAAACTTGCTCTCACCTTTTCAAAACAGGGTGATTTACAACAGACCGTTAAGGCAGATCGATGATTAAAATTGCCTAAGGCAAACAATTAAAGGATTACCCACCAGGACTCCTTATCACCTTGACAACGTCCAATTTACACCCGTCTTAGGAGGAAATCGATAATTACCGTGTCTTAACCTGGTTGATATAACACCTTTCAAAACCATTTGTGGCAAAAATATTGAAATTGAAAATAAACAAAGAAAACAATTTGAATTTACTATATTTTTTGATATTTTTTTTTTGTTCCGAATATTCGAATATCAATATGACATTCGAATATTCGGACGTATGACCGAATATTCGAATATTCGTTGACAGCCTTAATATATAAACATATATATATATATGGGAGAGATAATAAATTAATTATTAAAAATTAATTAATACACCCAAACAATACTGAATTCTTTGAAATTATTTTATATATATATATGGTTTATAAATTTGTCCTTTATATAGCATGTGAGTAGTCATGAATCCTTAACTGGATCCTACTCGTATAAAGCTATCACTTTATGTATGTAAATTTGTCCACCCTGTCCAGATGTGTTGCATGTAATTCCATAGTATATTAGTCATGGTCAACACCAAATTTATTGGTTTGGCAGAGGCCTTGATATTGTATCTCTGGTTTGCATTGTAGCTAGGCGCACTCGCCGTAGTCTGGTCTGTACATTTATGTCTTGGTTATTCACAAATAATTATCTCCATATATATATATATATATATATATATATATACAATTAAGTCAATGTATATATGCCTGTTCAAAAATGTAAAAGTATACAATGTAACAGAGTTGTAGTATAACTTTTCTAAACGAAAGTTGATTCTGTCTCTCAAGATTCAACAAAAATAATTTATAGTCGGTTGTGATCCACAGAAAACATTAAAAGTGACGTGCTAGATCATCTGACTTTACTAAGATGTCAGTGGAGATGACAGAATATACTAATTAGTTTCCTACCAGTTTCACCATAGGGAACTATAGGTCCACCATTTCAATGGCCGGTGTCTGTTGGGAAAGATTACTAAAAAAGTATCCAAGCTAGGTTTGTGAAACTTGGCATGTAATTATAGGGCAATAAGTAGAAAATGTAGGGGTTTTTTTTTTAATCAGGCAAAAATTGTGGTTGCTATGGCATCAGAATTGATAAAATTACAGATTCAACCTGGGCCTAAATTCATCAACAAATTGAGAATCGGACTCGAGACTAGAATCTTACTTTTTGTAAAACCCTGTAAACATACACTTATGGGTAACACATATGATGTGTAACATTTTCTGTTGAATAATCATTAAAACTGCTTGTTTTTGCAAATAAGTATAGCAAAATGCTTGTTAAATAGACGTTATTTGAATATGAAATTTTTGACAATTTGAGTTCTCGGACTCAAAATATTGTTGAATATAGGTCAAGGATCCTGTGGTAACAAAAAATATCCAAGCTGTATTTGTGAAATTTGGCATGTGGGTAGTGGGCAGTAAGGAGATACTGCAGGTCATTTTATTTTCTCAGTTGGACAGACACTGTGGTTGCTTTGGCAACACAATTTGTAAATGGGTAGCCTAGGGGACTTTCATATTGCTTGTATTTTAGCTAAATTGCAAAGAAATCTCGGAGCTTACAGGAAACGCTCTTGAGTTTGCTTCATGGGTAGAACCAGTACTGAGTGTTGTTTCCTGGGTAGAATCAGTACTGAGTGCTGTTTCCTGGGTAGAACCAGTACTGAGTGTTGTTTCCTGGGTAGAACCAGTACTGAGTGTTGTTTCCTGGGTAAACCAGTACTGAGTGTTGGTTTTAGCTCACCTGAACTAGGCTCAAGGTGAGCTATTCTGATCACTTTGTGTCTGTAGTCCACCCATGGACTTTTTGTTGTGTACACTCTAGCGCCTGCACTTTTCAT
This sequence comes from Panopea generosa, assembly GCA_029582155.1. Classification (NCBI taxonomy): domain Eukaryota; kingdom Metazoa; phylum Mollusca; class Bivalvia; order Adapedonta; family Hiatellidae; genus Panopea; species Panopea generosa. The sequence continues at coordinate 74,694,033 of CM055899.1, forward strand.
TGGCTTTTCACCAAATTTACATAATATCTAAGAAAAGTTTCAAATCCGATAACGAGTTATTACCCTTGATACATAAAAAATGCACTATTTGATCATGTGTGCATTATAGCACCTGCATTTTTAATTTGGTCTTCACCAAACTTACACAGTAGTTATATAATCACAATGTCTCGAACAAGTTCATGAACTGGTCAAATTGGACAATCACTGCCAGATTTGTTGTCTTTGAATCGTCAAAGATTTTTGTGCACTCCAGCGTTTGAATTTTTCATTCTCTTTTCACAAAATTGACATAGTTTTTATTATAATCATATCTTGGACAAGTTCTTGAACATTCAAAAGTTGCACTATATGACATTTGTATTCTAGTTCCTGCAATTTTTACTTGATCATTGTACTCACTCAAGCGTCTGCGTACCACCTGTCAAAGTTAAAAGTTTGGTGCAAGTTGTTCATAAGTATGCATTGCATGCAGTTACATGAATAGAACTTGGCATAAGTGTGCATTGCATGCAGTTACATGAATGAAACTTGTAATTAGTGTGCATTGCATGCAGTTACATGAATAGAACTTGGCATAAGTGTGCATTGCATGTAGTTACATGAATAGAACTTGGCATAAGTGTGCATTGCATGCAGTTACATGAATAGAACTTTGAATAAATGTGCATTGCATGCAGTTATATGAATGGAACTTGGTAAAAGTGAATAGTGTATGCCCTATATGAATGAAACTTGGCATAATTGTGTATTGCTTGCAGTTATATGAATGGAACTTGGCATAAATGTGCATTGCATGCAGTTATATGAATGGAACTTGGCATAAATGTGCATTTCTTGCAGTTCTATGAATGTAACTAGGCATAAGTGTGCATTGCATGCAGTTATATGAATGGAACTTGACATTAGTGTGCATTGCATGCAGTTATATGAATGGAACTTGGCATAAGTGTGCATTGCTTGCAGTTATATGAATGGAACTTGGCATACGTGTGCATTGCATGCAGTTATATGAATGGAACTTGGCATAAGTGTACATTGCTTGCAGTTATATGAATGGAACTTGGCATATGTGTGCATTGCATGCAGTTATATGAATGGAACTTGGCATAAGTGTGAATTGCTTGCAGTTATATGAATGGAACTTGACATTAGTGTGCATTGCATGCAGTTATATGAATGGAACTTGGCATAATTGTGTATTGCTTGCAGTTATATGAATGGAACTTGGCATAAGTGTACATTGCATGCAGTTATGAATGGAACTTGGCATAAATGTGCATTGCATGCAGTTATATGAATGGAACTTGGCATAAATGTGCATTTCTTGCAGTTCTATGAATGTAACTTGGCATAAGTGTGCATTGCATGCAGTTATATGAATGGAACTTGACATTTGTGTGTATTGCATTCAGTTATATGAATGGAACTTGACAACAGTGTGCATTGCATGCAGTTATATGAATGGAACTTGGCATAAGTGTGCATTGCTTGCAGTTATATGAATGGAACTTGGCATAAGTGTGCATTGCATGTAGTTCTATGAATGGAACTTGGCATAAGTGTGTATTGCATGCAGTTACATGAATGGAACTTGGCATAAGTGTGCATTGCTTGCAGTTATATGAATGGAACTTGGTATAAGTGTGCATTGCATGCAGTTATATGAGTGAGACTTGGCTTAAGTGTGCATTGCATGCAGTTACATGAATGGAACTTTGCATAAGTGTGTATTGTTTGCAGTTCTATGAATGTAACTTGGCATAAGTGTGCATTGCATGCAGTTATATGAATGGAACTTGGCATTAGTGTGCATTGCATGCAGTTATATGAATGGAACTTGGTATAAGTGTGCATTGCTTGCAGTTATATGAAAGGAACTTGGCATAAGTGTGCATTGCATGCAGTTATATGAATAGAACTTGGCTAAAGTGTGCATTACATGCAGTTACATGAGTGTAACTTAGCATCAGTGTGCATTGTTTGCAGTTATATGAATGTAACTTGGCATAAGTGTGCATTGCATGCAGTTATATGAATGGAACCTGGCATAAGTGTGCATTGCATGCAGTTATATGAATGGAACTTGGTATAAGTGTGCATTGCTTGCAGTTATATGAATGGAACTTTGCATAAGTGCATTGCTTGCAGTTCTATGAATGGAACGTTGCATTAGTGTACATTGCATGCAGTTCTATGAATGGAACTTGGCATTAGTGTGTATTGCATGCAGTTATATGAATGGAAATTTGCATAAGTGTGCATTGCTTGCAGTTATATGAATGGAACTTGGCATAAGTGTACATTGCATGCAGTTATATGAATGGAACTTGGCATAACTGAACAATGCATGCCGTTCTATGAATAGAACTTGGCATAAGTGTGCATTGCATGCAGTTATATGAATGGAACTTGGCATAAGTGTGCATTGCTTGCAGTTATATGAATGGAACTTGACATTAGTGTGCATTGCATGCAGTTATATGAATGGAACTTGGCATAATTGTGTATTGCTTGCAGTTATATGAATGGAACTTGGCATAAGTGTACATTGCATGCAGTTATGAATGGAACTTGGCATAAATGTGCATTGCATGCAGTTATATGAATGGAACTTGGCATAAATATGCATTTCTTGCAGTTCTATGAATGTAACTTGGCATAAGTGTGCATTGCATGCAGTTATATGAATGGAACTTGACATTTGTGTGTATTGCATTCAGTTATATGAATGGAACTTGACAACAGTGTGCATTGCATGCAGTTATATGAATGGAACTTGGCATAAGTGTGCATTGCTTGCAGTTATATGAATGGAACTTGGCATAAGTGTGCATTGCATGTAGTTCTATGAATGGAACTTGGCATAAGTGTGTATTGCATGCAGTTACATGAATGGAACTTGGCATAAGTGTGCATTGCTTGCAGTTATATGAATGGAACTTGGTATAAGTGTGCATTGCATGCAGTTATATGAGTGAGACTTGGCTTAAGTGTGCATTGCATGCAGTTACATGAATGGAACTTTGCATAAGTGTGTATTGTTTGCAGTTCTATGAATGTAACTTGGCATAAGTGTGCATTGCATGCAGTTATATGAATGGAACTTGGCATTAGTGTGCATTGCATGCAGTTATATGAATGGAACTTGGTATAAGTGTGCATTGCTTGCAGTTATATGAAAGGAACTTGGCATAAGTGTGCATTGCATGCAGTTATATGAATAGAACTTGGCTTAAGTGTGCATTACATGCAGTTACATGAGTGTAACTTAGCATCAGTGTGCATTGTTTGCAGTTATATGAATGTAACTTGGCATAAGTGTGCATTGCATGCAGTTATATGAATGGAACCTGGCATAAGTGTGCATTGCATGCAGTTATATGAATGGAACTTGGTATAAGTGTGCATTGCTTGCAGTTATATGAATGGAACTTTGCATAAGTGCATTGCTTGCAGTTCTATGAATGGAACGTTGCATTAGTGTACATTGCATGCAGTTCTATGAATGGAACTTGGCATTAGTGTGTATTGCATGCAGTTATATGAATGGAAATTTGCATAAGTGTGCATTGCTTGCAGTTATATGAATGGAACTTGGCATAAGTGTACATTGCATGCAGTTATATGAATGGAACTTGGCATAACTGAACAATGCATGCCGTTCTATGAATAGAACTTGGCATAAGTGTGCATTGCATGCAGTTATATGAATGGAACTTGGCATAAGTGTGCATTGCTTGCAGTTATATGAATGGAACTTGACATTAGTGTGCATTGCATGCAGTTATATGAATGGAACTTGGCATAATTGTGTATTGCTTGCAGTTATATGAATGGAACTTGGCATAAGTGTACATTGCATGCAGTTATGAATGGAACTTGGCATAAATGTGCATTGCATGCAGTTATATGAATGGAACTTGGCATAAATATGCATTTCTTGCAGTTCTATGAATGTAACTTGGCATAAGTGTGCATTGCATGCAGTTATATGAATGGAACTTGACATTTGTGTGTATTGCATTCAGTTATATGAATGGAACTTGACAACAGTGTGCATTGCATGCAGTTATATGAATGGAACTTGGCATAAGTGTGCATTGCTTGCAGTTATATGAATGGAACTTGGCATAAGTGTGCATTGCATGTAGTTCTATGAATGGAACTTGGCATAAGTGTGTATTGCATGCAGTTACATGAATGGAACTTGGCATAAGTGTGCATTGCTTGCAGTTATATGAATGGAACTTGGTATAAGTGTGCATTGCATGCAGTTATATGAGTGAGACTTGGCTTAAGTGTGCATTGCATGCAGTTACATGAATGGAACTTTGCATAAGTGTGTATTGTTTGCAGTTCTATGAATGTAACTTGGCATAAGTGTGCATTGCATGCAGTTATATGAATGGAACTTGGCATTAGTGTGCATTGCATGCAGTTATATGAATGGAACTTGGTATAAGTGTGCATTGCTTGCAGTTATATGAAAGGAACTTGGCATAAGTGTGCATTGCATGCAGTTATATGAATAGAACTTGGCTTAAGTGTGCATTACATGCAGTTACATGAGTGTAACTTAGCATCAGTGTGCATTGTTTGCAGTTATATGAATGTAACTTGGCATAAGTGTGCATTGCATGCAGTTATATGAATGGAACCTGGCATAAGTGTGCATTGCATGCAGTTATATGAATGGAACTTGGTATAAGTGTGCATTGCTTGCAGTTATATGAATGGAACTTTGCATAAGTGCATTGCTTGCAGTTCTATGAATGGAACGTTGCATTAGTGTACATTGCATGCAGTTCTATGAATGGAACTTGGCATTAGTGTGTATTGCATGCAGTTATATGAATGGAAATTTGCATAAGTGTGCATTGCTTGCAGTTATATGAATGGAACTTGGCATAAGTGTACATTGCATGCAGTTATATGAATGGAACTTGGCATAACTGAACAATGCATGCCGTTCTATGAATAGAACTTGGCATAAGTGTGCATTGCATGCAGTTATATGGATGGAACTTGGCATAAGTGAACAATGCATGCAGTTATATGAATGGAACTTGGCATAAGTGAGCAGTGCATGCCTTTAATTGAATGGAACTTGGCATAAGTGTGCATTGCATGCAGTTATATGAATTGAACTTGGCGTAAGTATACATTGCTTGCAGTTATATGAATGGAACTTGGCATAAGTGTGCAATGCATGCAGTTATTTGAATGGAACTTGACATAAGTGTGCATTGCATGCAGTTATTTGAATGGTACTTGACATAAGTCTGCATTGCATGCAGTTATATGAATGGAACTTTATAAGTGTGCATTGCATGCAGTTCTATGAATGGAACTTGGTATACGTGTGCATTGCATGCAGTTCTATGAATGGAACTTGGCATAAGTGTGCATTGCATGCAGTTACATGAATGGAACTTGGCATAAGTGTACAGTGCATGCAGTTATATGGTTGTAACTTGGCATAAGTGTGCATGCTTATACTCTGAGGCAGTATGAAACATTGGGCTCCTAATTTGAAAGTCAAGGTCATATTGCAGGGTTGATAGTGTTATGTATTGTTTTTAATCCCTGCATTAAAGTTTTGATGCAAGTGTGCATGCTTACAGTTATGTAATGTAACTTGGCACAAGGGTGTATGCTTAAACATTGAAGCATTTTGCACTATAAAAGGACTGCTTAATTTTCAAGTTCAAAATGAAATATTGGTGTGAAGGGGAGACACTGCGCTCATAACTTTGCGCTAAAGTTTAGATGAAAGTTTTATATATAGACATTAGTTCACTTTTATATTAGGATACTTATTCTTATGTCTTTAATTATCAAATTATATTAAATCTCAACTGACTGATGGCTCTATTTCTTTCATAAATGTGTGTCTATAATCATAAAGAGCATTACAACTTTTGGGTATATGAATTGTTGTATATGTAAATGTATCCCGATTGATAGATAGATCACAGATAGGAAATATTTTGTATCATTTCCATTTACACTTAGCTACCCGCCCAAACCAAACCAAGATTTCATGTCTGGTAACTTACCTATGGATTAATTTCAAAAACACTTGGCTCAATTCATCAACATGACATGACGACGGAAGGCCAACATCCGTACCTCAAAGGTCAAGGTCACACTTGCAGTTTGTCATGATTTGTGTCTATCCTATAACTTTCTTATCCATGGTTAGATATCAACAAAAAACAATCGATTTCATCAACATGGCATGACTACGTTTGGGTCGTTAACTCCAAACACTTATCTCAAAAGTTAAGGTCACACTTTCAGCCTATTTACAACGCTCAGTTTGTTTCAGATTTCTTGTCCGTCCTGTAACTGTAACATTCATGTGACACCAATGACATTTTTTTTGTTCTTTGGTTGTTGTTTTTTTGTTGTTTTTTTAATTTTGTTTTGTTTTAAATCAAACATTACTCCATTTCAACTATGTTACCAACCCGAAGGACAATGCACACTCTAGCACTTGTAGTTACCATTTGAGCTTAACAAATCTTACACAGTACTCCAATCTTACGCAGTACTCCAATCTTACGCAGTACTCCAATCTTACGCAGTACTCCAATCTTACGCAGTACTCCAATCTTACGCAGTACTCCAATCTTACACAGTACTCCAATCTTACGCAGTACTCCAATCTTACGCAGTACTCCAATCTTACGCAGTACTCCAATCTTACACAGTACTTATATCATAACATCTTAGACAACTTTTAGAGCTGGCAAAATCAGATAAATATTGTTGGAATCATGGCACAAAAATTGCGGTTTTTGAAGTTATGTGATGGCAAAAATAGGATCACTGTGGTTCATGAATGTCGAAGGAAGCGACAATTTGAGTAATACGATATAATTTGCTTAATGTTGCAGTTCTACAGGTATCACGTATCTTGTTTGAAAGGTCATTGGATTGAGCTGGAGATAGAACCTGCAACATATAGAGGGAACGGTCAACATTATCCACTGTACTACTGCCCAGCATAAACTATTGAATAGCAGCAGAAACATTTACTTTGCCCTAATAAAGAAATATTCACTGACCTAATAAAGAAATTCACTTGTGTCCAAGACATTTCATAAATTTCAGATGACATGTGCTGATGTAATGTTCAGTGTTAAATGTACATGTATGCACATTGGGGCCTGGGTTGAGCCATACATCAACTCATCACCTCTGGCTTTAGCAGGCAACACTATCTACAGCCCCTCTTTTTACAGCCAGACAAAACTAAATAATCCATCACTACAGTTTAATAAGCAGCAAAAATTGGCCTAACTTTGGTTTTATACTATTCGACAATTGTTATTAAGTCGGAGGTCGTGGGTTTAATCTTCCGATACAGTTGTGTTTGCTGCCCTGGATCAGGGGATTTTATCTGCATATGTTTATATCTGGTTTTACCCAAGACGTCCAACATGAGTCGTAAGAACTTGTTATAAAGTTAATATTTTAAATTAATTTATTATAAAACTGGTATGAAAGTTTGTATGTCAGTTTACTGTACTGTTACAGGAGTATTACATCTAATGGCGATTATAAGAAATACATATTTTGAGAATAAGGCGTTGTTTTAAATGAATATTTATGGAAGTTTAATTTGTAAAAACATGTGTATTAGCATACTGATATATGTCGCGAAGTATTTATATATATGTGACGCAAGAATGTAGAATCGTGATTTTTGATATTGTATTGGGTTGACAGGGAGATTGTAATGTTTACTTAAACTTAAATGAAGTAAACATTGCGATGTCAAAATCACGGATTATTAGATTAGTATATGTGACACAAGCGTTAAAATAATAACGCGGATGAAAAATTGATAAAATATATATGTCAAGTGTATGCATTCATGATATATGAAGCATCAAAAGAGCTTCGTCTACATCGAAAGTAATTTTTGTAACGTAATCAAGTTAAAAAGACTTTTCAACTGTAAGGCACACCCTTGCCACCTGCGCACTTCATAATAGGGCACCGCTGGGTTCAGATCTTATATCCGCTTTATGGTTCACGGATCCTGCAAAATAAATAAAAAATCACTCATACAAACCTAAAAAATACATAATAGGCTACATCTAAATAATAATATTTTGCAGCACTGTGCATTAGGGCTACTTAGTCATTCTAAAGTCAAATTACAGCGTGATAAAGTGAAACCACAGGGTACATATTTCATATGAATTGCCAAAATGACCGGTTCAAAGCACAAGGGACAGGACAGATAAGTCGTCACAAAGACAACTTATCCAAAGATAACTCGTCTCACATTTTGAGACAACTCGTCCATTATTTAGATAAGTCGTCCCATTTTCTCCAAAAATGTTAAAACCATTTAGTCGCCCTTTGCGTTGAACTCAACGTTAAACGGGGTTGTCATTCTTGTCCCGTTAGGTGACACTCTGTAGCAAGGGGCGAAAATTATACATTTATTTTTATAGCCAAATGTACAATAAACAGTTCTTACCTTGTATGATAGACTGTTTATATTACATGCCCACACAAAATCAATTATGTTTCGTTTACTTTAAACACATATACATGTATACATACTTATTTATAAGTCTTATACTATACTTGCAAGATACATGACGTAGTAAACTACTTATTTCAACCTCTATACAATAAATAAATAAATAAATAAATAAATAAATAAATAAAAGCAATATTTAAATTATTAAGGACATTATCTTCATATAATTTTCCTTGTAATATTTATCGCTATCTTCGTCCATGATTTAAAATATACATATGTGTAACTGCTGTTCGCATGACGTATTGGAGTGTTATCGCCCAGCCAAAATGACATAAATCAGTCATCTTAGTATGATATTTGTCGTGTTTTTCGTGTGGTCGGGCGAAGACACGAAAACACGACAAATAATGTATTTGTCGTGTTTTGTGTTTTCGTGTGGTCAGGGCGAAGACACGAAAACGCGATATCACGACGACTAATGGGCGCCAATACGACAAATTCAGACCCGCCAACACGAAAACTCGACAAATAAATATGTCGTTTTGGCTCCCTGTAAGCGTCGAGTTTTCCCATAGAATGTGTCGTGTTTTCGTATCTTCGCCCCGCCCAAACGACAACACGAAAACACGAAAACTCGACAAATATGAACTTTGTCGAGTTTTTGTGTTGTCGTGTTTTCGCTCCGCACGACATGGCAGAAAACCGCCACCATACAAAACCGAGGAGTTTTCTCAAGACATCAATGAAAAATTACGTAATTCCACATTTGTCATTTGAAGAAGCATAACATCTAATTTGTTGATACATACTGCACATCTATTAGATTACATGCAGCTGTATTTTGAACAAAATACCGAAGAAAGGCATGTAAGGTCCAGTTCATGCCAACTATGTATATATTAATATACCCATCAATAACAAAATACAAAGTAAATATTTTTGTGTATGATGACATGAAGCAAATATTTCACCTAATTTTGATTACTATCACATGATAAAGCTAAACACTAATTTAAAGAATACGACATATTTTGTACAATTCCCTCTTCAATATTTTACTAGTTGACCTTTGACCCAGTGACCTTAATGATTGATAGACTTTATTTCATAACATTTAAATATACATTTAAAATCAATCAGTTCTATTAGTAAAATATATAACAAACATCTTAAATATTGATATTTTATATATATCAGTTCCAGCTTAACATTTTGCGCATGGTACTATTGTGTGACCTTTGGCCTTTTAAATCCGTCAAACAAGACCTATACCTGATATTTGCATCATAACAACAGACAGTGCTGTGCTTAAGTTTGTATAATGACATTAAACACATGTTACACAAACCCCTTATTGGTTGCCTTGTATAAGGCTAAAAACAATTTAAGATTATGTCGTATTTTAGGCAAATTCTTCAATATTTCGGTGTTGACTTTTGACTTTATGACCTCAATGAATTATACATGTTATTATTTTATACTCATGTCAATGTTTTTTTTTAAAATAAACTAATAGTGATGGTCAAAACAATTACAAATGTCTTAAATATGAATGCTTTTGGTATTATCTCGTCCAGTTAAAATTTTTGCTTTGCTTGTGGTGACCTTTGACCTTATAATTCAGTCAAAAGGTCAAATATTTTTTGGCAACCGACTGTTTCTAATGAAGGATATTGCGGTAAACCCATTTAGCCCGGTTGCAGTCCATGAATACAGCGTACCTCATGCATCGATTTCTAGCCACATATATGAGAAATTTCACCAGACTATACATGCATATGCATACATTTGTATTCGTATATATGTATGCATGTGCATTATGTAGCCTGTATGTTTGAAATGAGCTTTAAGGAGGAATATACCGTTTAAATTATTTTCGAAACCAGTAGAATATTTCGTATATAATGAAACTAGAAGTAATTTCCAATATGAATATGTAATTTTCCTTATATTAATATGTGACGTCGTAAACAAGGCCATGTTCGACCTTTTTGACGACCCAATTTATAACCGCAAAATCCGTATTTTTTCGACCTCAGTTGAGTTATGTCTAATGTACAGAATAGAAACCTATATCACCACGAACACATTTGACGGATGTATGGATTTACAAATGCAAAAAGTACGACGAACGCCATATTCTGAAAATACTAGCGAAAAACAAGAACTATTTTTTCTCTCGATTTTTTTTCCGAAAAACAAACGGCTTCAAATAATAAGTACTATAAAACAAACCGAACTATTTTGCATAATTTTGATATGATTTTATACAATATATTGTACAATTATTGTGAGAGTTTTAGAACGACTGACAAACTTGATTTTTTTTATAATAGTCACTTATTTAACCCTACCCTAAGCGGAAAACACGCTTTAAAGCAAAACGTCAACGTTGGTATAGCGCATTATATGTTGGGTTTGCGATCATTGAATAAAACTGGATATGCAATACATAACCTTATAAATGTGTTGAAAAAATGACGTTAAACCTCATTCTACAAAAACTAGTATTTTGTGCACACTAGTTATATCTACTGTTGCATTACTGTTTAGCGGCATATTATTTTGAGCCAGAACATAGAGGTTCCTTACTAGATCGTGATCAACATCATCGTAATAATAAGTAATATATCGTCATTATCATCAGCACTGTCATCATTATCATCATCATCATCATCATTATAATCTCATAATCATCATCATTATCATCATTGTTTCCATCACCATCATGTTTATCGTCATTTGCTTAGACGTTCTTAACATTCTTTTGTTTTTATATTCTACATGTACATAAAAGTCGCACTAGATCCAATACTACGTCTTTCCTTCAACTAACAACATTTTAATTTGATTACATTTCTATTCTGTATGAAATATCACCAGAATCAATGTCCATTAATGCGTAAATAGACGTCGGCTATTTGCACGCCTGCGACTTTTTTCCGCTTGGCGCTTTTTGTGCGCAACGCTTTATATCCACAGAAAACAAATAGAAATACGTCGACTTGTCTCGATGCGGACAGAAGTCTTCAGTGTCCTAAATTTTCTGCAGACAAAATGCGCCATATTGACAAAATTTGACTTATTTCTATTTTTTCTGCGAACAAAATGCGTCAATCGGACAAAAAGCGCATGCACATACGGCCGGTTTGTGTTTTTTCTTCCCTCAAAAATTGATGGAAGTTATGCACATGTATCTCAAATCGATAGAAAATCGTCCACTGACCACTTATCTCCGTACAATTTCCAAATACTATATCAGCTGCACAATGTGGTATAGGTTATACTGTATCAGCTGCACAATGCAGTGCAGGGTATACTGTATCAGCTGCACACTGTGGTATAGGGTATACTGTATCAGCGGCACAATGCAGTGCAGGGTATACTGTATCAGCGCCACAATGCAGTGCAGGGTATACTGTATCAGCTACACAATGTGGTAAAGGGTATACTATATCAGCTGCACAATGCAGTGCAGGGTAAACTGTATCAATGGAACAATGCAGTACACGGTATACTGTATCAGCTGCACAATGTGGTAAAAGGTATACTGTATCAGCTGCATAATGCAGTGCAGGGTATACTGTATCAGCTGCACATTGTGGTATAGGGTATACTGTATCAGCTGCACAATGCAGTGCAGGGTATACTGTATCAGTGGCACAATGTGGTATAGGGTATACTGTATCAACTGCACAATGCAGTGCAGGTTATACTGTATCAGCTACACAATGTGGTATAGGGTATACTGTATCAGCGGCACAATGTGGTATAGGGTATACTGTATCAGCGGCTCAATGCAGTGCGGATTATTCTGTATCAGCGGCACAATGCAGTATAGGGTATACTGTATCAGCTGCACAATGCAGTATAGGGTATACTGTATCAGCTACACAATGTGGTATAGGGTATACTGTATCAGCGGCACAATGCAGTGCAGGGTATACTGTATCAGCTACACAAGGTGGTATAGGGTATACTGTATCAACGGCACAATGCAGTGCAGGGTATACTGTATCAGCTGCACAATGCAGTATAGGGTATACTGTATCAGCTACACAATGTGGTATAGGGTATACTGTATCAGCTGCACAATGTGGTATAGGGTATACTGTATCAGCGGCACAATGCAGTGCAGGGTATAGTGTATCAGCTGCACAAGGTGGTATAGGGTATACTGTATCAGCTACACAATGCAGTGCAGGGTATACTGTATCTGCGGCACAATATGGTATAGGGTATACTGTATCAGCGGCACAATGCAGTGCAAGGTATACTGTATCAGCTGCACAATGTGGTATAGGGTATACTGTATCAGCTACACAATGTGGTATAAGGTATACTGTATCAGCTGCACAATATGGTATAGGGTATACTGTATCAGCGGCACAATGCAGTGCAGGGTATACTGTATCAGCTACACAATGTGGTATAGGGTATACTGTATCAGCTACACAATGTAGTATAGGGTATACTGTATCAGCGGCACAATGCAGTGCAGGGTATACTGTATCAGCTGCACAATGTGGTATAGGGTATACTGTATCAGCGGCACAATGTGGTATAGGGTATACTGTATCAGCTGCACAATATGGTATAGGGTATACTGTATCAGCGGCACAATGCAGTGCAAGGTATACTGTATCAGCTGCACAATGCAGTATAGGGTATACTGTATCAGCGGCACAATGTGGTATAGGGTATACTGTATCAGCGGCACAATGCAGTGCAGGGTATACTGTATCAGCGGCACAATGCAGTGCAGGGTATACTGTATCAGCGGCAAAATGCAGTGCAGGGTATAGTGTATCAGCGGCATAATGCAGTGTAAGGTCTATAGTATCAGCTGCACAATGCAGTACATGGTATACTGTATCTGCGTCAGGGTATATAGTATAAGCTGAACAATGCAGTACAGGGTATACTGTATCAGCGGCACAATGCAGTGCAGGGTATACTGTATCAGCTGCACAATGTGGTATAGGGTATAATGTATCAGCTGCACAACGCTGTGCAGTGTATATAGTATCAGTTGCATATGGCTTAGTATGGTATACTGTATCGACAGCACAAGGCTGTGCAGGGTATACTTATCAACTGCTGACATGTCTGCGTAGTTTGTTGGAGAGTGTTATGGTACTAGTATGCCATACTTCTTCCATCCTCGGTAAGCTGGACTTTCCGTTTTAATGCGGAATATAGTTGCCTTGGCCCTTATACAGCCTGCGCGGTAGGTGGCACGCTTAGCATGTTGAGTTATAGCTGTCCTAGTTGAAGGTATTTCTTCATAATGATAAATATTTTCGAGCAAATATGTTTTGCATTATCGATGTTGTCAGTGGTACTGCACCGCCAAAACAATGTCACTACGAACATGTCTGTGATTTTCTAGTCAAAGTCTTCAATTTCTGAGTGGAGCACGTGGTCCAGTGGTAGAGCATGGTACACATGATTGGAGAGTCATTGTTTCACAATCGAGGTTAAATAAATAAGTTACTGACTGTGCTGTATGTAGACATCAGGAGACTCAGAACACACACCCCAGATTTCCATTACCAAGAAGGGATGACACAACACACATCCAGTAAACATGTGGAATAAGAGAATGACTTCTCTGATGTGTGGAACTCCACTTTGTCCTTGACCAAATGTGACTCACAGAATTTTTAAACCCAGATCCTGCAAAATTAGTAGAAAATCTGAATCTCTGGCTTTAATCATTATGATTGTGTCTTCTGCAACATGTTTGGCATGCATGAAAATCCGCGTGGCAACTTCGTCATGGTTACAAGGAGTCAGTCTTTCAAGTTTAATGAAATGGTTGGGAATTACTTCTTCCTGAGTTACTATATCAGTATTATTTGAGCCCATTTCAACACTTTTGTCAGCCGGGAAGTTAAAGAGCTCGGTCTGTTGCTATTGTTACTCAAGAGGCTACGCCAGTACGCGGGACTTTTTCTATTGTATGTCACCATGCGTCTTGCTCCTATACCTCCCTTTGACCATTTCCAGTGTTCATAGTGGAGGCCCAGTAGATATTAAACAGTTTAGTGATGCAAATTTGTTACAAGTATTTGAAGTCCGTGATTTGATCACCAAGCTTAAACTGTCAATGATAAATGTCATTAACCCCTGGCTTTGCACCAGGAAGTGTAACATGAACCTCGAGTTTGAAACAAGCTGGTACTTCAGACAGGTATACAGTTGTCAGCCAACGCAACAGGGAAAGACTGGTTATCATACTGAAAGAACTCCAGTAGGTCAATATATGTGGTCGGACATGATATGAATAACGTGGAGAACTGACGACAGTCCTCCTTTAATTTGTTCTGCTTCAAATCATCGTTGGCTGGTTTTGGTGGGTGTCGAAATAACAATTCTTAACAGTTTGGTAAAATGTACATTATTCTATTTGCTTTCTAATCTCTAACCGTTTAAATTTTCCTTTCCATAGCATGTAGCATTACAGCAATATCATAATAGGAAATGTTCTTTGTGTCAGTTCTAAGTTGTTCTCCAGTCTCGTCCATGAACGGGTTACCAATATCCTTCATTACAGTATACACTAAGTAAAAGTCTTGCTCTATTTTCTCGAAGAATACTCTTTAGATTTGTTCTGTCTGTTCATGGTTACTTACGTGTTATCCTCATACCACAGATGCTGCTTAATTACTATCGAGCGATCAGGTGCCTGACTTCAGGATCAGCTGGCATCCATCTTATCCGGGGTCATAGGTCTTCAGTCACACAAACTGCAGCACCGTCACCTTAGGTGAAGGTTTTGGTCTGCTTGCGAGCTTGGTCGATTCGATGATCAAAACCGAGAATTTTCGACTATATTAGTGTACAGCGAAAACGCTGGTGATGTCTCTGCTTCAGGAACATCATGTCTCTGAGATGAATGGAAAGCCACGTCAGTGGCGTAGCTTCCTATAGGCACTGTAGGCACGTGCCTACACCTTTTTCTAAGAAATCGAAAAAATAAAACTGCGGAAAATGTAATAAAAAATCGGACTTCTATATGGGTAGTGTAGTAAACTGTAAATTCGCAACAAAATATCATTGAATAATTATGAGACTGATATTTCACATCATTTAATCAATTTATTTGGTAATGAAACAGTGGAGTCAAAGTTAATATTAATGATAACCAGGATCATAAAACACACCAAAGCGCACCTACGACAGCCTAGCTAAAATATAATTCGGGAGAACATGCCCCCCTGACCCCTACAACTGTGCCTACACATCATTTTCAGCCAAGCTACACCCCTGTATGGTGCGTAGTTCACATTATTTTGGGCAAAATGAATGGTATCAACACAAATAGTGTTTGACAGTACAAAGTAATGTTGGCTTCTTGGGATGCTTGGGCCAAGGACATTATCATCAAATCCATTGAACAGACAAGATAACTGACGAAATTGTGGACTTTCTATTTGTCGTCTCTAACACCATCTTCGAAACTAAGCACATCCTGTTTGTTTGTTTGTTTGTTTGTTTGTTTATTTGTTTTTCCATTTGTGTTGTGTCTGTGGTATACGCAGGAACACATAATAATACTATTGAAATAATGGAACTATAATGAACGACACAAATATATTGAAAACATAATACAGTCTGCATCCAAAATTCTTGGCATAATGAGAAAAGTTAAATTTAAAATACGTAGGGGCTCTCTTAATCAAATTTATATATCATTTATTCGCCCAATTTTAGAATACGCCTCGGTAGTGTGGGATAACTGTACCTGCTACGAGAAAGACAACTTAGAAAAAATTCAACATGAAGCTGCCAGAATTGTTACTGGCACAACAAGATCAATATCCATTTCAAAATTATATAAAGAAATTGGCTGGTTATCTCTGTCAGACAGAAGAAAGTATCAAAAATTGATATTGGCATACAAAATAAAACATGGTATGACACCAAACTACTTAATAGATTTATTTCCAGATACAGTTAGTATTAATCAACATACGAATTTAGAAACTCACAAGATATTGATATCATTACCAGACGAACTGAGCTCTTTGCAAATTCTTTCATTCCATCAACAGTTTCGTTGTGGAATAAACTATCAGTTGCTTTAAGGGAAGCACCATCATTATCAATATATAAACGAAACCTTATAAATACTTGTTTTCATCCAGTTATAGTTCCAAAACACTTTAACTACGGTATACGAATATCATCTGCACAGCATGCAAGACTAAGAAATAATTGTAGTAAATTAAATCATGATCTTTACGTTAATCATATAGAAAATTATCCAACATGTATCTGTACGCATGGAGTGGAAGATGCTGAACATTACTTTTTTAACTGCGTTCTTTTTGTACAACAAAGAATTAAATTATTTCAAAACACAAGGTTGTTCCATCCACTCAATGTGAAAAAGCTGTTATATGGATCAGACGATCATTCATATGAAGACAACATAAATCTCTTCGAAAGTGTTCAAACTTTCATTCACGAATCCAGAAGATTCCAATAATTAATTTCGTTATAGTATTTTGTTTTTCTCCCCTGACTCTGTAATAGCTACCACACCATAACCGATCGCGTGAATATCAGTGACCAACCAGATAATACTTTATATACATATCTGTGTGTGTATGTATATTTTCTAATAATTTAATATTTAATTTCATTTAATTTCATTTAAAAAAAAATAAAATGATTCCCGCTTTTCAGTAAATACCTCAACATACATTCATATGTATGTGCGTGTATGTATGTTTGCATGTGAATGTCTGTGTATATATGTGTGTGCGGGTGTGTGTGCGTATGTGTGCGTGCGTGTGTGTGTGTGCGTGTGTGCGTGCGTGTGTCCGTGTGTGTTTGCGTGAGTACGCATGTATATTTTCTCATTAACTACACTTTATGTCATTCATATTTACTTGCCAGGAATGTAATATATCTTAACCATCGTTAAAAATTGCAAAATATAGTTGAAAGGGAATGGCCGAATCTAATGTTGAGAGAACTTGTGGCCAGACCCTTTTGCCTTAAATTGTATTTGACTTATATGCATGATAAATATTGTAATATGTGTTTATTTGGCAATAAAATATGTTTAAACTACAAAGTGGGTGCTCTAACTAACATGTTTAATTCTCAGTATCAAAGTAGCAAGTGAATCGCAAGTTATTATAGAGGCAAATTATAAGAGTATTCTTATTCTAAGTAAAGGGAAGTAATTATGACATAGAACATACTAAAGAGTAATCATGAGTTATGAACACATATATAGCTGATAATACAACAATTTGCGTCTGTGCAGTAACAAAAATAGGATTCCTTCAGGAGTTTGAAGGGACTGTTTGTTGTAAACTGGTGTATTTGCCGTGTTTAAGTGAGATTTGAAGCTGAATAAAAATCAATATGCTGGGGTAGAAGAGCTATCCATGCCCAACAAGGACTCATATCCATCTATTGTTTTTTTTAGGAGAGTCTAATGGACTTCAGTGCTGCCATATCAATATGTAGAAATAATTACATGATGACAGACTGTCTTATGTATACTACTTTGATCAATGCCACTGCATCTGCTTTGTTGTTTGTGTAGATTGGTAGGGATCCTTTCTTGTCAGCATGGCAGAGAACACATTTGCTCAAATCCGTTCGAGATTTTGCTGTTAATGGCGTCAAACTGGATATCCTACTTACAGAACAGAACATTTTATTTTGGCTTAAGCATTACAAAAGCTTTTCACCAGAAATACCATATTCAAATACATAATCAAATACCTAAGCACATGCAAAAGTATATATCTATATTAAATATTATTTACAGTTGATCGTGTTGATTCAATTGTTTATTACAGTCTACCGGCTTTTAAAAGCCGTGACATTATCATTGTACCAGGCATTACATACATGCTCTAATTCTACCCGGATCGTTCACCCATTGTTCTATTCAATTGTAATCATTTGTTCAGCTCTCCTGCGCTTGCACATCCTGTTATTTTTTTTTCTATTATCTTTGATGCTATACAATCATTGAAGCTTTTTTCTCTTAAAGTTCTCTTGTACATCAGCATCCCACGTAGACTGAGGCATCGATCTTCAAGTGTCTCGAGTTCTTGCTCTTTGTTCATCCTCGAGATTCTCTGCTCATGTATTCTTTTTTGACGAACCTGGTTGTTCGGTGTTGGATCCTTTCTAGTGTATCTATATCCTCTTAAATGTATGGGTTCTATAGTAGAGTAAGCATCTATCTGCAAATAGGTGGACGGATGATTTGACGCTAAAATCATGGAGATCATTTATGTGGCGTAGGAACATAATTGTTCCTAATACGGTAACTTGGGGTACTCCAGAGTCCATACTGGTTTCAACTGATTGTTTTCCTTCCATTATTGTTTTCATAGTCCTGGTAGTTGTTGGGAAGTTGGAAAGTCATGAGTGGTGTACAGATCGCAATGAACTTAAATTACTCCTGTTAGCATGAAACTGGGTCGTTTGGTGGTGATAGTGGTGGACCTTGTCCTTTATTTGAAGTCCAAGCACCCTGGGATGACACTTTATCCGTGTATTAAAGCTGGCTTTAGTAACGTTTTACCAAGCAATATACGTAGAAGTGGTATGAACTTGTAAAATAATTATCTTTAAACCCATTATAAATAAAAGCGCATCAATCTCTATGCTATTCTCACAGCATTGTGGATTTCACGAGACACATAGTTTACCTAAAATGGCGGAAAAGTGTAAACATATATTTAGTTACCAACTATTTCACGTAAATTGAAGTACAAGAAGAAAATAATGTCCGTTTTATCTACATGCTAATACTAATTAAATAATCAGATATATCTATGAGCTGTAATAATGTTTAATAACTCTGTTTAAAGTAAGATATTTGCAAGAAAACATGTGAGCATTTTCCACAGGAAGGAACTTGTTGAAAACCTGGCGCTGAAGTCGGACGCGTTTACGGTATTATGTAAGCACAATACAGTACTGTGGAGTTGATGATATTAAAAAAATAGTTTTTATTATAATTTAAACTTTGAGTTATAAGAACATGGGATAAACAATTTAATTTAGAAATAAACTGTTTGTCCAAGAGTCAAAATGGACAATTCATTTGGAGCAAGGCCCCCATGGCCAAATCAGCCAAACCAACATTATCAGCAGGGTTACAACCCATCTATACCCAATGGGATAGATCCAAGACTACTGGTTGATCCTTCTATGCAGCCAAGACTTCCAGCTATGAATGGATACCAAAATGTGCGTCCTGGACTTGCAACACCAAGTTCAGTTGGGGGAGGGTACCCAATGTGGGACATGGACGTTCCCAGTCAGATGTTCATGCAGGCTATGAACTTTGAAAGAATGATGGGTAGCCAAGTTCCTCAACAGAATGTCAGAGATATTTCAGGAATGGAAAGCAGCACAAGGCCAGTTCCTAACAAAACTCTTGATGATTCAACTCAAAGATCAGGTACACATTTATATAAATATTAATTAATTATTATTATAATAGTAAACATTTATTACCAATTCTGTATCTGACATCATAGGTTTCAATAGATTGAATGAAATAGCCTTGTAAATGAAAAGATGCTATGTTGTACTTGTCTCTGGTTTTACTATAGCCCTGCTTAACCCTTTAAAAAACTTGGTACATTTTTTTATCAGAAAACTTAGTGTTTTGTTAAAAACAGTGAAATTTAAAAATTATATCATTATCATGATGCATGTGGATATAATGATGTACAAGATTTGTAAGTTTTTAGGGCTGGCTTTTTTTTGCAACATTGATGCTTTATGAGCCATAATATGGAGTCCGAGAATTTGTGAACATTACAAACCATTTGGTGTCCTCTATTTTAATATTTAATACTTGTTAAATTTCATGCTTTATTAGGTTACTACACTATTTAATGTTATTATATTGTTAAAAATATTTACAGTTTCTAGATTTATGTATAAAGGAATGTGATTTATAAATTTCACAGTTAGTAACACTGGACACTATACTATAAATTCATTTATTTATGGTCAAATTAGTTTCTTGCATCTATTAAGTCTACTTAAATGAATTACCAGGTTTAGTTTTATTGTTTCAAAAGTAAAACTGGTTATTTAGTCTGATATTTAGCAATTAGTGCCAAGTGGAACAAGTATGATGTAACTGGACACAAAATATGTAACAGGACACCAATATAGACCCCAGTAAAAGACACCAAGTTACACCATTGCAGACTGAATGCATCTATACAATTTGATTCAGGTGTTTCAACTACTGTCTTCATGCAAAAACAATCACAGGACATTTCTGTTAACAATGTCTGACCAATCATAAACATTTAATTGAACTGGATTTTTGTATTCATGAATAAATCAGACACAGGTGTAACACTGGACACGGTGAAAATTGTGTCCCAATTTCATTTGTTACACACAAACAATTTGAGAGTAAATTATACATCAAATATATATTTTAAAGTTCATATTGTTCCCTTGTACTTTCAGACATCTTAATTGTTCAAACCCATTTCATTTTCACGGGTACAGCATGTCAATCACTGTTAACCATGAGATTCTTGTTGTCGATGTAATATGATACACTACATCGGTCAGGCAGAACTGAACATAACCTTGTTACATAGAATTAATTATTCATAATTGTACTTTCATACATCACATATATCATTTTGGTAATGCTTAAAAGCATTTTAAATGCATTTAAGAGACCGGAGGATGAATCAAAACAATGTTGTCGTCGTAATTTTTTCCAAAATCTGACCACTTGTACATTGTCGTCCGCCATATATCAAGTTGATTCCTCAACCTTCCTTCTCGCTGCCAGCCCTAGAACTGACTGGTATTGATGTCGTAAACAGACTCAAGATTAAAAGGTTATGCGGGCGAATTGCTTGGTTATTTTCCATTATGCTCAGATACTGTGATGTAACAAAAGAGGACACGTTTATTGTAACCGATATGTTGGCTGTATGCCATATTTAAGTGGTGGTTTCTAGAATGCCATGTTTACGTCATTTTCATAGTGCACTGTCGATCTCATAAAAACAACATGTGTATGAGATCTCTGATGTCAAGGTTGTAAGCTACAACACATTTTGTCATGACGTAACTCTGAGGACACGATTGGTTATGCCACATTACAGAAAAATATTTAGTCAAATTCTCATATTTACGTTGCAAATAAAAAAACAGAAGTTAATCAATTTAAATAAGAGGAAACTGAAGTTAATTTCGAAAAAAAAACACAAACTGTTTTGGTTTAGAAGATTAGAGTAATACATGTTTAGTGCAAACACACACGCAAATGAGCACCACGAAACCAAGAAATTACACAATAAAATAATGATTTAAAAGAAGTTTTAAGTTGTTAAAAAAGTACCCTATGTGACAATTAAGAGAATTATTTGTTTTTAAAAGGTTCTGCAAATTACTTTAAATTATTATTATATACTTCTGCAGCTTATATTAATTCATGTAGAATTTGTGTGATGTAACGCAAATTCCCGGACTCCATATTATGGCTCTTATGTGCTTTAGTTTCAGTGTTTTTTATTGGGTCATAATCCCAATGGCAAATAGTATTTTTTTCCCAATTGAGTGGTAAAAATTCCCAATTGAAAGCTTCAATATTTTTTAATAATTCCTTGATAAAATAAACAAAGTTTTCCCCATTCTGAATTGAATATGACATTGATTCTTTAATTAAATGGCCAGAGAAGCAAGTGCAAACATTTTTATGAAGTTGGACAAATATGTTTAAAGCAAAAAGTTTCCCAATGTTAATGAAAATGCCGCTAAAATTCCCATTTTAAGGGTTCGGGTCATCTTCCCAAATTGGTGAAAAAGAGCACTGAGTTTAAAAAGGACACCACACATAGCCGTAGTGGATTTGAATCCACAACACTCCAATCATTGGACCAGTGCTCTTCTAGTAACCACTGGACCACGCATTCCACATTTACATGCTTTAAGAAGTATAATCTTGAAGCGAACAGTATTTACACTTGTAAGTTAACTACTGCTATCTCTACATTACATGTTCATGTGTAAAATGGGAATAATAAATAAAGTCACATTCAAATGCACATTTATTTAATTTGTTAAAGCAATAAAATTATAAAGATGTTTAGGTTTCATTTTCAGAATTCCTATTCCACTCCCTTGTAATAAGTATCTTTATTATATATACAACACATCGTAAAACCTGGCAGAATATGTCACCTTACAGCATTATACTGTATTATTAAACTTGGCCGTTCATAAGTGCAGATTTTTCAGCAGCCTCTTTCATGGACGGTGTGCAGATTATTTCCATGTAACAACAATGATCTGAAGCATACAAAAAATACTACTAGTGTCAAAAATAAAGTAAACAGTAAAAAAATGTATTTCTATTAATTATTATTATGCACCTGAGTATAACATGTAGGCTGATTTCAAAACCAAAATCATTCTGCAAGTAACTGGTTAACTTTCATACATGAATATTTTGGACTGAGCTGGACTTGAAACCAGTGGTCATTAGACTGAGACCTGATTGTAAAGGTCTTTGCTCTGTTCTAATTCCATCAAAGAATCAAAATTTTCAAAATCTGTATGATTAAAATTTTTTGTAGAACATTAAGTTTGAATAAATATGTTAATTCTTATTTAATTTGTGTTTCAGAGGCTGGCCTAGATCTGATTGAACAGCAACAAGCTATGGAACAGGCTCGACTCCTCCAGAGGTTCAAGGAGCTGCGACAGTGGCAGCAACAACAGCAGGAAGTGTTGATGTCAAAACAACAACAGCAGTTGAGTATGTTTAGAAAGGAGCAGGACAGAGTACAAACTATAATATCCAAACAAAGGGACCAGCAGTGGGGAGGTATGTGTAATTTATTACCTACTCGTAAAACTGTTGTGGGCAAATCCATTATCATTTAGTAGAGGCAAGATTATAAGAATCTTACATGTGTTTGAGTTTCGGATAGAAAACTCCATCCCGAGGGATAGCTGTTTTGGCTTCATTCCCGCGAAAACAATTATCCCAAAGGACAGAATTTTCTATCCCAACCGAAAATTATTTTTCTTTCATACCAAACATATTAAATAATTACTTATTCTATCATTATATTTTTTTACAACAGTCGCTTTCAAGATGTTACATCATATGATTTACATCATATATTTTTATACCTGACATCATAAATGAAATTTAACGTCATAGCGCAAGAATTTTATCTTAGCTCTATGGTGAGATAGAAATATCTTACTCCGGTAAAAATGCAGATATCCTTATCTGATGTACAAGAAAAGTTTTTACTGACTGAGAACCAAACAATGTAGAGCCTGATAGTGATTGCAATTAAGTTAGGTTGATCTTGGAGTACATTGTTGCTAATGTTTATACTACCGGTAGTTTATTTTAGCCCGGAGCTTATACGAATCTCCCTCAAGTCTGCTTCCTCAGTAGAGCCAGTATTGAGTGTTGTTTATGATAGGTCAGCTGGTCGACCTGAGGAATGAATCTGCAATTTCTAACGTTAGTGGCTAACACACTACATTGCCCTGTTTTGACATAAATTAGAACAACATTTGTGAATAGTTTACAGTTGAAAATTTATATTGGTTTTGTGTGAAAAAAGAAATAATTGCTGTGTTTAAGATATATGTTATGAAAATTAATTTGAAATTGAATAATTACTTATTGAAAAGTCATTGTTGTTTTTGTATTCTGCTACTTACAGGTGGTCATGCAAACAACTTTGGTGGGATGTCGACACCACCGCGGCGTCAACTGCCACCGGGAGTTGACGTTTCTCAGCTAATGGCAAGTGGACTTTTCTCTCACACTGGTCCTTCTCAGCAACAGCTTAGTCAGGTATGTACAATGCCATACTTAATTACAGTCAAACCTGTCTTAAGAGACCACTAAAGGGAAATCTGAAAAGTGGTCTCTTAAGGCAGGTGGTCTCTTATTGGGGTAAAATGTTTTTTTGTTGGTCTTTTTTTTGTCTTATATACTGCATGTATGTTTCCATCATTTTAAGGGCTTTCACCCACTGTTCTAATGTTAGACATTTTTTCTTTGCTGAAGATATGGCAACTTTGATAGAATATTGCAGTATGAAACAACAATATTGAAACCCAGTCAAATAAACCTTGATATTCATTGTCTTACGTTTACTCATTTTTGTCGTAAAAAACTTTCAAACCGTCCATGAAAACAATGACAAACTGTCTTGTCTTTAGTTTCCAATTTAATCTAATCAAAAAGCCGATCAAATAATCAAACGTAATTATAATTTTTTAATCATAAAAAATAATATAAAAACAAACGGCACACAGTCCAATCTCAATTTTCCAATTTAACCTGATCAAAAAGTCCGATCAAACCTATTTAATATTTATTGTTGTAATAAAAACAAACAAACCTCAAACTGTCAAATCTTTAATTCCAATTTTATTTAAGTAATTGACGATCCTTTAATGGTAATAAAACAAATAGCAAACATTCCAATTAATTCCACCCAAACAATGATCAAACGTTGATATATAATTGGGGTTAAAGTGTTTTAGCTCTATAACTTGTTATCAAACAATTATCGGCTTTTACCATGACACACTGCAGTATTTGGCCTCGGGTTATCTTTAGCACGTTACCTCGGAGATTGTCAATTTTACACTAACACATTTGTCACGTACACAAAACATGATGCTGAAATTTCACACCTCATGTATTTGTGGTCATATGGTAAAGGATATTTGTTAAAATTTAATGGATTTTAAGCAGTCGCTGGTCACAGAGAGCAAGTGGTTGCTTATTGCATGTGTAATTGTGAATGAAATTCGTTGGGGGGACTTGATGTGGTCGCTTACATCAGGGGGTCGCTTATAACAAGTGGTTGCTACTGCAAGTTTGACTGTATAAAGTAATGAAAATTATACCATTGGGCTATAAGAAAGGGTTTTATTGATAAATATTGTACAATTATTATTTCATTCCATTAAAAATGTATGAAATTCAACGAGATGCGGTTGTTTTGTTTTGTTGTCATAATATAAAATAGTTACTGTACTGAATATTGAACTACATGTACCATTTGTGCCATTGTATAAATTTATAAGATATACTCGAAACATAGAGTTTAGTCAGTAAAAAAACATGGGAAATCCCATTTTGGTGTGTGTCTGAATGACAACATACATGTACTATTTTAGAGACACAACCTGATATTGTATAAGGATATTGATAAATTGAATACTGTTATGTATGAAATCAATGAGAACTGCAGCATGGCATACTCCATTACCCCAGAGAGTAACATTGAAAAGTGAAGATGTGGAAAGTTTACAAACTTGAAAGATGCATTTGATATTGAAGGGGTTTGGGGGAACAGGCTTTAACCTAGATGGCAAAATGTCATCTTATCATTTTATTAATGACTATATCAGTGTTTCACATACAATTGGCTACTTTCAAAAATAATTCTAAATCACAGTTTTTACGTCTAATTTTCATGGCCTAATTAACTCGGTCGGTAATGCATCTGACTGACAATCCAGGTGTCGTGAGTTTGAAATCCTGATCCAGTCACATATTCAACCTGATACAAACAATAAACAGATTTACATCTAAAATAATTTCTGGGCGAAACCTTCTCCCGCATACTCCCCACATTATATTCAAGCATACTATGCTACTCTTTTTTTCTTGACCATAAAGATTTTAGAATGATGTTGCATTAAAATGTATAGAAACCATTTTGCAAGTTACTCCCAGTAAATAAAGTAAAGCCATAATCTAAGTATTATGGGCCCTGAATAACTGTTGGTATGTATATAACATTTCGGTAATCAATATTTCAGTCAAGAGGTGCTTTACCAAAGCCGGTGATCTACGTAGAACCAAAGGATGAGGTCGATGACGACGATGAAATAAAAACCAATCCAGATCTGTTCAGTGATACTAACTCTAACCGAGGAAGTCAAGCGGCTGTCGAGGAAGGTATGTTTCCTATACCAGATTCTGCATCAGAGGCCAGCGTGGATGTTGTCGGTCAGTATCAACAACAGAGGATGCCGGCTCAACATTATCAACAGAGATTCAATCCACATGAGCTAGATGTAAGTTAAAGATTTGTTTTTCTCCCTGAACTAGAGCACATGTTCATATATAAGTATACAATGTTTCTTAACATGTTTTGTTTCTGGTTCATTAATACACTCAAAGAATGGGTGCCTGAATTCATCAGTAGTATTATAAAACTTGTTAATTTGATACCTAGAATGCATGCACCTGTAATCTCTATGTCTAACTCTAACCCATTCAAAGTGTGAATTTTAGATAGTTTCTGTTAAAGTACCATTATAATGGCTTGTTTCTGAGTATATGTATGTATGTATGTATGTGTTTTGGTTGTTCAGCATATTTATTCAGTTTTAATATTGGAAAAAAGATATTTTGAATTACTGGTAGTTTTAGTGTAAAATGTTTGATTAATTTAGGATCGTAAGAACTTAAGAAGTAAAATGTTTATTTGATGCCATTGGTGATCACAGTTTTACATTTTTATATATATTTTTTTTAAACATGAATAATGATCATTGAATTACCATGTGTAGTCAACTTTTTTAAATTTGTTTTACAAATAAGTACATGTAGTTGTATATTCATTATGCCTGAAGTTTTTTAGGCAGTCACGGACCCTGGCAGTCATGTGTGGTGGTGTCCATGAGCAAGTCACATTATCTGGATCTTGTACTTGCCTGTAGTACTGGTTCAACCCAGGAAGACTTTGAGCTTAATTTTTGCATGTCATAACAATTTGTTTCACAATCAATGTGTAATGAATAAGTTTAAACTATTTAAACCTCTGAAATCCTGAGTCTTGGAAGAGCAGTCAAATATATTCATAAGGATGACTTGAGTTATACATATTCAATATATTTTCAGGCTCCTAAAAAGCTTCATCGGTCATTTGCAGAGCTTGATGCTGATGAAGACTTCATCAACCAGTCGTACCAGTCGCCGACATTGCTCAGCATGCATCATCAGCAGTCACAGCAGCAGGAGAAGAGGTCTCTCATTTATACAAAATGAAATGAAAATTTATTTTACCTAAACTTGAAAGTCAGCTAACTAATACAAATCACTCAGAATGAAGCCTGGGAAATCCACTTGACCGATGTTGAATAGCATGTACTTTTTCACTTACTCCATTTACATATCTGCTTGCATTTGAAAAGGGCATGTGAACTTTTGATTGAACTAATACAACAATTTCAGGTTGCTACCTGACAAGTAACTTGGCTTGGCTTGATCTACTTCCATATTAATTAGATGTCATCCCATTATTGGCATAATTTTGTCTATATCATTACTAGACTTATCAAATAAGTTTGAACTTTGTTATTTTACTTTGATTGTAAAAATAGTTAAAAGTACTTAATATACAAATGGAACCTTAGATACACATGCACTACATGTATGCACTAAATATTTGGATACAGTGTCTTGCTCAAGACTCCCACATATGTACGTGATCCTGGGTCCAACACTTTAGGGTCCAACACTCTACCAGTATGCTTGGTTCTCGATTTTACATTCTTAATTATAATTTACTGATTTACTTATACTAGTATATAGTGGAAATGTAATTAATATAGTTCTATCATAAATGTAGGTCTGGAAACCAACGTGAAAATGAACTTCTGGACAAAGTTGAAGAGTCTGATGAAGATGAGAGCGAGTCCGATGATTCTGAAGAAGAAGAGGAAGATAGTGAAGATGAAGAAGAATCAGAAGAGGAAGAACAAGAAGATACACAGATAGAGGTACATGTGCATACTTATACAAAGAAACATATACCATGGAGACATACTAGCTCTGAGAAACATTAATCTTGATTTTAAGGGTTTATTCAGAATTCCAGGGAAACCAGATTGTTTGCTAAATTGCTGAATTTCTTTCGCCAGAATTACAGCAGATATTGGCCTATATTTCCATACAGGCAAAACATATCTATTGTGGGGTCTCCCAGAAATCAAATCTGACTGTCAGTGCAGGTGTTATGAGTTTCAAATCCTGATCCAGTCACATATTCAACCTGATACAAACAACAAACAGATTTACATCTAAAAATTTCTTTGGGGGAAACCTTCTCCCACATACACCCCACATAATACTCAAGCATATAGGCTGTTGTGGTTGTTTTGTTTCTTCTTTAAAATAAAGGTGATCTTGTGATGAAACTTGTATGAATTTTCTTTTTTAAAACCCCAATCCAAAGTAGACATTCTAGACAACTTGAAATAAATTAGCTCAAGAACATTATTGACTCATTTTAAATGCAAAAGAAAAAATGTAGTGATATTCATCCTACAATAATATGAAATTATTGTTATTTTTTATTCCCCCCCCCCCCCCCCCCCCCCACATGTTTCCAAGGTAGCGGGAAGAAAACCTAAATTGTAAATTGTTTTGCATTATTTGATTTCAAGAAAAGCCTTTAGAGGTATCAGTACATGGTAGATGTTGGATTATGTTCTATTTTAAGATGCACCATGTTTCTTTACCAATGAGCAAAAAATATAACCCTTATTTGCTGTATTTTGCTCATTTGCAGGTTGAACCAGATTCCAAGAGCCTGGACGAGATTCCCGTCAAGCCCGGTATAGTTGGCAGTAAAACATTTGAGCAGCTGTTGGAAGAACAGATGCAGGCTGAGGAGGAGAGGGTAGGTGGTTTGAGCCTGTTTTCATTATGTAACAGTATGGTCCATCAGCAAGTGGCTTTTTTCTATTTGTTCATCTTCTGTTCTGGCTCCATTTACGCTACCAGTCAAATTTTCTACAATTTGTGATTTTTGATGTGAAAAAGAAATTAGTGCTTTTAGTTAATCATGCAACAGTTATGAGAAAAAATAATTTGCAAATGAACAACATTCAAGCCTCCGCTTTACAGGTCACAGGAGGGCATGCGAGTGATTTAACAAAATAATCAAACACTTTCACTACATTATAAAAATCTGGTTGTTGATTTTCGTGAGAAGGTCAAATCAAACAATGAAATTACACTTAAAGTTTAAAGATTTTATAAAAATAACACCAAATCGTAAATAGGGTCAGACATGATCAGTGGGGTCAGATGAATCGCACATTTGACAGATCAAATTTCATGTTGCTGTACCTTGAGTCAGCAGATCTAGAGAACTTTGATTTTGATAGGACTTTCGACATTTGAGTGAGGCAAAGGGAAAGAAAAGGATTTGTTACAAGATCTAAAAACACTGTAAATTAGGATAATAAAGGGAGGAAATGTTCGTCTATCAAAGAAAAAAGTACTTGATTTTTGTCAAGCCAACTCTTAATTGCTAAGAAAAATATGGGATTTTAGGAACTTCTGCTATTAAGGAAATTTTGATCTAGAGTTTGCTGAGTCTGGCTGTCATCAGTTGAAAGTTTGTAGATGGTCAAACTTTTTTTTCCTTTTAGAATTGATGGATATCTTACGCACCATATTAAAATAATTATTGTTCTCTTATAAAAGGGGATATCAAGCCAAACTGAATATAAGTGGAGCGGGTGGTCCAGTGGTAGAGCACTGAACCCATGATTGGAGGGTCGTGGGTTTGATCCTCCGCTACGGCTATGTGTGGTGTCCCTGAGCAAGACACTTCTCCACATATGCTTAGTACTGGTTCTCTCCAGGAAGACTTTGAGCGTGATTTGTCTAAGTTGTAAGAACTTGTTTCACAATCGAAGTAAAATAATTATGTTTAAACTAATTGAATATAAGAATAATGAAAAACATATTTAATAAAATCTCTTAAATTAATAAAAAGAAATACACAGGAAAGGGCTATATTTTAAATTGAAAAATAATGAAATGAATGAAATTGTTTCTGATATCTTAGTTTGAAGCTATATAAATGTTTTACAGCTGAAACAGGCAAATATGAACCAAGACTCACCAAGCCAACCAAAGAGAACATTTCTAAAGAAAGGTGAAGGTATTGCTAGGTTCGAGGCCAAGCCAGGTCAGAAACCTACAAAGTCCAAAAAGGCACAAAAAGTCAACAATTCTTCCAAAAGCAACACTATGCAGAAAACAGCAAGTTCACAGAAACATTCAACTGGGAATTGGGTCACGCAGAAATCAAATAAAGGTGAGGAATATAAAGGGTCCTCCATGGCCCAGGGATATCAGATGCTGTCATCTAACGACCACTTTACATATCACTGCTGAGGTCATGGGATCAAGCTCAACTTGGTTTTAAAATTTTATGTGAGAAAGTTTGCCAGTTATTTGCAAGAGAACAATTTTTCTACCCAGATTCATTCTGAGGCCTTTCTCAACCAATAAAACTGGATATGCAACATATAACAAATACTGTGTTGAAAATGGCATTGAACCTCATTCCAAAAAGAAGAAGCAAATAACAGCAATATAAAATTTAAAAAAATCAAAGTAAAACATAAATCTTTAGATTTTTGTGTACATTAACAACAAAGTAATATGTATGATTCATTCTTTACACCAAATAAGTTTTCTAAGAACGTGGAAAAAAATCCATATACAGTAGAACTTTGTTTGCATAAACACGGATGACTGGAACACCACAGATGACTAAAACCACCTATCTGGTCCCAGCCAAATTCCTTTTTAATTTCTATTATTCTACTTCCGATGGCTAGAACACCGATCGCTGGAACACACCAACACACCGCCAACACACTTAACTGCATTTTTCACACCTTGGGTTGAACAGCTATTCAGAAAATCAGACAAAGCGTATCAACTTTTTTATTGACCCATCTGATGGTGTGAAGTAATTTCTACACATCACAATATCCATATTTTATTAAAGTGTTAGAAAGTTGTTATGGTAATTATGGATCTATAACAATTTAAAAGGATAACTATAAGCTTGAGACAATAAGATAATAATAATGTTGCTCTTGAAGGTACACACTTATGTCTGTTTCACTGACATTTAAATTTGACCTTGTGCCCAATGTGCAATGAAGATGACGTCACTATGACAGTTTATTTCATCATAGATGAAACAAACATTATTTCTAAAAATAACATGGGAACATGTTCTATAACTGGGCTGCGTTCAGTTTGGTTAAACGTTTGATAATGTTAGCTAACATATTTTCCTGGACATTGACTAACCTCGTATTAGCACGTAGTATGTGTTAATTTTAGGGAACCAGGCATTTAACATGTTTGCTGTTTAACAGTGCTAAATGCAGCCCTCAGTAGTGACCTAAATTCTGTGTTTTGATAAATCAAAATCAATTAGTCGGGGTGTTGTATAAACAGGTCATTCGTCACCTGGTTTGTTAATCACAGTATACCAGCAAAGAGAGCAATTTGTTTTACCTAATCACTGTATGAATATACATGTAAGTTGGATATTATCCGAGATTGAAAGTTACAATGTACAAAAATAAAAAATAAAAAGTGTCCGAAAACATTGGAGCAATAGACTGTCAGATGTGTTTTTAAAATGTAATGTGTCCCAATTCTTATTATCACAAAAATAATTATTTTCCTGCAAAATAAGGGTGTCCCAAAACATAGCATTTGAAAATTATGTTTTCTTGTTTATTTGATCTCCCAAATAAACAACAAAAACGCATTGTTTTTAATCATTTAATGGCTCTGATAAAAGTGTACACACGGGATTCAATTACCCTGTGACGTACATATGATGTATATATTTACATGTATATGGAATGGAGTTGATCAATACTTGGCTCGAACATCGCTTGGCTCAAACAATTTTGGTCGGTCCCGTTGAGTTTGAGTCATCAAAGTTCTACTGTAGTCTTGTGAACACAACTGTTGTATTGCCATGATTAATGACTTGTTTATAATACATACACACAAACATATCAGTCAGTCAATTATTCATCAGTTCATAAAGTTCAAAATACGTGTATAGTCATTAATTTATTGCTAAATCTGTGTTTTGATTCACCACAAATAGATATGGGTAAGATGACGAACAAGCCTCCAACAAAGTCACAGAAGTCTTCTGGATCAACAGGTGTCAAGTCGTCTAATCAGACAGCTCAGAAAAAGAATCAGAAGACAGATATAAAGGTAAATGAGTCTTGTCTATATATAAATCACTGAAACATGTGTTTGTTTCTACATAATATATAAATCACCTAAAAACTAAAAAAAATTGTTAATCGTGACATTAAAAAATGTGCAGCAATTTACTGTAACAAAGAAGTTCAAGGGAAATAATATGTAGCAGTTCTTCAGCTGTTCCTCTGTTCTTTATGAATATGGAGTTTTAAGCAGTTCTGGAACGTGTGTTTAATAACTTCTCAGTTCGCTTTTTATTTCAGTTCTTAACAGAAAACAACAGTTGAATGGGGCATTCATTTTTATTAAAGAATGTTTTTTTTTATTTTAACAAATGGAGTGTATCAGGAAAATTTCTATAAAAATCTCAAAAAATGAAATTATTTTTTTAAAAAAAGCATCTCATTATCATTTATAAATAAAATAGGAATTAATTAATATTTGAAATCTGCCCAAACATGACAAAAATGATCTATCGGTATTTTAAATTGGGTTGAAATTAAAACAAAATTCCAATTCTAAAAATAATTTATATTGCTTGACGACCGTGACCTCATTCTTTGGACCCTATCTAAGATAAACCAAATACAACAATACAGACATGTTGACTGCTAAAATCACAGTGTATATGTGATTTGTTTGATACATCACAAAATATGTTGTTATTTAAAGTGGGTGATCTATTTTAGTTGATTAACCCCTTCATTGTGTTATTTTGATACAGTATATTTAAATACGTACATTTATCTTTATGGTAAAAAGGGCTCAGTGATTTTTACATAGACATGATATACATTTACATGTTTTGAGGAACAGGGCGTGTTTTGCCAATTCTAAAATTCAATAAAAAAAAAAGCTATTCTTTCTTTAATTGAATCTTCTAGTGACAGTTAAATTCATACTGAATCATTCTTTCCCCTCACAATAGTATGTTCAGGACATGTAGTACAATAAATTTCTAAATTTTAAGTTCCCGCAGTATGCGCAGGAGCAATTATTCGAGGTAGTCAGGAAAGTCAATTGATTCTTTTGATATTTCAGATATCTAGACTGTCCAAAATACAATTGTTTCAATATTAGAATTACTCTCAGAATAGATGAGTAACCAGGTGATATTTAAAGTATTTTGAATAATTTTTTAGCTCGCCGGGATGAAGTCTGTAGACACCCAGGTTAAACTTTTGCGTTTAAGTTTCAGTTATCTATGCAACCACTCATTGGATGTCAATGAAACTTTGCATGTGTGTTAACCATCATTAATGGAACACACAGAGATAAGAACCATAATTCTGGATTGCATTTTGCCACAGTTATGGCCCTTTTTGGACTTAAGACACCCAGGTCAAACTTTGCATTTAGTTGTGTTTAAGTATAAGATATCTATACAACCACTCATTGGATGTGAATGAAACTTCACATGTGTGTTCACCATCATCAATGGAACACAAACAGACAAGAACCATAACTTTGGATTGCATTTTGGCACAGTTTGGCCCTTTTTGGACTTAGACACCAAGGTTAAACTTTGCATTTAGTTGCGTTTA
Source organism: Panopea generosa (assembly GCA_029582155.1). Taxonomy (NCBI): domain Eukaryota; kingdom Metazoa; phylum Mollusca; class Bivalvia; order Adapedonta; family Hiatellidae; genus Panopea; species Panopea generosa. Next base: position 74,728,180 of record CM055899.1, read on the forward strand.
AAATATCTATGTAACCACTCATTGGATGTGAATGAACCTTCATATGTGTGTTCACGATCATCTATGGATCACACACAGACAAGAACCATAACTCTGGGTTGCATTTTGCCACACTTATGGCCCTTTTTGGACATAATTTTTTACGTTAAAGTTTTTTATCACGTAAGATATCTATGCAGCCACTCATATGATATGAATGATGCTTTGCATGTGTGTTCACCATCATCATTGAAACACACAGAGACAAAAACCATAACTCTGGGTTGCATTTTTGCACAGTTATGACCCTTTTTTTACTTAATTTTTCAGGATAAAGTTTTTTATCACGTTAATTTTTTTTTATCGCGTAAGATATCTATGCAACCACTCATTTGATATGAATGAAACTTCGCATGTGTGTTCACCATCATCATTGAAACACACAGAGACAAGAACCATAACTCTGGGTTGCATTTTGGCCCTTTAAGACTTAATTTTTCGTTTGTAGACACCCAGGTTAAACTTTTGCGTTTAGATGTGTTTAAGTTTTGGTGTTTGCCTCCAATCTCAATCTTTGCATTGGTGGTGAGTTTTATCCCATCGGCGAGCTTTGTTGTCTTCTGACAACTCTTGTTAAATATATCGGTGAAGCAGAATCCAGGTCTATATTTATCTAAATCAAGGTAAAAATGAGGCTGTCTTAATTAGATATTGTTTGCCGTGCTCCTACCTACTCACTCAAAATTGCAGCTACCCAAACTCTTTTATTGACTTTCAGCCTGTTTTTTTTTTCCATTATTTCTGTCCATTTTTCTTTAAAATGACTGCCAAATCAAATTCTGGCACAAAAAAAAAATAGCTACCTACTTACTTTCCTACATGAAAAATACTGGGTCTGAGCACAGCAAACAAACACTTCTTTAAGGATGGCCTGAAGATGATGCATTCAATGTTTAAATGTATGTTATGTAATCGTTAGGGAAAGAAAACAGCAACAAGGTCTCCAGTGAGAGATGGAAAGAAAGCTGCATCAAAATCTCCTAAAGGAGAAAACAAGAAAACATCTGCTGCTCCTGCAACAGGAGAAATAATTGGAGCAGCTGCAAATAAAGCCAAGAAAGCAGAATCCATTCCTGATGATGCCTCGTTCATAGCTAGTATCAAAGAGAGGCAGAAAGAGTCTGAAGTAAGCTTATTGTTGAAGTCACCAATCTGTTATTATATAATATGTCTGACTCAGTATTGGACCAAAGTAAATTGATAGCATGGTGTCAGCTTAATTTGCTACTAATGTCTATAAAAAATAAAATCATTCTTCTAAAAATGAATGCAAAGCATGTCATTATCATTTATACATAAAATATGAATAATTTGACATTTCAAAACCACCAAAACATGACTGAAAATGATATTTCAATCTGCGTGGTAATATTGAAATAAAATCTCTTTATTAAGAACAATACACGTATCATGTGCATACCATTACGGCATGATGAACTTTGCCTAATCATTTGGATTCTTTTTTTTTTAGAGGTTTAAGCTTGTTCTCACTTATTCTGATTTCTGGATCAATTCAAGCCTTCACACCATGGTCAGTACAATAATGGGAAAATGAGTTGATCTTTTACAATGCTACATGTAATAAGTTTAATGCAAAAAACTCTGAACTTCCAATAAGTTCAAAACACATGTATATGTCAAGGTGGAGGTCCAGATTTGGTGTTTGTTTAAACAAAAATGTAAAGTATTACACACTAAGTATAACCACTTTAACTATGGAAATTTGCAATATTTCCTGAAAAGGTATCTTCACTGTCTCTTAAGTACATGACAATTAATATTATAAAGATCAAAACACGTTTTCACAGATTTATTAGGTCACCTGAGATTGTGTCTCAATAGACCTTTTGCGATCGCCTTTTGTCGATTACCATCCATTCTAAAAATTTGACATTATCGACTTTTTCTCAAAAACCATGAGTTCAATCATAATGAAATGTTGTATGCAGCTTAAGTACCTAAGGATACATCAAAATTGTGAATTGCATGGTCCCTGTTGCCCTAAAGCCTTGGGGGCAGGGCCAAAACAGTTAAATTCAAGGTAAAAACTTTGAAAAGCTTCATACTACAGGAAGCGCTGGGAAACAAATGGTGAGCATGATTGTGAATGTATATGGGTCCTTTATAAAAATTGTGAGTTGCATGTCCCTAGGTCACATGGTTTGGCACAGGGGGTGGGACCTACTTTACTTAATCTATATAAGAGAAAATGACAAAAAATTCATTTCTGATGACAGAATAGACTCATTTGAATGGTTTTTGGTATGATTTACAGTATTGTTGCTGACATGACGATTGTTGGAAAAGTTGGACAATAGATTCATATAGCTTGATGTCATAAAGGATTATCAGGTGACAGTTAAGGCCGATGGGCCTCTTGTTATTATAAAATCAAACGCACTATATTCATCCTTAATTTTCAGATAATCTTTAAAAGTTCATGTACCTTTTAATTTATATATTTCATTTGACATTGATTTACAGCAAGATATGGAGGAACTTGATGAGTTTGAGATATTGGAACACTTTGCTGACAACATGTCGTTCTGTAGTAATTCATCTATAGTAACTAAAGGTCTACGTGGTCTGCAGAGTGACAGAATACTTACCGGAGTCTTGCCAAAGGTAACAATAACTACATTGTATTACATTGTATTGTAGTTTATCACAAATTACTGCTGAGTTGGTTGTGAAGCAAGTGGTCCAGTGGTAAAGCATTGATTTCAGGACTTGGGGGTAGTTGGTTTGATCATCTGCCGTGGCTATGTATGGTTTCTTTGAGCAAGACACTTTATTCAAATTTGTTTAGTACTGGCGCTGCCCAGGAAGACTTCAAATGTGATTGGTCTAAGTTGTAAGAACTTGTTTCACAATCAATGTAAAATAAATAAGTTTAAAACACTTTGAATAGTAATACAATTAAATTTAAGTGGTATAGCTGTATGTCTTACATAATATATATATATATATATATACATGTATTGTTGGCTACCCTGGCTTATTACAAGAGCCCATTTTTCTCTTATTTCAACATTTTTCTGTTATCTGCCAATTACATGTACTGTATTTGCATTACGAGATCCATTCAATTTGGAATCTGTTGGAATGTAACTTTGAGGAAACAAATTTTTTCGTAAAGAAGAAGACGATAACGTATGTGAAGTGTTACTGTGTATTTTTTTATTTATTCATAAATCATGTTTACTTAAGTTTGCTAAAAAACGGAATGCTGAATGATCTGCATGTATATTGCAGAGTGGCAAATGATATGAGTCAGTCAGTGATTCTAGTGATGAATCGAGTGATGAGTCAAGTGATGATATTGTTACATGTATATACATGAAAATGTTATTTTATACTCAGTTAAAAATAAATAAAATTTCATGACGTTACACTAATGTTAAGTTTTTGTATTCCAGTCAAATGAAGTCGGTAGACCAGTAAGTCCAAGAGCAGCTTTGATTAAAAAGTTAGAGACAGAAAAGCAAGCTAAAGTAAAACAGCCAGCATTAAATAGACAGACAGTTCACAATAAACAAGGAACTGAAGCAGAAGTTATACACAGAAAAGTTGCACACCCACAAAAGACTGCCGTTGAAAAGCAAATTGGACAAAATAAACAAACTGATGATGACGATGATGAGTATGAGTCAGTCAGTGATTCTAGTGATGAATCGAGTGATGAGTCGAGTGATGATTCAAGTGATGATGGTGATGATAAGGAAGATAATGAGAAAGTGACTCATTCGTTTGGCACTGGTGACGGTGCTCAGTTCTTAAACAGTGGTACACATAATCACAAAATATTAGTTGCAAAGGGTTTTGGTGATATGTTAAAAACTCAAGAAGATGACGGAACATGGAAAAATAAGAATGATTCTGTTTTGTCTACGGATAAAAAACTGGAAAGAGTCTTAAGTTACACAGGTTTTACTGAGACCAGCATATCTCAAGCATCGGATTCCGACCAAAATTTAGATTCCGATGATGGAGATGAAATTTCAACCGGCTATGATGCTGTTGAAGATGAGACATCGTTGAAAGTATTGACTCGAAAAGTTGCAGGTAGAGAATCTACTGTTCCAAATTTACAAAAAAGTGGAGTAGAAAATTTTGATTTTTTGACTTCAAGTTTTAACGCAAGTGCATATGCTCCTCATGCAAAGTCCCCTATTGTGATATCTAAAGAAAAAGTGCCAGTTTCAAAACAAGACTTGGGTAAAAATCAGCATCTTAAAGATACAGACGATGTAAAATTCTCGTACCATTCTGATACAGATTCTGTGGGTAGAAGACATAGCTATAGTGACGATGATAAATCTGAGTCTGGAGAGACTGAACATAAATCGGATAGCAAACGAGTCAGTGAGAAAAAAACATTACAGTTTGATGATGATGAGGAGTGGGGAGAGACTACGCCAGTGACTGTCAAGAAATATAATTCGAGACAAAAACATGATTCTGAAGGTGACAGCGAGCATAACAGAACACTCATTGATGAAGATGACAACACTAGGAGTGTATCAGGTGATTAATATATAAAGTAAATAGAGGATTGTACACTAGTGCTCATTTACTATTCAGTTTTATCATAAGATATGTAATAACCCCATCGGGTAGTGGGATGGTAGTGTAATGGATAGTGTTCGTTTCTCATGCAAGAGATTGCAGGTTCGATCCTCCACTCCCAACGCTTCTGATAACATAGCACACAGTACTGGTTCTATCCAGGAAGAACACTCGAGAGTGATTCATATAAGCTCTGAGCTTTCATCGCATTCGAGCTTAAATAAATTAATATAAAGAAAATCAATCACATATTTTTTATACTAACCTAGTGTAATATCACTACAGATTAATGACTTGGTTTAAAGTTTCAACATATTTTATTGCATAATTCACATAGCAAACGGGTTAGGTCACAAGTTCTAGCAACATTAGTTATGGCCCTTTCCCTTTTAATATACAAATAACATTAGAATCAAGATGGCAATTATAACAATCAATAGGATGCTAACCAACAATAAAAAATGGAGAGATAAATAAAAGAAAAAATAAATAAATTAGGTGAGAAAAAAGAGAGAAAAGACATAACATGTTTTTAAGTGCTGTCGTGATATCGTTCCAGTGCATTGAAGGGCTGTATAAAATTTGGTATCTGATGCCGAGAGTCAATTGATGACAAAACGTTTCGTGTCTTTAATGTATTGTTGTACTTGTGTAAATATCAATATATTTGTGTCTCTGGTATAAATAATTTTGTTTGAATATTTAGCTTCTTTTTATGCCATCGAGGGCAAATAAATGATCAGTTAACCTAACCACTCTTTCCTGGGATCCCGGAAGGTTAACCAGTACTCTAGCACAGAGTTACCCTAGGCTGTCTAGGAAAGTAACTGATAATGTTTCCACTTAAATCACAGTGAGAGACAAATCATACTGAGATACAATGTTTTATCATCTCAGAAACTGATCGTTCTGGGATTTGAACTTGTAACCCCTGCCAGGTTGGATTGATTGTCAGATGTGCTAACTACTAATTAAAAAAATAAATTTAGAGTTAAATGCTGAACTGTTTTTCCTATAAACATACATTGTATGAATAAAGGAGATAGTTCAACTCCAGAAATGGTCTTGTCATTAGGTAAATAACTTACAATTTTATTTAGAATGTATTTACTTTTGTTAAATATTTTATATTGTTATGTAGTATCAGTTTCAAGATTTCACTGAACTGTATATTATTTGTTACAGACCAAATGCCTTCAACTGACCATAGTAACGGTACCCCTCCTACGTCTAAGCTGGTGTCAAAACTTTTCCCAAAACTTAAGCCGCAACAAAAGAAACAAGAAGAACAGGTAAAAATCACAGTTGCTGAAAAAGATTTGCGTATTTTTTAAGATATATTATACAGTGCTCCAGATAAGCACTATGTGGAGGTATTTGAGTATTGACATTTCTAAAAAAAACATTGGAATTTCAAAGTAAGGGGTAAAATAAGCATTGGATAGCAATTTGATTAAAATGTTCATTGTTACCCTTATCATTCATTGCATACTTATTTAAGGAGTACAATACTCATTTGAAGAAAAGCTTATCTGGAGCACTTTATATATATATATATATACTTGTCCAGTCCGGCTAGCAGCTTTATATTTTACTTGTCCGTACCCATGGTTCAGTTGTCCTGGACAGTCAGGCGATTGTTAATGTAAAGCCCTGATCATTTGTAAATGTTAGGGACTCGGTTATCGGGAAGAGATTTTTATTTTAATTTTTATTTTAATTTATGGAAAATAATTGAAAAGTTTTTATGTTAAATACAATATACAAATGGATTTGTTTGTGGATAGTCCTCCATCGCCCTGTAGGCTAAGATACAACCACAAGAGAACTTGGGTGTTTTGCCCAGTGTGGTGTTGTAATTGATGGTGCATTAGCCACTCATGCCAAAAATTGCAGGTTCAAACTCAGACTCAACCCAACCAACCAAATATTGGACAAATTCTACTGTGAACACAGACTCAAGAAAGATTCACAAAAACTCAAAGCTTACTTTGCAATAGTGAAAAAACAAATTAGAAAAAAACAACTTATAAAACCAAACAGTTTCAGAAGTGTTCCCAATCATTAGTTGCTCAATTAAGGATGATGGCTCATAAATTGAAAGTAATTATACCTTTACACCAAGTTTCACCGATGTCTACTGATAGTAAAACAGTCAAAATGTACATAATGATTTGTTGACATACTGCTTTCTTGAAAAGAACAGAATCATGATGATATTTTTAAGTTTGGGAAGACATGTCTCACAATTAACATTTCGTGATTATATCGTTATTTGGCTAAGTCTATAAACATATGCAGACTATACTATATTTTGATATATAGGAAAAAACGAAAATATATTTTAAATAAAACAATATAACCACACTCACTTCTTTCATAGGAAATAAATTTGATGAATAATTTCATGTACAAATACATGTATTAAACTGAACTTAACTTTAATGAATATCCGTGATCTTAATATATTACTGCTCTCCATATGAAAAAGAATGGGTAGAAATTAGTTTAATGTATTTCTAAAACTGTTTTACCAGCTTATAGTAATAAAGTACATTTTATTCAGATTTAAAAAAAAACACCAATGTATGAGTAAGATATTAAAGTTATACTTCATTTTATAATATTGAAACTACTACTGGCAATAAATTACTGACTGATCAGTAAAAATAATTTCGTTTCCCATTAGTTTAGATAATATACCGACATGTGACAGACACAGTCTATAATGTCTTTACAGGATTTACAGAAGATTCAAGCTGTGAGCCAGTCTAATACAGAAGATGGTATACAGTCTAAGATATTACGGGACAAGCTCCGAGAACTGGATAAGGAGATAGAGAAGTTCAGACATGAAAACAGTAAACTCACAAAGCTCCGGGCTGAGAGAGAAGAGGTATAGAATATTTTAAAATAAAATGATATCTTACTTGATATCTGTTGAAAATAGTGTTAACCCCATTCCAATGGTCTTTGTGGCTGAGTTTAAGGCACTTTCTTAATATCACTTGCTTCTCATTGCTTGGGTTATGGGTTTGAGCCAAGCTTAGTAAAAAAAAAGATTATGTGAGAAAGTTTGTCAATTATTTATGGCAAGACAGATTCATCCTGAGGTCTTCACCAATAGAACTGGATGCCATACATAACCTGTAATGTGTTGAAAATATGTTAAACCCTTTCAAAAAAAATAAAAATGAATAAATGCCATTTTCTATCACTTCACAATTTTTGTTTAATGATGCAACCTAATTTTTTTATGTAGAGTGCTTCTCGATCAAAACTTATATATTTTGACACTATGTTTATACCATTTTACTTATTATCTCAATTAACTGGGAGATGAATGTATTCTTAAAATTATGAGTTTTGTATAATGAAGATATTCAGTACCATGAAATTCTTTTTAAATTTCAAGATTAAAAGTCAGGTTTCATTGTCTCATTGTCATTCGTCTCTCACTACTGATTAAAGTGAAAAGGTTATCAGTTAGTTGCAGAAGTGTGTGTGCTCTAGTACTGGTTAACCTTCCAGGATCCCAGGATTGATTGATTGATTGAATATTTAGTGTCATTTTTATACCATCAAGGGCAAATTGACGATCAGATACCCTAATTACTCTTTCCTTGGATCCTGGAAGGTAGTACCCAATCACATTTCCGCAAGTAACTGATAAGTTTCTCACTTGAAACAGTGGTGAGACACTAATGACAATGAGACACTATGTCATATATAAATCATCACGGAGATTGTTGCCGGGTTGGGATTTGAACTCATGACCCCTGGATTGATAGCCAGATGTGTTACCAATTGAGCTAATCGTGCCTGACCAGGATCCCAGGAAAGGTTAACTGATTGTCTAAATGATATAGATATAGAAATTTGTTTCATTGGTTGCATTTGTCTGACTTTATTATATTTATTGCAAGGGAATATCTACACTAAAAAAAGAAATTGCAGAATTTGAGAAGGAAAAATTCGAGGAGTTAAGAAGACTTGAAGAATTCAAGTCAGAAGAAATGAAGAAATTAAAGTAAGTCAATTTCTAAATTGATAATTGATACTGTATTATTATTTCAGTTAGATCTAGAGTATGTTTTGAACCATAAACTTAGTGTTCAACAGTTTATATGTACATGTATAATCTGATATATTAATACAGAACAGAAATTTCGTTTAGACTTGAGCATCATAGCTCATTGTTGTATACAAACATTAGAATGCATGCAATATGACTTACAAAATGCATAGTTTTTATGGGTTTAAACAAATCATATTGAAAAATCTGAATGTATACACTATACATCATGGTTTCTCGGAATGCTTCTGCAGTCCATCCAGGGGTTATGAGTTTGAATCCCTGCCCAGCAACAGTCTCCGTGATGATTGATATACAACATTGTGTCTCATTATCATTCGTCTCTCATCGCTGTTTCAAGTGGGAAAGTTATCAGTTACTTGCAGAGATGGGGTTTGCTCGAGTACTGGTTAATCCCAGGAAACAGTGGTTAGGTTTACTGATCGTCTATTAGCCCTCGGCATAAAAATGATGCTAAATATTCAGTTAATCAATTCTGCAGCCCAGAGCTTTTATCCAAAATATGCACTATTTATATAAACTTAAAACTCATTTACTACCTATTGATTGTGAAACAAGTTCTTACAACTAGGAAAAATCATGCTCGAAGTCTTCCTGTGTAAAACCAGTACTGAGCATGTGTAGATAAAGTATCTTACTCAAGTACACCACACATAGCCATGGACGAGGATCGAACCCCCTGATCCACCAATCTTGGATCAGATGATCTTCCACTGTGTCGCGCACTTTGCTAATATGTTATAAACATACTATGTATAATCATTGTCATGTTGGTATACATATACATTCATCCCTTTCATGTTTATGAATGAACATTTATGAAGAAACGTCTATGAGACTGAACTCTTTGTTAAGCTGCTACATAATCTGGAGAGCTTAGTGGTAAATTAAATTATATCATTCTAATGTTGGACTGTTTAATTTATTTATATGTGGAAGGTCCTGATCTGTGAATGTCTCCATCTGTGCCCAGACCGCGGCGTGGTCTAGTGGTAGAGCGTCCGCCGCGCATGCGGAAGGTCGTGGGTTCACTCCCCGGCTGGGTCATACCAAAGACTTTAAAAATGGTACTAGAAGCTTCTTCGCTTGACGCTCAGCATTTAGAGGAGAGTTTTAGGTCTGGTCAGCCCGGTGTCAGTATAATGTGAATGGGTGAGGTATCATACCATGTGTCTGCGGCATGATACTCCAGTGTGACAGCGCTTAGAATACTGTCTCAAGTAGACACCGTCGCGATATGACTGAAAAATTGTTGAAAGTATCGCTAAACACCATACAAGAACAACAACAACAACCATCTGTGCCCCACAAGAGTGCTGAATAGACTTTGCCCATCTATAGGCAACATTTACACATGAAAGAAACAGCGCAAATAACAACAAAAAGCAAAATGGAATGAAGTATACAAGCAAAAAAATTTCTGTCGGTCTATGGTGGCTGTCATTATTATCAGATTCTCATTAAATACATTCAAAATAGTTAATAAATAACTGAGACTTATCAAGTACTGAAATGCTGACATGTGACCAATGTCAGCTATAGGCAGACCAAGTCACTAGTACATGTATGTAAGGAAAATGCTGATCACATCAGTTACATACTTATTGTTACTATATTTATTTAAAAACTGCTGTTTTTTTTTCATTTAAAACCAGGGGTTCTTCAGTAATATTTATAAGTTATATTCCGGTGTTTACTATAATGACAGGAATGTTGTTGATGTTTATACATGTTTGATGTTACAGACATGAGCGTAAGATGTTTGACAAATACCAGAAGGCAGCGAGGGCCGGACCAGACAAGAAGGAGAGGGAGGAGATAGAGACGCTGAAGTCACAGGTAGATAAACATTCTCTCACAGACCTCATAAGGATATCTGCATTTTTACTAGGTTCTGGATATTTCTTACCATAGGGCCGAGATAAAATTATTGCGTGTGATGTTGGAACCATCTGTGACGTAATGTGTTCAATGTGTTTGGTATGCAAGAAAAAAGAATAATTCCTGGCTTTTTTAGTTCAGATAGAACATTCTAGCCCTGGGGATAACTGTTTTTGGGGCGAATTTGGCAGAGTCTCATTCTAAACAGTTATGAACTTATCACTCTGGGTATCTGTCTGGATGGATTTTCTATCCGAACCTCGAACTAATGTATAAAGATTCTTGTAATAGCAATGGTTGTTTTATTCATTTGGTCCGTTGACCCTGAAATTGTGTATCATCATCGAGAACATTATTTATAGGAACCATGTATAAAGGAAACCATGTACATGTATAATGTGATAATTAGATTGCATTTACACGGGCATGTATCAGATGGTTTTCAGATTTGTATTGAATTATAAAATATTTTCTCCAGATCTAATATTTATTTTAGCAAATTTGTTTGTGCAGAGTATATAGTAAATTTCCAATTTGGAAAGAAATTTTTTCTAAAGCAATAGATATGAAATGGATTACATATATGATTTATTGCATGTCTATATAAAATTTTTAAAAAAATGTACAAGTTGAAAAACTTATATTCTGTTCTGTTTATATTTTCATATACACAATTAAATGTGCAGTTGACAGATGTACAAGAAGAGATGAAAAGAAAGGAGTCCCGTTGGACTTCAAACAATGGTCGTCTGCGGACAAAGATTGATCAGTTGGAGCAAGAGAACGAAGAATTGAAGGAGGAAATAAAGATGTTGGAAAAGAAACGATTGGAGTGGCTGCAGAAAGACCAGTCCAAGGTCAGTGGCATTACCTTAGAATAGAAATAGCCATTTATTAAATGATGAAATTTAAATCTCTTCAAATCAGTCGTCAATTAAATTTAGATGTTAGTTCGTTTTTCTTCACTTGATGCTAAAGTTATTCTAACAGTGCCTGTCTATTTTTATGAAAAACTCCAATCAGTGTAACTCAAAAAGGTAAGAGTGTTTCCAGAAATTAATTGATGTGCAAACACATGTTTGGTGCCTTATCACAGTGAACTCTTTTCCAAGGTACTTTTCAAAATAGATTATAAATTTTAAAATTATTGTTTTACTCTGATTATGTAAATGTGAATAAAGTAGCTTGCTCAAATAGACAACAAATGGTCATGATGGGAGGGATTGAACCCGCAACCCTCTAATTCTTAGTCTGCTGTTCTACCACTAGACCACAACAAATGGTCATGATGGGAGGGATTGAACCCCCGACCCTCTAATTCTAAGTCTGATGTTCTACCACTAGACCACAAGAAATGGTCATGATGGGAGGGATTGAACCCGCGACCCTCTAATTCTTAGTCTGATGTTCTACCACTAGACCACAACAAATGGTCATGATGGGAGGGATTGAACCCGCGACCCTCTAATTCTTAGTCTGATGTTCTACCACTAGACCACAACAAATGGTCATGATGGGAGGGATTGAACCCGCGACCCTCTAATTCTTAGTCTGATGTTCTACCACTAGACCACAACAAATGGTCATGATGGGAGGGATTGAACCCGCAACCCTCTAATTCTTAGTCTGATGTTCTACCACTAGACCACAACAAATGGTCATGATGGGAGGGATTGAACCCGCAACCCTCTAATTCTTAGTCTGATGTTCTACCACTAGACCACAACAAATGGTCATGATGGGAGGGATTGAACCCGCGACCCTCTAATTCTTAGTCTGATGTTCTACCACTAGACCACAACAAATGATCATGATGGGAGGGATTGAACCCCCGACCCTCTAATTCTTAGTCTGATGTTCTACCACTAGACCACAACAAATGGTCATGATGGGAGGGATTGAACCCGCAACCCTCTAATTCTTAGTCTGATGTTCTACCACTAGACCACAACAAATGGTCATGATGGGAGGGATTGAACCCGCGACCCTCTAATTCTTAGTCTGATGTTCTACCACTAGACCACAACAAATGGTCATGATGGGAGGGATTGAACCCGCAACCCTCTAATTCTTAGTCTGATGTTCTACCACTAGACCACAACAAATGGTCATGATGGGAGGGATTGAACCCGCAACCCTCTAATTCTTAGTCTGATGTTCTACCACTAGACCACAACAAATGGTCATGATGGGAGGGATTGAACCCGCGACCCTCTAATTCTTAGTCTGATGTTCTACCACTAGACCACAACAAATGGTCATGATGGGAGGGATTGAACCCCCGACCCTCTAATTCTTAGTCTGATGTTCTACCACTAGACCACAACAAATGGTCATGATGGGAGGGATTGAACCCGCAACCCTCTAATTCTTAATCTGATGTTCTACCACTAGACCACAACAAATGGTCATGATGGGAGGGATTGAACCCACGACCCTCTAATTCTGAGTCTCATGTTCTACCACTAGACCACAACAAATGATCATGATGGGAGGGATTGAACCCGCCATCCTCTAATTCTTAGTCTCATGTTCTACCACTAGACCACAACAAATGGTCATGATGGGAGGGATTGAACCCGTCACCCTCTTATTCTTAGTCTGATGTTATGATGGGAGGGATTGAACCCGCCACCCTCTAATTCTTAGTCTGATGTTCTACCACTAGACCACAACAAATGGTTATGATGGGAGGGATTTAACCAGCGACCCTTTAATTCTTAGTCTGATGTTCTACCACTAGACCACAACAAATGGTCATGATGAGAGGGATTGAACCCGCGACCCTCTAATTCTTAGTCTGATGTTCTACCACTAGACCACAACAAATGGTCATGATGGGAGGGATTGAACCCGCAACCCTCTAATTCTTAGTCTGATGTTCTACCACTAGACCAAAACAAATGGTCATGATGGGAGGGATTGAACCCGTGACCCTCTAATTCTTAGTCTGATGTTCTACCACTAGATCACAACAAATGGTCATGATGGGAGGGATTGAACCCACGACCCTCTAATTCTAAGTCTGATGTTCTACCACTAGACCACAACAAATGGTCATGATGGGAGGGATTGAACCCGCGACCCTCTAATTCTTAGTCTCATGTTCTACCACTAGACCAAAACAAATGGTCATGATGAGAGGGATTGAACCCACGACCCTCTTATTCTTAGTCTGATGTTCTACCACTAGACCACAACAAGTGGTCATGATGGGAGGGATTGAACCCACGACCCTTTAATTCTTAGTCTCATGTTCTACCACTAGACCACAACAAATGATCATGATGGGAGGGATTGAACCCACGACCCTCTAATTCTTAGTCTGATGTTCTACCACTAGACCACAACAAATGGTCATGATGGGAGGGATTGAACCCGCAACCCTCTAATTCTTAATCTGATGTTCTACCACTAGACCACAACAAATGGTCATGATGGGAGGGATTGAACCCACGACCCTCTAATTCTGAGTCTCATGTTCTACCACTAGACCACAACAAATGATCATGATGGGAGGGATTGAACCCGCCACCCTCTAATTCTTAGTCTGATGTTCTACCACTAGACCACAACAAATGGTCATGATGGGAGGGATTGAACCCGTCACCCTCTTATTCTTAGTCTAATGTTATGATGGGAGGGATTGAACCCGCCACCCTCTAATTCTTAGTCTGATGTTCTACCACTAGACCACAACAAATGGTTATGATGGGAGGGATTTAACCAGCGACCCTTTAATTCTTAGTCTGATGTTCTACCACTAGACCACAACAAATGGTCATGATGAGAGGGATTGAACCCGCGACCCTCTAATTCTTAGTCTGATGTTCTACCACTAGACCACAACAAATGGTCATGATGGGAGGGATTGAACCCGCAACCCTCTAATTCTTAGTCTGATGTTCTACCACTAGACCAAAACAAATGGTCATGATGGGAGGGATTGAACCCGTGACCCTCTAATTCTTAGTCTGATGTTCTACCACTAGACCACAACAAATGGTCATGATGGGAGGGATTGAACCCACGACCCTCTAATTCTAAGTCTGATGTTCTACCACTAGACCACAACAAATGGTCATGATGGGAGGGATTGAACCCGCGACCCTCTAATTCTTAGTCTGATGTTCTACCACTAGACCAAAACAAATGGTCATGATGAGAGGGATTGAACCCACGACCCTCTTATTCTTAGTCTGATGTTCTACCACTAGACCACAACAAGTGGTCATGATGGGAGGGATTGAACCCACGACCCTTTAATTCTTAGTCTCATGTTCTACCACTAGACCACAACAAATGATCATGATGGGAGGGATTGAACCCACGACCCTCTAATTCTTAGTCTGATGTTCTACCACTAGACCACAACAAATGGTCATGATGGGAGGGATTGAACCAGTGACCCTCTAATTCTTAGTCTGATGTTCTACCACTAGACCAAAACAAATGGTCATGATGAGAGGGATTGAACCCACGACCCTCTTATTTTTAGTCTGATGTTCTACCACTAGACCACAACAAATGGTCATGATGGGAGGGATTGAACCCACGACCCTCTAATTCTTAGTCTCATGTTCTACCACTAGACCACAACAAATGATCATGATGGGAGGGATTGAACCCACGACCCTCTAATTCTTAGTCTGATGTTCTACCACTAGACCACAACAAATGATCATGATGGGAGGGATTGAACCCACGACCCTCTAATTCTAAGTCTGATGTTCTACCACTAGACCACAAGAAATGGTCATGATGGGAGGGATTGAACCCGCCACCCTCTAATTCTTAGTCTGATGTTCTACCACTAGACCACAACAAATGGTCATGATGGGAGGGATTGAACCCACGACCCTCTAATTCTTAGTCTCATGTTCTACCACTAGTCTAAGACCAGATGTGCTCTATATTGCTGTAAATAAAATTGCAATCAAATATGAGTAAACTGATAAAGCTAAAGTTACATGTTAAAACAACTGCTTATTTCCTTTAATCTAGAAAGTGTCATTTACCCACAACGGCAGGCTGGTTATATGTAGAATTGACATTTTCTATTACCATCTCATATCTGTAATAAATAGGTATACAACTTTACATGCATTTAAAGTCAATTATAATATGACATGTTTTCAGAACAAAGGTAAAGCATCCTCATCCCAGGTCCCATTGCGGAGTTCCACACCGACGGAGGAAGATGCCATGTTTGATGCAGATCAGCAACTTTCTAACGGTTATGGATATCATGCACATGAACAGCAGAATGGTGAGCAAGATTACATTGTACAAAGTGTTCAGGTGCAGCTGTCGTAGGATTTAAATCATTCTTTCTCCTTCAGTGACCTAGATCTCTTGGAGGATGTATAAAATACATATACAAAAATCTGCTGGCCTTTTCTTCTTACTACAATAGCTGTTAAAATATACATGCATGCACATTTGGCTATATTAGCTGCTAAGATATTCATACATGTTCATTTGGCTACATTAGCTGCTAAGATATACATGCATGTACATTTGGCTATATTAGCTGCTAAGATATACATGCATGTACATTTGGCTATATTAGCTGCTAAGATATACATGCATGTACATTTGGCTATATTAGCTGCTAAGATATACATGCATGCACATTTGGCTATATTAGCTGCTAAGATATACATGCACATACATTTGGCTATGTTAGCTGCTAAGATTTACATACATGTTCATTTGGCTATATTACCTATTAGAATATACATACATGCACATTTGGCTATATTAGCTGCTAAGATATACATGCATGTACATTTGGCTATATTAGCTGCTAAGATAGTCATACATGCACATTTGGCTATATTAGCTGCTAAGATATACATGCATACACATTTGGCTATATTAGCTGCTATGATATACATGCACATGCATTTGGCAATGTTAGCTGCTAGGATATACAAACATGCACATTTGGCTATATTAGCTGCTAAGATATACATTCATGCACATTTGGCTATATTAGCTGCTAAGATATACATGCACATACATTTGGCTATATTAGCTGCTAAGATATACATGCATGCACATTTGGCTATATTAGCTGCAAAGATATACATGCATGCACATTTGGCTATATTAGTTGCTAAGATATACATGCATGCACATTTGGCTATATTAGCTGCTAAGATATATATACATTCACATTTGGCTATATTAGCTGCTAAGATATACATGCATGCACATTTGGCTATATTAGCTGCTAAGATATACATACATGTTCATTTGGCTATATTAGCTGCTAAGATATACATGCATGCACATTTGGCTATATTAGCTGCTAAGATATACATACATGTTCGTTTTGCTGTATTAGCTGCTAAGATATACATACATGTTCGTTTGGCTATATAAACTGCTAAGATATACATGCATGCACATTTGGATATATTAGCTGCTAAGATATACATGCATGCACATTTGGCTATGTTAGCTGATAAGATATACATGCATGCACATTTGGCTATATTAGCTGCTAAGATATACATACATTCACATTGTGCTATATTAGCTGCTAAGATATACATGCCTGTACATTTGGCTATATTAGCTGCTAAGATATACATACATGTTCATTTGGTTACATTAGCTGCTAAGATATACATATATGCACATTTGACTATATTAGCTGCTAAGATATACATGCATGCACATTTGGCTATATTAGCTGCTAAGATACACATACACTTTCATTTGGCTATATTAGCTGCTAAGATACACATACATGTACATTTGGCTACATTAGCTGCTAAGATATACATACATGCACATTTGGCTATATGGGCTGCTAAGATATACATGCATGCACATTTGGCTACATTAGCTGCTAAGATATACATACATGTTCATTTGGCTACATTAGCTGCTAAGATATACATACATGCACATTTGGCTATATGAGCTGCTAAGATACACACACACTTTCATTTGGCTACATTAGCTGCTAAGATATACATACATGCCCATTTGGCTATATAAGCTGCTAAGACACACACACACGTTCATTTGGCTACATTAGCTGCTAAAATACATACATGCACATTTGGCTTAATAAGCTGCTAAGATATACATGCATGCATATTGGCTATATGAGCTGCTAAGATATACATGCATGTACATTTGGCTATATTAGCTGCTAAGATATACATGCATGCACATTTGGCTATATTAGCTGCTAAGATATACATACATGCACATTTGGCTACATTAGCTGCTAAGATATACATACATGCACATTTGGCTATATTAGCTGCTAAGATATACATACATGTTCATTTGGCTACATTAGCTGCTAAGATATACATACATGCACATTTGGCTATATGGGCTGCTAAGATATACATACATGCACATTTGGCTATATGAGCTGCTAAGATATACATGCATGCACATTTGGCTACATTAGCTGCTAAGATATACTGGGACTTAGTACTATACTTGTAATAAAAACTGGGACTGGTAAATGTATTTAAAACTGGGATTCTTAAATGTAATAGAAATGGAATATAAATAAAATAAAATCTTGAATTGTAATAAAATAAGAGTAGTTGTAAATGAATAAAAGTAAAAACTGTGAAAATGTTTTAAAAACTGGAACTGGTATATGTAATAAAATTTAGTCTTGTAAATGTGCTAAAACTTACACTGGTATATGAGATAAAACTGTAACTTAAAAATGTGATAAAATGTTGTTTATTTTCATTTCAGATCTCTCATCTACATCAAGTATTAGATCCAACACAAACTTGAAACCTTCTCATAATCCCACAAAAGTCAATGTTCATTCCTCATTCCCGCCAAGTCATAAAAATCATACAAATCAACCCCACCCATCTCAGAACAAAGTGAGTAATGCAAACCAGTCTGCCAAAACAAGTTTACCTCAGGCTAGTACAAAAGGTAACCAGTCTAAAAAGACCGGTGCCCAAACTTCCAAACAAAGCCATTCAATACAAGGACAGTCTCATAACAAAGCTGCATCAAAAGCGGGTGGTAAAACAAACGCTAATGCTGGAAGAGCAGGGAACCATAGTGATAAAAATGTTTTACGCACTTCATTAACAGAGGACCTGCCAAGAAGAGTTTTGACATCAATGGCTGCACCTCAGGAGTAAGTGTTTAATTACATAATCCTCTTAAATTATGACATACATGCATCAATATTATATGTTTTACATAAAGAGGGTCCACCATGGCCGAGTGGTCTAAGGTGCCGTCTCGAGATCATCTCTCACTGCTAAGGTCGTAGGTTGAAGTCCCACTCTCTCCAAAAACTTTATGTGAGAAAGTTACCAGTTACTTGCAGAAGGACAGTGGTTCTACTCAGTCAGAATCAGTCTGAGGTCTTCCTCTAGCAGTAAAACTGGATATTCCATATATAACCAGAAATGTGTTGAAAATGGCGTTAATCCGATTTCAAAAAAAAAAATACGCAGAGAATTATGTGTTTATTAGGCTTTAAGTTTGTGTAACATTGCATAATTATATGCAATTTGTTCAAACACACAATTTATAACCTTACTTAAACTAAGAATTTATTTCTATTTCTACATTGCGTTTCAAAGACAATTCACATTTAAGTTGGGTTTGCAGGCACATTTCTATTAAATATATTTTGAATGGTTCATTTACTTGATAAATACAAATTTCAGATAATTATTTTAATACCTGTATGTGAATTCCAGTATCAGTATGTACTCTGAGACTGATGGCGACGTATCAACATATGCACCAACTAACTTGCCAAGAAAATTTGCCCCCAGGATGGATAAATCAATAATAGACAAGGGAGATAACAGTTATGATGAAACACAACACAGCGATGGAAAGGTAGTGTATCACTGAAATATCATTAAACACGTTTAAGGCAGTCTCCCTAGGGTAAAGATGGCCTCTAATTGGATTTTTTTAAATATTTAGCATCATTTTTATACCATCAAGGACTAAAAGACGATCTGTTATTAATCTAACCACTCTTTCCTGGGATCCTGGAATGTTAACCAATACTAAAATACACCCATCTAAGTAAGTAATAGATAAATTTCCCAATTAAATAAGTGGTAAAAGATGAACAAGTTGTAATGTCAGTCATCATGGAGACTGTGGTCAAGCAGGGATTTGAACTCTCGACCACTGGATTGATATAACAGTCAGACATGCTGCTGACCAAGTCGGGATGGTACATATTTAGTGCTTTGTCCATACTATAGTGCTAACCCCCTGGATAAGTTAGTGGAAGAATCTTATTGGAACAAGTTTCTAACATGTGAAACAGGTAAATTAACCTTGGTCAAGCCAATGATTGTAGACCCAGATCTGCTTGCGAGTACCTGAAGTCTGATAAGAATCGACATTGTGTCAGTTTGTAAGTTGTTATCAACACTCCCTCTTGTAAACATATATTAAAATTATTGTCTGTTTTGGGTTAGAAATCAACTTTTTCCCTTCTTACATGTACTTTAATCATCTGAATTACAAAACTAAACCCTTACATATACTTGAAATTTTGTTTATATGACTTACAAGCTGATTAACGGATAAAAATATTTGTGATGCTACTCCTGGATTGAACCTACCGGGTATATAAAGTTTTGTCTTTCATTTCTTGCGATTGCATACCCTTTAGCTGTCAATTTTAGCTCAGGGAAAAAAAAATATAATGGCGTTAATCAAATCAATGAATGATGCAAAGAGAGATATGAATTTCTGGGAGGACTTGCTTTAAATGTTCAGCAAATACAATGTATACAATAGATGTAAAATGGCCATGTATTAAATAGACTACTTTCTCTTTTAGGATCAGATAACTAATTAGCCAATTGCTAAAAGCAGATGCAAAATGATTGAATTGGGAATGAAAAACATAGTAAAAACTTTATGGTTACAATTTATTCATAAGATATATTTGCACTTGCAAGTATTTGTGAGTGTTCAAATATCCTACTTGCATTTTCTGAAATCATGGTCAAATGGCATTTTAACTTAATCAAGTGATGAAGTCGAACTCTGTGTCAATTCCTCAAAACAAACATGGAATTGAGTTGCATCTTCCTTGACAATACGCTGAGCTAACTGTGATTTATTTCTTGTATATTTGCCATGCAGATTGAGAGAACATACAATAATGGGGCTCGAGAGATTCTATTTTCCAATGGAACAAGAAAGGAGATTTCTTCGGATGGTAAATCTATTGTTGTATCGTTCTTCAATGGAGATTGTAAGCAGATCATGCCAGACCAAAGAGTGGTGAGTATGGTTTTATTTCTACACAAAAATAAGATTTTAATATTAATTCATTTTTAGGGTCATAATAAATATGTATTAAATTAATCATTTAGAATGTTTAAAACTTCATTTAAAAATACCAAGAAAATTCACATTTATATGTTGGTCTGTCCGATGTTGTGTACATTAACATTGTGGCATTACAAATTTATTACTCTTTCATAAATTTTATTAAAATTAAGTGAACTAGCAGACATTTAGACTAAATAGAATTGCAGCATTTTAGTGTTATTCACATGCACATTTTATGCTGTGCAAAGTGAAACTAGTTGAACTACGGTGTACAGTTCTAAGCAACTTGACTTCCTCTTTTAACAGTTGTTAGTTCAAAGGTAAAAGCTTTTAAATGATTTAATGTTCTGAATTATGCAGAATGCAAATAGTATTCTGGCAAAACACTTCTTGTATATGGTATTGTTCTAGTTATATCAGATGTGACTTGACACAAACTGAATACAAATAACATAAATATTGTGTACATGCATGAACACATATATTTATATTATAAAAGAGGATCTGCTTTTTAGTTTGAATATTTAGCATAATTTTCATGCCAGTGAGTGCAAACAGACGATCATTTAACCTAACAACTCTTTCATGGAATCCTGGAATGTTAATCAGTACTTGAGCACCCCCATCTCTGAAAGTAACTGATAACTTTCTTACTTGAACCAGGAGTGAGAGATAAATGCTCATGAGTTGCAGTGTTGTATATAAATCATCACAGAGACTGGCCAGGAGAGGATTCAAACTTAGGACCTCCAGATTGATAGTCAGACATGCTACTAACTGAGCTAACCAGCCCAGCTGTAAAAGAGAAAAAAATAAAATATAATACATGTTTTGTAGTGAATCACATAATCATATGATACATACATGTCATAATAACAGCTAAATTTCTATGTTTACTGTGACTGCAGGTGTATTACTACGCAGATGCCCAGACAACCCACACCAGTTATCCAGATGGCCTGGAGATATTACAGTTCCCTAAGTAAGTATATAGTCTCATCTATTGGTTTCACCAATACATCTAATATAAATTCTGCCTTTCTGCCATGTTTCAAGATCTCTTACCTCCAACAGCTGAAAAAGTGTGAGAAATGTGGCGTCATGTTTATAGGGGCACATGGCAATTTTGATAAATCAATTTCTCACTTAACCCTTTACTCCATAGATATGCGTTTTCCCGTACCAGTCACAGAAGGCCTTTGAAAACAATGCAGGAACGAGCATTCTGAACACTTCCTGCACTGTTTTCCACTTTGTCAGTTAATATAAACATAATTCATCCATTGCTGATATGTGGTGAATTAATGCTTTCAATATTAGAGGTGTCCAAAGGTGTCAATATGAAGTAAAGGGTTAAAACATTTCCAAAAAATGATTTGTCTTTACCATGTAACTATATTAGTAGAATATGGCAGTATGTATGCAGAACCTTGATCATATTTTGGAAAGGGGCACAACTCTTGTAAATGGTTGAGACATCATATTTCACATTTTCATGGTCATACATGTATATAAAAAAATATTTTTTTTATTAATGTTTTTAATATTTTCATTTTTTTTTATGTGGGACTGTCCAGGACAATACTGTTTTTTTCTCTGTTGGCATATACATGTATCCCCTGCCCTTGTTAATTATAGTCAGCAGACGGAGAAGTTGTACCCGGATGGGACAAAAGAAATTGCCTTTCCCGACCAGACTGTCAAGTATATTTTCCCTAATGGATCTGAGGAGAGTATATTTCCCGATGGAACTGTGATACGCTTAGAGAAAAATGGTGACAAAACTATGGAGTTTCCAAATGGTCAAAGAGAAATACACACTCAGGAATATAAGGTATGAATATAATGTATGATAGTAACCAAAATAATTAGTTCACCTGAGCAAAGCTCAAGGTGAGCTATTCTGATCGCCTAGTGTCAGTCGTCTGTCATTAACTTTTTTGTTGTGAGCACTCTAGCACTCGCATTTTTCATTGGATTTTCACTAAACTTGTATAGTAGTTATATAACCATGATATCTTGGACAAGTTTTTCAACTGACCAAATTGGTTTATTCATGTCAGAGTAATGGCCCTTGAAACATTAAAAAATGCACTATTTGACCTTGTGTGCACTCCAGCACCCGCATTTTTCATTTGGTCCTCACCAAACTTGCACAGAGTTATATAGCCATATTGGACAAGTTCTTGAACTGGCCAAATCAGATTATTAATGTCTTCTTTGCCACAGGTGAACGATTTAGGGCCAATCTGGTCCTGTTGTTTCTTTTACAATCTGTTAGTCACTTACAATACAGTAACATAGTAGCCAGTTACTTACAGTACAGGTACATACTTGCCAGTCACTTACAATACAGGTACATAGTAGCCAGTCACTTACAATAAAGGTGCATAGTTGCCAGTCACTTACAATACAGGTACATAGTTACCAGTCACTTACAATACAGGTACATAGATACCAGTCACTAACAATACAGGTACATAGTTACCAGTCACTTACAATACAGGTACATAGATACCAGTCACTTACAATACAGGTACATAGTTGCCAGTCACTTACAATACAGGTACATAGATACCAGTCACTTACAATACAGGTACATAGTTACCAGTACACAGTACTGCAAATCCGTGATTTATTACACTGTTCATAATTTCATATTTAAAGTTTTATTATTTTGTTAAAGGTTCGGCCACACCAGGGCTGCATTTCACAAAAAAACTTGCAATAAAATTGGTCAAGTCATTTTGACAATTTCCTTTTGTATTTTAGTTTTTAAATGATTGTATGTCAAGACAATACACCGATTTCTGCATAGTTTGAGTCAATTTTGAGTTCATTTGGATAAATATTAAAACTATTATGAATATTTTGTTGTGAAATGCACCCCCTAGACTTTACATGTATCCTTGAGCAAGCTACATCCAATTACTTCATCTGTTTTACTCTGTTTGACCTGAAGACAGTGAGATATATTTGTACAAAAGTTAACATCTTGATTCATATTTGCTGTAAAGTATATAGTTTATGCTTTTAACTAACTTTGTGTTGAGAGGTCATTGATTTCCTAGCAAGCTGTTTTTGTGATTGTTTTTTATATCCCTGCAATTTGAAGAATTGTTACTTCTGTATGTGTGTCTGTTCACGTATCTGTCCAACAAATTGGTTTCCAAACTGACAACAACTACTGAAAAGATCTGTGTATTTAATTAATATTTGTTATGCAGCTGTATAATTGCAAGTACAGGTCAAGTTGGAAATTTGTCAATTTTGTTGAAATTTTACAGGAGTTAGGGTGCCTTTACAACATAATTTTTGGTATAATATACTGACATATAGCAGGGGAATCTGTGTCATATGGACACATTTCTAGTTTGAAACAGGTTTGATGATATCATAATCTATGTAGTGTTCTTTTTTTAACCAAATTAAAGATGGTATCTGTTACATTTATAGGCATAGTACCACCATTGGAAAAAAAGCGCTTCAGTGGGGTAGTCGCATAATGGTGGTTATAAATAATCATTGTTTCTTCTTTAAAAATGCATTTTCCCTATTTTAATGCTATTTTTTTTATTTGAATGGCATTTTTGATGTATTTTGAACATTTTGAAAGCATTGTCATGTTTGAATTGTGAATTTAGAAACAAAAATTGATGTTTGGAAATTGGGATATGAATACATGATTTCGGAAGTCTACTTTCCCATTGTCAACAGTTTCAAGTTTCAAGTTTATTGGCATATCAGCAAAACATTGCCTATGGCCATTTACACATTCAAATTAATTTAAATATGGCATAGACATACAATTATATGAAATACAAACAAATACATACAATTATATGTAATACAATCAAATACATACATATCACATATTCAAACTGAAGCAGTCATGTTATTTATACATCTATAATTACAGAATCATTTATAATCATATCAATAATCAATCAAATTGTTTAAAGTTTCTTGCCTAAGCTTTTGAGCTTCGGTTATAAATTTTGCCAGGTTACAAATACTTTTTTTATTCCTTGATGACATAATGTTTTTAAAACTATTAATATTTGGAAAAGCACTATGTTTAATATATTTACTTCTGATTGTTCTATATGTAGGACAACATAATAGAAAATGATACTCCGATTCAACCAACCCCCAATTACATACTCTACAAAAACGATTTTCCCTTTGTACATTTGTGTATCTCCCAGTTTCAATTTCTAAATTATGCGCACTCAGTCTAAATCTTGTTAAATTTTTACGGTTTGTTTCATTTGGAATAAAATCCAAGTAAAATTCATATTCAAGACATGTTTTAAATTTTCTTAAATAGTCTAATTTGGGCATATTTTGAAGAGCTGTATTCCAATTTTGTAAATACTGATCACAAATCCTTTGTTTTAACATGGGGAAATAATTTGCGTTTAAATTGTAATTCAACCAAATATCTCCAAAACCCAGCCGATTTAAAAGCATGTGCATACTACCAGCCCAACAGCTGGTATTTTGTAAAGTACATTGTTCATAAAAAACTTTAAATTGAATAGAATTGTTTTTTTTCATAACTTTTATCCAATAGCTTATAGCACGTTGTTTACAGATAACAGATAATGGAAATCTCCCTAGTTCACCTAATACAGCTACGTTAGGAGTTTGTGGTTTAACACCTAAGATGCGTTTGCAAAACTTAATATGTAACTTATCTAATTCCTTATTTTCATAAATACCCCAAATTTCTGATCCGTATAATAAAATTGGCACAACCATAGAATCAAATAAAGATAATTTAGTTTTGATATCTAATTTAACCCTAGTGAATACTGAAAGTAAACTGTTATATGCTCTGAGTGCTTGATCTGATAATACCTTTACAGCATGTGACATATTTCCAGTGTAATGGAATTTAATACCCAAGTAGCAGAAATTATCAACAATTTCTATTTTTTCATTATTTATAAACCATTCATGGTTATGTTGTTGTTTTCTTTTTTCAAAGATACAAATTTTTGTTTTATCTACATTTATTTTTAATCCCCATTTGGTTGAATATTGAAATAAATTATCAATTTGTTTTTGTAAACTTAGTGGATTTGTTGTAAACAATGCTATGTCATCAGCAAAAAGTAACATATATAAAGATAACTGTTCTACATCTTTGTCAGTTAATTCATTAAGATCAATAGTAGTGCTTATATCGTTAACAAAAAGAATAAACAGAAGCGGAGAGAGTGGTTCCCCTTGTTTTAAACCTAGCGATACATCAAAGAAATTTGAGAACGACAAATCATTTAACTTAACACATGATTTAACGTTGCCGTAAATTGCTTTAATTATGTTAACCATCTTACAACTTATACCGGATTGGACTAGCTTAATCCAAAGGGCATCATGAATAACGGTATCGAACGCCTTCATATAATCCACGAAAATACAATATAATTTTGATTTTTTTATCAAAACCTTTTGAATTATTGAATGCAAAATAAATATACAATCTGTAGTACTATGACTATCGCGAAAGCCGAATTGTGCCTCGTTAAAAGTGTGTTCCGCCTCACACCATTTATTTATTCTATTACGCAGGGTGAGAGAGAATATTTTTGACATTATATTTGTTAAAGTAATGCCACGATAATTAGACGGATTAGATAAATCGCCCTTTTTATGTATAGGAATAATTACACCTTTTCCCCAACAGTCCGGATAATTTCCAGTGTCGTATATATTATTAAATATTTGAACAAGATACGGTGAAATAAAGTCTTTTGAATCGATAAAAAAGTCAGCTACATTATTACTAAAATCGCAACTTTTATGGCGTTTCATTGATGAAATAGTATTTTTTATTTCAGCAATAGTAAAAGAACAATCCAGTTCAGCTATATCCAAAGATTCTCTGTCTATATTTATATCATCATCTGGGTTAAAATGGCTATGAGCTGTATTTGAGAGGTTTTTAAAATGCTCGAAAAATTCATTCAAATTAATATCAGAATAATTTTTACCTTTTTTCGTTTGATATTTTTTAATATATTTCCAAAATTTACGTGTATTAATTTTGCTTAATTTTGACAAATTTGTTTTTTCTTTTTTAAAATAAACATATTTTGCTTTTCTCTTTGCTTTCGCAAAATCATTTCTACTAGTTAGTAAACGAAATCTATTATCTTCCGTAGGATCCATTTTATAAAGTCTCTTATTGTTATAAAATAAAGTTTTAAGATTTTTACATTCATCATTAAACCAAGATGCCTTTTTAATAAGCTTACGTTTTGGGCTGCTATTAAAAGTACGTCCGTTCGTCTTAAAAGAAATGTTATATACTATTTCAGAAAAATTCTCTATACACGAGTTAATATCAATGCTGTTTGATATCAACTTCTGGGATATTTCATCAAATAGGTATTTTTGTTCCTCTAATATGTTTTGAAACACCTGTGGATCAGAGTTGTCCCATACTATTTTTTCATAAGTTAAATTATCAGTTTTATACATCTGTAAATTATCAAAATTTAATGAAAAATGGATAGGACAATGGTCTGAGAACTCGGTCAAGTCAAAAACGTTTATATTATTTATACATGGAAAATTGTTAAAATTTGTAATAACATAATCAACAACACTTGCAGCTACCCTGTTACGATTTAAATTATGACACGTAAAATTACCTTCTTCAAGGCGGCCGTTAACAATACTAAGTCCATTTTCCTTACAAAGGCTTAATAATTTGTTCCCAAAGCTATTACAAACATTATCGTGAGATGACCGTGAAGGGATGTCTTGCACGTGGATGTCGCTCTGTGGCATATTAACATACCGTTGTAGGTTTATGTTATCAACCGTGTCTGACCTTTTACCTGTTCTGGCATTCAGATCACCTGTGACGTAAACATCACCTAGATTACTATACCTACTAATATCGATATTTAACTGGTCGAAAAAATCAAATTCATAAAGAGGAGAAATAGTGCTTTTATAGACCTTTGAATCCTCTGGTGGAATATAGCACGTACAGAAATACAGATCATTATCCGTTCCGAAATAAGATTTATTTAATTTAAACCATACAATACCCTTATTATTTAAATTAACAAGTTCAATATTATTAGCATATTTCTTATTGTAATAAATTATAACACCTCCACTATACCTTTTAGCTTTACGGTTTGATTTAGGTCTTGGGCATGAAAAATAATCAAAATGATCAATGTCAACGTTTGCAATTTTTGAGTTCCACGTTTCTGTAAACAAAAGTATGTCATATTTATTCACAAAATTCAAGAAATCACTGTCCATAAGCTTGTTTGTAATCCCCTGGACATTCCAGAGGAGAAATTTCAACTGCTTCACATCCTCATCCTAGTATGATGGAGCATGGGTAGCCATGGGTTCTGCGCTGGTCGGTGCAAAAGTCGTCGGTACCATGTCCGCAGTGTAAACTCGACCGTTAATGTATAATTTATCATAAGATAAGACTGCACGTTTATTTTCTTCTTTTGCTCTTTTCAGCATTGTCAACAGTGAGCAGAATAAAAATCTCTTATATATATATAATACATGACCCCTACTTTTTTCATCATATTTTGGTAGTGCAGAGGTTGACAATGGTAAAATATAAGTTTGACTTCTTTCGTTTGGGTCTCTCTATGAATGACAAGCCTTCAAACTTTGATTATTTACTATAGAATAAAGAACAAACAGTCAATGGTAGGCTTACACCTATATGAACAGACTATAATCTGTCTATAGAATTTTTATAGGTACATTTAACTTAAAATTCTCACAAAAAATCAATTGGTTAGCTGCTGCACGGTCTATGTGATTAATGGTACCAGTAAATATTCTTGATTTTATATCCTGGCTAGGAAAGAGTTC
This sequence comes from Panopea generosa, assembly GCA_029582155.1. Taxonomy (NCBI): domain Eukaryota; kingdom Metazoa; phylum Mollusca; class Bivalvia; order Adapedonta; family Hiatellidae; genus Panopea; species Panopea generosa. The sequence goes on from CM055899.1 coordinate 74,756,969, forward strand.
ACTGGTGTTAAATAAATTTAGAGAAGTCACTGCAGAGGTTGTAGCTTCCAATTTAGGTTGGTTCAAAAATTGTATTTGAAAAAGTTTACCAGTTTGTTGGAGAAGGACAGTGGTTCCACTATGGTTCATTCTGACATTTTCCTTCACCAGTAAAATTTGTTGTCATAATTTTATATATTCTGTAATTTTCTGAAAATGGTGCTAAACCTCTAAATAGATTTCATTATTATATGATTGTTATCTTATTTCAGAAACGTGAATATCCAGACGGAACTGTAAAAACAGTTTACCCAGATGGTCGCCAGGAGACCAGATATTCCAATGGGCGACTCCGGGTGAAGGATAAAGATGGAAATGTAATTGTGGACAGACTTTGTTAGGTGTTAACTGTTTTGGGGAAATACTGTTTGAAATATGAATGCAATTCACAGCTCTCTTGCCCACACACTAGACATGGAAATACACATAGTACCACTATATTCGTATACTTGGGACATTTACCCTACCCCTGCTGTCTGACATCATTCTCTGGAGACAAAAAAATCTGAATTTTTCTTCCAAAAACAAGAAAATATTTATTTATTATAATATTACATGAATACATATATATGTTTGTGATAAAACGATTGATTCCACAGTTGTCTATTTCAGATAGAAAATTTCATCTATTTTTAATCATCTTTAAAAGAATCTCTAAGCTTGAGTTAAATTAGAATACATGTAAATTATTATTTGAGTAGGGATGTGCTCTTTTTTCTCAAATATTTTTATATGTAGCACAGTCACAATATATGATGTGGTTGTTTTAAAACTCTTTTTTTTTGGCAGTTTATTGAGTGGAATGAACACATATTGTCACAACAAAAGCATTAGTTTAATTTGCCTACTTGCAATTAATATAATGACATTGATTTGTTGGTTTTCTAAGAATCATTACTATAGTTGTTTTTTTTATTTTGTTGTGTTGTTAGTGCTGTACTAAGGTAGTTTGTGTGTACGCAGTAAAATATTAGATCCAAGATGATAATGAAATGGTGCTAAACATTCACATATCTGTCATTCACACATTATAGGTTTTTCATTTTGTGATCATATACATGTTTATATATACACCTGTAAATGGCAGAGAACAGTCTTTAAAGATTTATGTGTACAGTAAAAATGTGTTTGTTCTGAATTTTTACACTTGAAAATATTTTGGTCGTACCAATCTTGTAAATATTTTTCAACAATATAAAACTTCAAATCAAACTATTTTGTTAGAAGGTTTTGTATAGAGAGACTCAGCACAAGTTTATTTACAACAGAAATGTTTTGTTTGTGCTCTGAATCTCATCAGTGGTTATGAGTATCATTGCAGCTTTTTACAACGTAATATCCGCCATGCATGTGTATTGAAAATGATACAACCTTTTTAAATTAAAGGAAAGCAACTATTTGTACAACCTTAACTTTACTTTTATAGCAATATCTGTTGGGCCATCCTTAAAAAAAAATATTTGATTGCTGTGATTCGACACAGTATTTTTTATGTGGGTAGGTAAATAGCTACATGTAATTTGTTTTTTTTGACAAATTTAGATTTTGCAGTCATTTTAAAGAAAAATGGGCAGAAATCATGAAAAAAAAAAAAATAAACACTTTGAAAGTCAAGTTTGGATGGCAGCAATTTTGAGTGAGTAGGTAGGAGCACGGCAAACAATTTATTTTTTAAGGATGGCCTAGTATGTACTTTTATTGATTTTCTAAATATACAAACATTTCTTATTTACATGCAAAATTAGATCTGATCAGTGGCATTAGCATTCATTTATCTTCCAACTTTTCTTAAATATTTGTAGATGTACCATTTTGATAGTAATATTCTTGACTCTATTCCGCTACTTCTGACTGAATCTCGTCTGAATTGAATCTTTCTTTCCCTCTCCTGAGTGATCTCTCTCTCCCTCTTCTTCTGATTAAATATATCTCTACTCCCTCTTCTTCTAATTGAATTTTTTTCTCCCTCTTCTTCTGAGTGAATCTCTCTCTCTTCTCCTGATTGAATCTCTCTCTCCCTCTTCTTCTGATTGAATCGTTTTCTCCCTCTTCATCTGATCATCTGAGTGAATCTCTCTCTCTCTCTTTCTCTCTTCTTCTGATTGAATGATTGAATCTTTCTCTCCCACTTCTTCTGATTGAATCTCTCTTTCTCTTTCTCTCTCTCTCTCTCTCTCTCTTCTGATTGAATCTCTCTTCCTCTTCTTCTAATTGAATCTCTCTCTTCTTCTGATTGAATCTCTCTTTCCCTCTTCTTCTGATTGAATCTCTCTCTCCCTTTTCTTCTGTTTGCATCTCTCTCTTTCTCTCTTTTCTTCTGATTGAATCTCTCTCTCCCTCTTCTGATTGAATCTCTCTATTCTTCTGACTGAATCTCACTGTCCCTATTCTTTTGATTGAATCTCTCTCTCCCTCTTCTTCTGATTGCTTCTCTCTCTTTCTCTTCTGATTGAATCTCTCGCTCCCTCTTCTTCTGATTAAATCTCTCTCTCCATATTCTTCTGATTGAATCTCTCTCTCCCTCTTCATCTGATTTCATCTTTCTTCTCCTTCTAATTGAAACTCTATCTCCCTTTTCTTCTGATTAAATTGTTCTTTCCCTTTCCTTCTTTGTCGAATTTACACAACTTCATTTTTGTTTTGTTTTAATTAAGAAATACTCTAAAATTAAGGATTTAATATATTTTCTATTTTCATAAAGGATTTAATGCATAAATACTGCTAGATTGTTGTTTTATAAAAGTCATGGGGTGTTTGACATTTCAAAAAATGTGTATTTTATAATTTCCACATTTTTGTCTAGTTTTCAACTTTTGTCCAGAAACTCTTGATATACATATTACTTCTTCAGCATTATTAATGATGGTTAAATGTATTTATCAGCTTGTAACTGACAATAACCTATTGTAGTATTTTTTTTCCCCCTAAAAATTTGTGTGAGAGCAGTACCAAGAGATAGATATATGTGTGGTTTCTTACTTCATGTGGTTCTATACTGTATGTTCGACCAGGTGACAATATGTAGAAGTGTCTTGTCAGACATTTTATTCTACCAATGGGGAGAATCTTGGCCTGCAAAAGTTGCAAATATGCCGAGTTTATATTTCATATCTGTATAGCATAAAATGCTGGAAATTGACTTAGTCACGGCTTAAGCTACATGTACCATTTCAATCCAAGCTTTCGATATAATGGTTAACTTACGACTATAACAAAAAGTAATATATGAAATGTAAAAAAAAAAATTCAAAGATAATTCATATGCCATGTGTTATTTCAAAGATAATTTATATGGCATATGAGATTTCAATAAAAGATAATTCAGAACACAATGTCATGTGAATAAATGTGATGGTTTTTTTGCAGAAATGCGAGATCAATAATAATTCTATTACATAACTTATATAAATCTTAAAATACTATTGTTATGTCCAAGATATTTAAATGTATTGTATGTTATGTCAGAGATTTGTTATTAAATATGGGTTACTCCCTGGCCAAATGGTCTGAGGTACTGTCTTAAAATTACTGACCTTTCAACTCTTGCCAGTGAGGACATGGGTTCCAGCCCAGTTAAGTTCAAACAGCTAGGAAGTGTCAGTTGTGGGAAAGCTGTTGCTCTACTCTGATACATTCCGAGGTTTATTTAACTGAGATTACTGAACATCCTATATAACATGTATAAATATGTTGAAAATGGCGTTCAACAAGATTCATCACTCGGACAGTTATGTTAAACAAATTTAAAGAAATTATATATACACATGATGATGTCAAAGACATTTCACATGTATTCATTATATGACCTTGGCAATTATACTCTATTGTATTTATGTGATTGTCACTTGTTTTCTATTCACATTTGTGTGATATTTTGTTATGCCTTAAAAATGAATTATACTTGTATACTGTAAGAATTTACACAATTCCTTATTTTAATATTGATGTTTGTTTATATTCTCTGTTTAAATACATGTCAATGTACCTTTCAAGTTTTCTATGACATTATTTATTGTCTTCAGGGACATTGTAAAGATATTGATGAAATAAATAATAATAAACATGGATTATGAATTCTTCTCATTTTGTGCTAGAGTTCCATATTATAAATGTTTGTGGGGTACATGGTCCAGTGGTGAAGCACCAAACTGATGATCGGAGGGTCGTGGGTTCAATCCACCGCCATGGCTATGTGTGTGCCCTTGGGAAAGACACTTTTTTCCGCATATGCTTAGTACTGGTTCTACCTAAAAAGACTTTGAGCATGATTTGTCTAAATTGTAAGAACTTTATAATCGAAGTAAAATAAAAAAGTGACAAATGTTTAAGTAAACAGACTTGTAGCTAATCATGAAGCTATTTTGATAGTTCTTGACATCCTTGTCTGCATTGTCTGGTATACAGGCTTCACATAAAGATACTGACACAAATATTCAAGGACTTGGCTATATTCACAAGCTATACTTTAATATTTAGATATACATTTGTATATTGATTTAAATTCCTGAACTCTGCTGTATTCACAAGCTATATTTTAATATTATGAAGTTATTTAACAGTGTTGAGTACAATACTGAATTCTATTGGACGAGTACACAGCAGTAATAATCCATATTTGGACGAGGCGAAGCCGAGTCCAAATATGGATTATTACTGCTGTGTACGAGTCCAAATGAATTCAGTGTTGTACTGAACACTGTTAAATGACCTCTTTATTTCACACCATAATAAATAATGACAAATGACGGGAAAAGTACCATTTACATAACGGATTTTATTGACAATTTGAAAATTTCCAATTTTTCATAAAAATTATGTCATATGTGTATTTACGTGATATAACAAAACTGTACAATTTTCACCTTTGAAAACAATAAACTATCGAAACACTTTATACAAGGGGAATAACTCCGAACGACTCGGAAGGGTAAAAAATCGTACGAATTGTCCCGTCCAATTTGGAAAAAATATGGATTTTTGGGATCGAGTCCAATACGAAAAAAATATGGTTTTCTTGGATTGTAGGTTTCTGATGATGCTATTATAGTCTTAAGAAACCGTAAATGCATATGAAATCGTACAGTACAATACTGGTTTCTATTTTATCGTCACGTGATGTAAACAAAAGTTTTCAATTGGTTTAAATCATACGGGTGTGAAATAATTAAATATATATAGCTACTTGGATAATTGTAGTAAAATCAAATATGGATTTTGTTTATTTGTCACTTTGTATATATTGATAGTTTAAGTTTATATCAATTGTGAACAAGGGTAAATGAAACTCCTTGAGAAAACAGCATATTAAAAAATCCAGATCTTCAATATGTTTAAATTGCATCCCTACCCTCAACTTCTCCCTGATCCTTCCAGAATATGTTTAGTTCATTTGAACGACATACTGAAGATGGGAAATTTGATCTACTGCATGTCACAGTTTGTTAAAAAAGTTATTTTTTAATTTCTTAAAATTAATGTCGAATTCGAGCCATGTTTGTCAATGCTGAAACAGTTTTAAAGAAACTTCAAACATTTCTTAAACGCATGTGCAAAACATTTAAATATATTGCATTGCATTCAACTTTACTCATAATTTTGTAATTATTTTTTCTAAATAATACATGTATGGAGAGTATTTGTGGCCAGAAGTCAGATATGTAATTTTCAAGTTTACATGGTGATATTTAACATCACTATATCTGCTTCATGTCTTATGTAAGTCTCAATCATGCATCTTAAATTTTAAAATGTACAAAACAGAAATATAAATCTGTTCTTCTTAAGTTTTCATTCCGCTAATTAACAAAAACATCTAATCATTACCTCTATTAATGTTATTCTGAACCATTCATATTTAAAATGCTGACTTCTAATTCTGAAAACAAACACCAGCGTTGCTTCAAAAAACATTCCAAGCAGTTGTGGATGTTTGAAATGTAGATTCGAAAACTGTAGAGTTAGCATGTATAGAATTACATATTATATACAGATGATTTTTGCAATGTTCATATATACTCATTGGCATGGCCAATCCTTCCCGAGAAAGGGGTTAACTCTAATGTGATTGTATACTTTGAGTTGGATCAGTAAATAAAGAGTATTATGATGATAGTTAACTTGTACTTTAATTCATTTACAGAAGCTTGAGATTTTATTTATCTAGTTTGCCATTCAAAATCAAATGTGACTTAAAAAAGTAAGATAAACATAAAAATGTACACGAAAGCTGCTCAGCTGGGCCCAGCTAACTCGGTAGCATGTCCGACTCAATCTTTGGATCATGGTCTCTGATGATTGCTCATGAACTTTTTTAAGACCACAAGTTTCCCACATCTGAATATGTGAGGAAGTTGTCAGTGACTTGCAGAAGGCAGAGATAATAAAGAAGTTTTTATTTGACAAGTTTATTTCCAGAATGTCTGAGAAAAATCATACACAAATAGTGTATTCTAGTACTGGTTAACTACTGGTAAATTTCCAGAACAATTATTAGGCGCGCTTTGTTGAATTACTGAACACACAGACGAATAAAACATACAAAAAATGATTCAAAGCGCAGCTCAACACATTTAAAAAACAGTAAATTATTGATTTTTATGCCATCATGGGCTTATGGATGATCATAAACCAAACAACTTTTTTCCAAGATCCTGGAATATTAACCAGTACTCGAGTACGCCCCTTTCCAGAAGTTACTAATAACTATTTCACTTGAATAAGAGGTGGAACACAAATGACAATGATACACATTGTAGTAAATCAATCATCATGGTGACTGTGGCTAGGCAATATGAACTCATTACCACTGGATTGATAGTAAGATGTATTACCGACTGAGCTACCCAGGCCCACTTTGAATAATCCCCACGTGTTTGAATTAAAAAAAAAACAGATACAGGACTATAGTCGATTTAAACATACTGAAGGGATTAAGATTTTGACATAGCAGTAGAAATACTAAGAAATTATATTTTGACATTCTCTGCAACTAGAAATACTATGGAGAAACGGATAATTCTCATTTTGCCATATATTTCAGCAATAACTTGTAATCGTTTTGATATATGAAGCATTGTCTTTCATAGCAGCTTAGATTTATTTAGTCCTTTTAAGGGAATGTTCCATGATAAAATGCTATAAATGTCTTAAAAAATAAAATCGTAAACACAATAGATAAAAAGCATCTCATTATCATTTATAGATATAATTTGAATGGTTAACTATGTAAAATCCTCCAAAACGTGACAAAATCAATATGTATATTTGGAGTGGCAAACTTGAAAAGAAATCCCCTCTCTAAAAATAGACAACACTTAAATTGGTACCGCTTGACAACCATCACATCATCACTCTGACTTTTCAAATGTTTCTAGCCAATTTCAAAATTTTTATACCCTTTAAAGAGTCTGAAATGTCCATAACACACCAGCAGGGGTCATGAAGTGGATAAATTCTAGAATTTAACTAGAGCTATCACTGAAGGTGATGAATACCCCCGAACGCCGCCATGACAGAAAAATGGTTTACCATTGTATGAAGTTTTATTAAATTATATCCAATAGTTTTAAAGTTATACTCCGGACAAGGGAAATATATCAAAGGACTATAACTCTGTAATTAGCAAGAATAGAGTTATGTTTCCTGTACACTGCACTTCCTGTCATTATATTCTACCATTGTATGAAGTTTGATGAAATTCCATCCAGTACTTTAAAAGTAATGCTCCGGACAAGGGAAATATATCAAAGGAAAATAACTCTGAAATTAGCAAGAATAGAGTTATGTTTCTTGTACACTGCACTTCCTCTCATTATATTCTACCATTGTATGAAGCTTGATGAAATTCCATCCAGTACTTTTCAAGTTATGTTCCAGACAAGAAAAAATATCAAAGGGCAATAACTCTGTAATTAGCAAGAATAGAGTTATGTTTCTTGTACACTGCACTTCCTCTCATGATATTCTACCATTGTATGACGTTTGATGAAATTCCATCCAGTACTTTTCAAGTGATGCTCCGGACAAGGAAAATTGCAACAGACAGACCGACCGACCGACAGACCACAGGGTGACTCCGTTTGTCGGGGGTATAAAAAACAACAACAAAATGATTAAGAACTGACCTGTCATATTTGCTCAAATAATTAGGTTGTTACACATTTTTTCAGTTATTCAAACATTTCATGTACTGAGGCCACGGATTAAAGGGAAGATCAAACCATGACCTCCATTCCAGAACTCGATGATCTACCACTGGACCATGAAATCGACATGATGGCTGAAACTTGTCTTGAGAGTTATGTTATTTCCTTGTATATGTCAGAAAATTTGGCTATGCCCATTTATTCTTGCAAATTTCTGTTAACATTTCCATATACGGGCAGTCCAAAATCATTTATAAATGTTAGCTCTATAAAAATTACATGTGTAAACTTTAAGCTGTCCAACTGTTGAAATCCGTGTGGTTCCAGCTAAGAATAAAATTACTGTCGATCTCTGCAGAGGGGTAAGAATCCTCTGAATGGGCATCTTGTTCATTTTATCATTTTTTGTCATGTTCACTATTGTGGTTAAATTATCAACCCCTGTGTGGTTCCAGGGAGCAATATGAGTGATGGCAAGAATAGGATCACTGTGGTTTATGCATGTCGAAAGAAGCAACAAATTGGGTAATACGATAGAATTTGCTGAAACTCTGCAGTTCTGCAGGTATCAAGGTTCTAGGTTCATTCTGCACATTCATTTGTTGATGTATTTACTTTTAATCTGTATGTTAATTTGTTGTTTTTGTACATGTAGAGTGAACCTGGAATCTTCCTTCCTGTTGGCGTCGAATAACCTATAATGTGTTGGTACACCGTAAAACCCTACCAACTGTCGACTCTACATATCAGACTCTGTAAATGGACATTTCTGTCGCGTTCTTGTTGTTTCATCTTCGGAGATGTAGATTCCTTGATGTTATTATGTCATTGTTTGAGAATTATAAATTTTATTGTTACTTTTTTTAATTGAAACATCCTTGGTTTACATGTCTGTATTTATGTCTGTATTTTTGGCAACAAATAGCCTCCATACTGTTTCTCCAACAGTTTACTTTAATACTTATCCAAGGCTCGACTGGTTATTTATCTATTATATAATAAATATCAATGAAACCATGTGCAGTTTTATTGGAATCGGTCTAAAATCATGATCACCTGGTTACTTTTCTTAGATTTAAGTATGTTGGTAAAACAAGAATCTGACCGCTTGTGAAAGTACAGCAAATGCTGAGTGATCCATAATGTATTTTTGATATTCCTTGATCTATACAACTGACAGATATGTACATATAACAGAAATAAAAATTCAAAGTCATATTGTCATAAAATACAATTGGACTTTAAAATTAGTAATGGAATTTTAATAACAACAGAATACAATGTTCATAATATAATTGTTTTATTTTACCTTTTTGTTACAATGACAAACATGCCTTTATATATGCTAATATTATTTCAATTGATTGATTGATTGAATATATAGCGTCATTTTTATGCCATCGAGGGCTAACAGACGATCAGTTAACCTAACCACTGTTTCCTGGGATTAACCAGTACTCGAGCACACCCCATCTACGCAAGTAACTGATAACTTTCCCATTTGAATCAGTGGTGAATCAGTGGTGAGAGACGAATGATAATGAGACACAATGTCGTATATCAATCATCACGGAGACTGTTGCCGACGGGGGATTCAAACTCATGACCCCTGGATTGATAGTCAGACGCGTAACCGACTGAGCTAATCGGGCCCGGCTATATTATTTCAAAAAAAAGATTTTTCATCCACTGGATGTTCATACAAGGAAACATAACAAACTAATTGAGCTAATTCTGCTTGATTATTTTTCAATGATCTATTGCAAAAATGTCGCAATTTCACACTTAATTTACAATTTACATATTTTGAAACAAATGAACACATTTTTGCATTATACAATTATCTCAGATACATGTATGATTACAATTTATAATTAAAACTTAAAGTGAAAGTGGACTTCAGACAAAATGTATTCATACCCCAATTTCCAAGCATCATTTTTTTTCTAAATTCAGAATTGTGACAGGACACTTTCAGACTATTCCAAATATACCAATAGTGCCATTCAAATTACAAAAAGCATCATATGTGGTAAATGCATTTTAAAAAAAAAACAGTAACAAAGATCATTTTAATTATCACCACCATTAAGTGACTACCCCGTAGAAGCATTTTCTGTTTCCAAACATTAAACACAATTTTTAACATATTTGGCTCATCAGGTTTTACTGGCGGATGGAGACCTCAAAATGAATCTGAGTTGAACCAACTTCCTTTCTTTCATAAGTAATTGCCAAACTTCCTCACTTAAATCATTTGGACCAAACTGGGCTCAAACCCATGACCTCAGTGTTGATAGGGAAGTGGTCGTGAGACGATAAAGTCTTAGACCACTCAGCCCGGGAGGACACACATAAATTGAATTTAGTCTATAAATTATTTACTTAAGTATAAAACAAACAAATTAAAACACTGAATACAAACATCTATAACAGCTAAGGTTAATTTCAATAAAACAAATCCTGCTGGTAAGTTTGAAAGAAATATAATGTAAAATAATTTAAAGGACTAATAATAGTAAAGTAAAAATATACCATAATACATACTATTATAGAAAAAACATATCTTAATTTTAACCCAATTATGTTTAAATATCATATTGGCTATTATCAATACATTTTGAAAATACAAAACAAAACATAGCACGTTAATTATGTCATTCTGCTAAGAGCTCAACAGTCAAAGTCTACTTATCGTTACATAGTATCATACAAATGACAATACAATGATACGATAAGTTCACTGACAAATAAACCCATACAGAATTGAAAACAAATATTAATCAACAAAATTAAAAATGCCAAAAGAAGGAGAGATCAGTGCTAATATTTACGAAATAATTTTCACACAAGACTGTCTTGGATTACCCAATAGTCATTTCCAATTAAAGCTTCAATAAAAAAAGAAATCCTGTTCAAAATCAGATATGGGGTGACCAATTAGCACTGATCTCTAACATGTATTGCATATATTGAATAAATCTATAACTTTCAGAAATACCACAGGAATCAATTATTTAACCAGTATATACAGGATTTATGTTATAAAATGGGACACAACACAGTCCTATTTGGAGGATTTCCATCCGTTTGAAGAGATTGATAGGAATTCTATTCTTACCAAGAAACATGGATTATTAATTCATGAAAACAGATACAACTTGAATTATTACTCAAATTAACATTGCTGGACCTGATTAGCTCAGCTGGTAGCACATCTACATCTATCAATCCAGGGGTCACAAGTTCAGATCCCTGCTCTGCCAGTTTCAATGATGATTGATAAATGACGTTGTGCCTCACTGTCATTTGTCTCTCATAGCTGAATCAAGTTGGAAAGTTAGATACTTGCAGAGATGGGTGAACTTGTTAACTTTCTTGGCTCCCGGGAAATAGTGATTAGCTCACTGACTTTTAGCCCTCAAAATGGCATAAAAATGATGCTAATAATCAAACAAACTAATATCTTACCTCTCTTTATTTTTATAACATAACATGTTAAAATAACATATCCATTAAATATAAAAAAACTTTCTTAAAAATAACTTCACTATACACTTTTCAAAACATCACAACAGTAGCCACAGTCCTGACATTGTTCCCCTCCGAGATTATCCCGTAAACTGTTCACATTCACAGTGTATTATAATATAGTAATGCTGGCAGGGTTTCTGTACAAACATTCATAATCCTGCTGACGATAATTTCTGCACTATGTACATAGCTATAATGTTTTATAAATCTAGCGTTATTCTGCCAACAACAAAACTGTTTGTCCACATCGTATTGTCTGTTGATGTCCAACTGGAAACCATGGCATGCGGTTGAAAGTAAGAAAAATATCATCCCATTTGAAGAGATCACCTGGAGAGAGAAAAAAAATCATAAGAAAGTTATTTAAATCGTTTAAATTTCAACTGACTTTTGTTTAGAAAATTTGCATATCACAATTATAATGCATAGAAAATTTTTACATTTATAAAATAAATCAGATTATCCACCGCACACAAAGTTATATTAAACACATGTATTTATGAACACAGGATATACATGTACGGCAACCCTCTTGATGTACATGTAAGATGGCAACTAATCCAGTACAACTGTTGAATTATCTCAATCTAAATAGAAAATGTTACTAGAGCAGTATGTTTTAGTGCAGCAGGTATATTACATTGTAATATGTATATTGTATTGTAGCATGTATATTGCATTGTAATATGTATATTGTATTGTTACATGTATATTGTATTGTAGCATGAATATTGCATTGTAACATGTATAACATTGTAGCATGTATATTGTATTTTACATCTAATCTACATTGTATATTGCATTGTTAGATGTATATTGCATTGTTACATGTATATTACATTATAACATGTATGCTGCATTGCAACACGTATAGTGTAATACAACATGATTATTGCATTGAAGCCAGTATATTGCATTTTAGTATGGGTAATCTTATGTTGCAGGTATGATTCATTGGGTTCCTCAATGTCGTGCCCACTGATTTTGTTTTGAGATTTGGGATAACAAACTGTATGGTTTATGTTACTTATCTCTACGCACCACTGAGTATGTTCCAAATATTTAATGCATCTTTGTCTGAAAGTGTAGTAAACAGGTCCACCATGACATCTAATTGGTTGTTCCATATATATCCATATTTACATATCCTGGCTCTATTCCTGTAATAACATAATGAATATGTTTATATTTTTAATTTCAATTACTAAAACATATTCTATTTATTGACCATGTAACAAGTTTGTGAGGGTCTAGTTCTATGTAAATTCAAGAGGTATCTATTATCTGAATGGCAGTTTAAATAAATTTTGTTTGTGTATTTGTGGTGTTTATCGAAAACTGTATAAAAACAGTCTTTAAATCTATTGTATAACATGTAAATATGAAATATATATTTAAAACAGTCAACATGTCAATAACAAACAGCAAAAAACCCAAAGATAACACAATATAGGTCAATTTCCACCTGTATTTAAATTAAGACTGACTAGAATGATAACCTTGCTCATTTGGCATTCAGCATTAATTGATAGTTCTAAAAATGATCACATTGTAGTCATATCCCTGTGAGGTCATGTAGTAACATGTGAGTGAGAATGAGCAATCACCGTCTCAATTAAACAATAAATATTATTTACTCATCGGGCTGCGCTTTTTTCTTCTTACCTGAAATTATGTTTAAAGGTGGCATTTTGTCAACATTAGGTTACCATGCTAGCCTCGTATTTTTTTCAGTTATTAAAGCTGCAGTTACATGGCTGTACCAGAGGCATCTTGTCCTAGAACATAAAACATATTCTGAAAACCTGGTATAAGGCCTTTAAAACTTGTAAACATGCATGTGTTCATCACCGAAAATATTACAATATAACTGTTTGCCACGTATGCAGGAGGTTCTAGGTTCAATATCCAGCGTGATATACTTTCTCATTTGTCAGACACAGCAACAGTAATTTTAAGATCACTGTCAGAGCATTGAGGTTGACTGTGATATGAAGTCTGTATGACACATTATTTCAGTTAAATAGTGGTTAAAAAACAAGCATAGAGCTGATTGCCTCAATTAAAAAACATTGTGATATATGCAGTAAAACCTGTATAAGCGGTCACCTCTATTAAGCAGCCACTTGTCAGCCACATTTGTTATTTTCCATTTACATGTATATGCTTTCAAAGCAAATTAACCTGCATTAAATAACAACCCATCTTTAAAAGTCCAATTTTGCTCCTTACCTTGACTGGCTGCTTAACACAGGTTTGACTGTATTCAAATATAAACTATATAAATTACAAATGTACAATGTTTTACACTACTTACAGACGCTTGCTCCACTTCCATGTGACATGTTATTGACAGTTTGATTTTCTTCAATTTAATCAGGATGACAGTCTCACCTTCATCTCTGTCAGTGGTCAATGATTATGTTGATGTGTCGAGCCCAGGCTCTATGTCGTTACTTTAAAATTCAAAATATATACATGTAAACTAAGACGTATATCAAACATTAATTTTTATACATGTAATTGACAATGATTAATGTCTGCCTTGCATTGAAGGTTATGGATGTTTGGATTCTCGACCATGTCATACCAAATAATTTTAGACTTGTACTAATAGATTTGTTTTTAGATTTATCTTTAAAAAAAACACAAAAATATCCAAGAATAGTCAAAGAGGTACCATAATACGGTCACGTATTTTGGAGTATCTAATCTATGGCAACATTTTAAGGTCTTACCTTACCTGAATGTAAGCAGCTCTGCCTTTAAATCAGAATGGTAATTTCGCATTTTAATTTTAATTGGTGATGTGTCATTAAGCTACCCAAATTTATTTATTAAGTATAAAGTTTACATGAACTGTCTACATAGAATGGATGATAAAGTTTACATGATTTGTCTACATAGAATGGATGATAAAGTTTACATGATTTGTCTACATAGAATGGATGATATTTTGTTTAGAGGCATTTATGTTTATGTACTCTCCAGAATACTTACTGTAATGTGTTTTTGAGCAGCAAACGGACACTTGATGTCATATCTTCTAAGTTTGGTAGTTTATTGATGAGGGCAGATTTGTTATATCATTGTTTAATCTTGTGACTGCATTATGTTTTGTCTTGTATAATTATAATATAAGCACATTTATAAGCATATACACACCAATACTCACATTTACAACAGTTTACATGTCAATTACTGCTGCTCAATATAAAAACACTATCTTACATTATATTGATTCTTGATAGGAGTATACCAAATATAATACAATGATACAAGTGTTTTCTACTTTGACAGACACCACTACATGAATGCATGTGAAGAGCATTCAAATAGCATCGTAATACATATGTAAAATACATTTTATACTTGCCTGCAGATTTATTTTTGTGAGCAATGGATCACTGATTACACAACATCAAAGTCTGGTAAATTGGGTCAGTTTAGGGCACCAGCTTCATGTTATCTCTCATCTTTATGGGGGATGGTAAAGAAGGAAGTAATCAGGGTTCTGTGGCTGCATTCCATTTCTAAATACATAAAACATTATATTGTATAAGCTTAAACATGATAACCAATTAACAACATTTAACATGTTAATGTAAATAATCTACAGTAAAGCTGCAGTTGTGCTCCAATGTGGAGTCCACTTCACATTTTAGATATTCCCGGCCAAATTTTACTTTAAAGTTGTATCAGATGCGTCAATACAAGTAGCTCATCTCCCTCAATTGGTGCTTGATGTTAACTTTTATGATTTAATAACCCAATGTGAGAATAATGTCCTAAAGAAGAAAAACTGAGAAAAAAAAACACTACTTTACTCAAGTTATTTCTATCTGCATTACTTCAAACTTAATACTTTGCCTTTATCCGAAACATTATGAATAGATAACATTAGACAAAAGAGCACAATACATGGAAAATGAAAAGAGATATTTTCTTACATATGGGTGGACTTTCATAAAGCTCTAGTATAATTGCATCTGTCAGTGTTTGTCTCACAATACATGTGATACTGGTTCTAGCATCTGTCACTTACAACTGTGATGCTGGATCTCGATGTCTGTTTTCTGTACCTATGACAACATCTGGAATGAAAGTTACAGAGACTGCTTTTAAATGTAATATAACTCAGTAACACAGCGTACCTTACAGAATAATAGAAACAGTTCTTTACATCTTTGTTTGCAGACTTCGTTATTTTTATGCCCCCCCCCTCAAAATATTTTGAGTGGCATATAGTAATCGCAGCATCCGTCCGTCCTTCTGTCCGGTATTTCGTTTCCGGCCTGTAACTTTGTCATGTATAGATGGATTTTGTTGATACTTGCAACAAATGATCAACAGAACATGACGACGTGTTGCGAGTAAGACCCACACCCGTACCTCAAAGGTCAAGGTCACAATTTGAGATTGTATGACAACACTTTGAGTTTATGTGAGATTTCATTTCTGGCCTGTAACTTTGTCATGCATAGATGAATTTTAATGATACTTGCTACAAATGATCAACATAACATCATGACATGTTGGGGGGGGAGGGGGGGGGGCATGTGACACTTAACAGTGACATTTCTTGTTTTATATTTAGATTACTAGTATTATGGTTGGGTTAAAACAAAATAATAAGTTTCTACTTTTAACATGTGAATGAGCGAGAAAGCATTGCAATATTTACACTGACCTGCATTAAATATTTTGTGTGCAACGGATCCTAGAGGACTAGAGGACATGACATTATGGCTGCTGGTCTGGTCTGTTGCCATGGGCACCTGCTTCACATGATCTTCATCTTCCTGAAGGATGGTAAAGATGGATTGTGTGGCTTCATTTGTCATGTCCATCCCTGGACATATGATATATAGATTATATTGTACAAACCAAGATACAGAATAACATGTTAACATGTTTACACACTAATCTAAAGTAAAACTACAGCAGTACTTTAATGGTGTTGTTCAGTTATTGTTGAAATGTTACAGGCCTGATTTCTCTGTACCAGATACTGTAATACAAGAAGCCCACCTCATAGATTCATGTTCAGTATTAAATTACATAATTTAATCACCCAGTGTGAGCATACAAAAACGCACATGAAGTAATATCAGACTGCATTGTAATATTTTTTCACAACACATTTTATACTGACCTCTCTTGATTTTTTGATGAGCAGCGGATCCTAGACGACATGGTATTGAAAGGCAGGCTGGTCTGGTCTGGTCGGGATGAACAGAAGATTCTAGACATGATATTGATAGGCTGGCTGGTCTGGTCTTGTCGGGATGAACAGAAGATTCTAGATGACATGATATTGATAGGCAGGCTGGCTGGTCTGGTCGGGATGAACAGAAGATTCTAGATGACATGATATTGATAGGCTGGCTGGCTGGTCTGGTCGGGATGAACAGAAGATTCTAGATGACATGGTATTGAAAGGCTGGCTAGTCTGGTCTGATCGGGATGAACAGAAGATTCTAGACGACATGGTATTGAAAGGCTGGCTGGTCTGGTCGGGATGAACAGAAGATTCTAGATGACATGATATTGATAGGCTGACTGGTCTGGTCTGGATGAACAGAAGATTCTAGATGACATGATATTGATAGGCTGGCTGGTCTGGTCTGGATGAACAGAAGATTCTAGATGACATGATATTGATAGGCTGGCTGGTCTGGTCTGGATGAACAGAAGATTCTAGATGACATGATATTGAAAGGCAGGCTGGTCTGGTCTGGTCTGGATGAACAGAAGATTCTAGATGACATGGTATTGAAAGGCAGGCTGGTCTGGTCTGGTCTGGATGAACAGAAGATTCTAGACGACATGGTATTGAAAGGCAGGCTGGTCTGGTCTGGTCTGGATGAACAGAAGATTCTAGACGACATGATATTGATAGGCTTGCTGGTCTGGTCTGGATGAACAGAAGATTCTAGATGACATGGTATTGAAAGACTGGCTGGTCTTGTCTGGTCTGGATGAACAGAAGATTCTAGATGACATGGTATTGAAAGGCTTGCTGGTTTGGTCTGGTCAGGATGAACAGAAGATTCTAGATGACATGATATTGATAGACTGGCTGGCTGGTTTGGTCTGGTCTGGTCTGTCGGTTAGGGTTCAGACTTCTTTGTGGCAACATCTAAAATCAGCAATAGCTCCATGTAAGGTTAATAATAATAAAATAACATAATTACACAATGTGTAATACAAATAAAATGGAAAAAGAAAGAAAACAAGTTAACATACTCTTGACGTCTTCTTTCTTCAACTTTCATTGAACTTAAAATAAAAAATAACAGCAAAAATGGTTAGCAAACATAAAATAATAATGAAGGTTGGAAAACAAAAAAACATTTTTGTTGATGGTTGTTGTCATCTTCATTCTTGACCTGTAACATGTGTACAACAGAAGTCAACTGCTAACCTGGTTATCAAAGATGAATACAAAACCATAAAGAGGAAAAGAAAACAGTATATTTGTTGATGGATTTCGATGTTTCCACTCTTCATCAGTGATGCTTATAGAACTAAAAACAATGACAAACTTGCCACATTCAGAAAGATAGAAGCAAAACTAAATAAAATAAAGTAAAAGGTAGAAAAAGATTACTAACGTCTCTGATGCTGGCTCTTGTTGTTTTTTTCATCCGATACATCTAGATTAAAAAGACACAGAGATATTAGTAATGTACCAGCAACACAATGCAGGATAGAAAATAATATAACAGTTTATTTACATCTTTGTTTGCTGAATTTGTTTTCTTTAGCATTATTAAAACGATGATTATATGAATTAAGTTATACCGAACAATTGGCTTTAACATTTAATGCTAGAATGAGCCAAACAGCAATATAATATTTTTACCAACCTGCTTTTATTAGTTTGCGAGCAACGGATCCTAGAAGACTAAAGGACATGATATCAATGGCTGGCTTGTAAATGGTCTGTAAACGAGGGCACCTGTTTCACTTGATCTCTCATCTTTATGGAGGATGTGACCCGTGTTGTGTGGCTTCATTTCTCATGTCTGAATATACAAATATATGATAAATATTATAGGCAGTCTAGAAATAACAACATTTCACATATTTGTACAAACTTACATGTAGATGCATTAAACGGAATATTAAAATTTAACGAATTTGAATAATAACCCAACTTGATTCTTTTAATACTTTACTTCTTTTTTATGTCATCATAAACTTGCAGACGGTCAGCAATCCCTTCTAATGTTGCAGATGGTCAGTTAATCTAAGCACTCCCTTCTGTCCTTGCAGATGGTCAGTTAACCTAAGCACTCCATTCTAACCTTGCAGACGGTCAGTTAACCTAAGCACTCCCTTCTATCCTTGCAGACGGTCAGTTAACCTAAGCATTCCCTTCTAGCTTTGCAGACTGTCAGGTAACCTAAGCACTCCATTCTAACCTTGCAGACGGTCAGTTAACCTAAGCACTCCCTTCTATCCTTGCAGACGGTCAGTTAACCTAAGCACTCCCTTCTAACCTTGCAGATGGTCAGTTAACCTAAGCACTCCCTTCTGTCAGTTAACCTAAGCACTCCCTTCTAACCTTGCAGACGTTCAGTTAACCTAAGCACTAGTTAACCTAAGCACTCCCTTCTAACCTTGCAGACGGTCAGTTAACCTAAGCACTCACTTCTAACCTTGCAGACGGTCAGTTAACCTAAGCACTCCCTTGTAACTTTGCAGACGGTCAGTTAACCTAAGCACTCCCTTCTATCCTTGCAGACGGTCAGTTAAGTTAACCTAAGCACTCCCCTCTATCCTTGCAGACGGTCAGTTAAGTTAACCTAAGCATTTCCTTCTAACCTTGCAGACGGTCAGTTAACCTAAGCACTCCCTTCTATCCTTGCAGACAGTCAGTTAAGTTAACCTAAGCATTCCCTTCTAACCTTGCAGACGGTCAGTTAACCTAAGCACTCCCTTCTATCCTTGCAGACGGTCAGTTAAGTTAACCTAAGCATTCCCTTCTAACCTTGCAGACGGTCAGTTAACCTCAGCACTCCCTTCTATCCTTGCAGACGGTCAGTTAAGTTAACCTAAGCATTCCCTTCTAACATCTGTAGGTTCATCAGTACTACAGCACATGTATCGCTTTACCACTTAAATCAGCAATGAGAGACAAATAACAATGACAAGCAATCATCATGTAGGCTGGACAAACGGGGATTCATAAACATGACCCTTAGCTTGATAGTCAGACCGAGCCAACCAAACTCTCATGGTGTAGCTGTTTCTCATTAGAAGTGTCTGATTTCTCTACATGTTGTACCAGATACTAAAATATGAGTAGCTCACCTTCTTTCACCATCCTAGATTCTGGGTTGTGTAGCTTCATTTTTCTTGTCCATCTCATGTCCATCCCTAAATATATGATATAAACAGTACAGTGTAAAAATAACAATTAACATATTTGTACTGGCCACCATGTAGATGCATAACACAGAATAACAACATTTAACATGTTTGCATTATAAGCTAAGTAAAACTCCTGTTGGTTTGATTTATTTTGAATAATTTGGGTCATTTTTTGGCATCAAGTGCTTACCTAACCTGTCTTTTCTGGATACTTAAAGGTTAACAAGTACTTGAGCACACTTGTTACTTTCCCACTTGAATCAGCAATGGAAGATTAATAACAATGACACTAATGTTGAATATCAATCATCAAGGAGATTGGACTTATATTCTTGGATTGACAGTTGGACAGAGCCAACCAAACTCTAATGGTGTAGCGCATTAGAAGTGTTCCTGGCCCGATTTCTCTGCAGGCTGTACACGATATTAAAAAGAGAAGTTAAACTTCCTTGATTTCATTATCAGTTTTAAATACGAATAAATGTCCCATTTTGAGAATAACTGCAAAAATCCTCATGAGGCAGAGATAACGACATCCTAATATAAAAAAATATATTCACAAAACATTGGTTATACTGACCTTTAGTGACTTCTTTATGTGCAGCGGATCCTAGACGACATATCTGGTTGGCTGGTCTGGTCTGTTGGATGACAGCACTGACTCCTTTCTTCATCTGTGACATAAACTGAAACCGACAATAGCAGCTAGGATGATTAATAAACATATGATATTATAAATACACAATACAAAAGAGAATAAACAATTAAACACCTAAAAAAACAACAACATCCTACTTTGTTGATTGATTTTGTCTTCCTCATTCTTCTTCTGTGACATGTGTAGAAAAAAAACAACAATGGCAGTGCACGCAATGATTAAAAATAAAAACACCACCATCATTAATATAAGAAAGTTGTACTTACATCTATGATGCTGGTCGACATCGCCTTCTTTCTTCACCTGTGGAGGCATCTGCAATTGAAGACAGCAGCTAACACATTTATCAACATAAAAAAAAAGAATTACACAATGCACAATAGAAATTCAAGCAAAACATCTTACTTATATGTTTGTTGATTTCGTCTCTTCATTCTTCTTCTGCAGCACGTGTAATAAAACAAACAACATCGCACAAGATAATTAAAATTAAAACCACAACTATAATTAATATAAGAAAAAAAGTTGTACTTATATCTGTGATGCTGACCGTCGTCATCTTCTTTCTTCACCTGCGGAGGCATCTGCAATCGAAAACAGCAGCAAACACATTAGTAAACAAAAGAAGAAAGAATTGCACGATGGAAAATAGAATTCAAGGAAAACATCTTACATATGTGTTTGCTGATTTTGTCTTCTTCATTCTTCTTCTTTGACACATGTAGACAACAAACAATGGCGCACGCGATGATTAAAAATGAAAACACGACCGTAATTAATAAAAGAAAGAAAGTTGTACTAACATCTGTGATGTTGACCGTCGTCGCCTTCTTTCTTCACCTGCAGAGGCATCTGCAATCACAAACAGCAGCAAACACATTAGTAAGCATAAAAAGGAAGAATTACACAATGCATAATAAAATTTCAAGGAAATCATCTTACATATGTGTTGGTTGATTTCGTCTTCTTCATTCTTCTTCTGTGACACGTGTAGAAAACAAACAACAGCGCACGCGATGATTAAAAATGAAAACACCACCGTGATTAATATAAGA
Organism: Panopea generosa; assembly: GCA_029582155.1. NCBI lineage: Eukaryota > Metazoa > Mollusca > Bivalvia > Adapedonta > Hiatellidae > Panopea > Panopea generosa. Next base: position 74,778,781 of record CM055899.1, read on the forward strand.
AAGAAAGTTGAACTTACATCTGTGATGCTGGTCGTCGTCGCCTTCTTTCTTCACCTGCGGAGGCATCTGCAATCACAAACAGCAGCAAACACATTAGTAAGCATAAAAAGAAAGAATAACACAATGCACAATAGAAATTCAAGGAAAACATCTTACATATGTGTGGGTTGATTTCGTCTTCTTCATTCTTCTTCTGTGACACGTGTAGAAAAACAGCAACAGCGCATGCGATGATTAAAAATAAAACCACAACTATAATTAATATAAGAAAGAAAGTTGTACTTACATCTGTGATGCTGACTGTCGTTGTCTTCTTTCTTCACCTGCGGAGGCATCTGCAATCGAAAACAGCAGCAAACACATTAGTAAGCATAAAAAGAAAGAATTACACAATGCACAATAAAATTTAAAGGAAAACATCTTACATATGTGTTGATTGATTTCGTCTTCTTCATTCTTCTTCTGTGACACGTGTAGAAAACAAACAACAGCGCACGCGATGATTAAAAATAAAACACAACCATAATTAATATAAGAAAGAAAGTTGAACTTACATCTGTGATGCTGGTCGTCGTCGTCTTCTTTCTTCACCTGTGGAGGCATCTGCAATCGAAAACAGCAGCAAACACATTAGTAAACATTAAAAGAAAGAATTGCACAATGCAAAATAGAATTCAAGGAAAATATCTTACATATGTGTTGGCTGATTTTGTCTTCTTCATTCTTCTTCTGTGACACATGTAGAAAACAAACAACGGCGCACGCGATGATTAAAAAAAAACCCACAACTATAATTATTATAAGAAATAAAAATTGTACTTACATCTGAGATGCTGGTCGTCGTCGCCTTCTTTCTTCACCTGCGGAGGCATCTGCAATCACAAACAGCAGCAAACACATTAGTAAGCATAAAAAGAAAGAATAACACAATGCACAATAAAAAAATTAAGAAAACATCTTACATATGTGTTTGTTGATTTCATCTTCTTCATTCTTCTTCTGTGACACGTGTAGAAAACAAACAACGGCGCACGCAATGATTAAAAATCAAACCACAACTATAATTAATATAAGAAAGAAAGTTGGACTTGCATCTGTGATGCTTACCGTCACCGTCTTCTTTCTTCACCTGCGGGGGCATCTGCATTGAAAACAGCAGCAAACACATTAGTTAACATAAAAGAAAGAATTACACAATGCACAATAGAAATTCAAGGAAAACATCTTACATATGTGTGGGTTGATTTCGTCTTCTTCATTCTTCTTCTGTGACACGTGTAGAAAAACAGCAACAGCGCATGCGATGATTAAAAATAAAACCACAACTATAATTAATATAAGAAAGAAAGTTGTACTTACATCTGTGATGCTGACTGTCGTCGTCTTCTTTCTTCACCTGCGGAGGCATCTGCGATCGAAAACAGCAGCAAACACATTAGTAAGCATAAAAAGAAAGAATTACACAATGCACAATAAAATTTAAAGGAAAACATCTTACATATGTGTTGATGTATTTTGTCTTCTTCATTCTTCTTCTGTGACACGTGTAGAAAACAAACAACAGCGCACGCGATGATTAAAAATAAAACACAGCCATAATAAATATAAGAAAGTCTGGTCGTCGTCGTCTTCTTTCTTCACCTGTGGAGGCATCTGCAATCGAAAACAGCAGCAAACACATTAGTAAACATTAAAAGAAAGAATTGCACAATGCAAAATAGAATTCAAGGAAAATATCTTACATATGTGTTGGCTGATTTTGTCTTCTTCATTCTTCTTCTGTGACACATGTAGAAAACAAACAACGGCGCACGCGATGATTAAAAAAACCCCCACAACTATAATTAATATAAGAAATAAATATTGTACTTACCTCTGAGATGCTGGTCGTCGTCGCCTTCTTTCTTCACCTGCGGAGGCATCTGCAATCACAAACAGCAGCAAACACATTATTAAGCAAAAAAAGAAAGAATTACACAATGCACAATAAAAAAATTAAGGAAACATCTTACATATGTGTTTGTTGATTTCATCTTCTTCATTCTTCTTCTGTGACACGTGTAGAAAACAAACAACGGCGCACGCGATGATTAAAAATAAAACCACAACTATAATTAATATAAGAAAGAAAGTTGGACTTACATCTGTGATGCTGACCGTCATCGACTTCTTTCTTCACCTGTGGGGGGCATCTGCAATCACAAACAGCAGCAAACACATTAGTAAGCATAAAAGAAAGAATTACACAATGCACAATAAAAATTCAAGGAAAACATCTTACTTATATGTTTGTTGATTTCGTCTTCTTCATTCTTCTTCTGTGACACGTGTAGAAAAACAACAGCATCGCATGCGATGATTAAAAATGGAAACACCACCGTGATTAATAAAAGAAAGAAAGTTGTACTTACATCTGTGATGCTGACCGTTGTCGTCTTCTTTCTTCACCTGCGGGGGCATCTGCAATCGCAAACAGCAGCAAACACATTAGTAAGCATAAAAAGAAAGAACTACACAATGCACAATAAAATTTAAAGGAAAACATCTTACATATGTGTTGATTGATTTAATCTTCTTCATTCTTCTTCTGTGACACGTGTAGAAAACAAACAACAGCGCACGCGATGATTAAAAATAAAACACAACCATAATTAATATAAGAAAGAAAGTTGAACTTACATCTGTGATGCTGGTCGTCTTCGTCGTCTTCTTTCTTCACCTGTGGGGGCATCTGCAATCGAAAAAACAGCAGCAAACACATTAGTAAACATTTAAAGAAAGAATTGCACAATGCAAAATAGAATTCAAGGAAAATATCTTACATATGTGTTGGATGATTTTGTTTTCTTCATTCTTCTTCTGTGACACATGTAGAAAACAAACAACGGCGCACGAGATGATTAAAAAAAACCCCAGACTTACATCTGTGATGCTGACCGTCATCGACTTCTTTCTTCACCTGTGGGGGGCATCTGCAATCACAAACAGCAGCAAACACATTAGTAAGCATAAAAGAAAGAATTACACAATGCACAATAAAAATTCAAGGAAAACATCTTACTTATATGTTTGTTGATTTCGTCTTCTTCATTCTTCTTCTGTGACACGTGTAGAAAAACAACAGCAGCGCATGCGATGATTAAAAATGGAAACACCACCGTAATTAATAAAAGAAAGAAAGTTGTACTTACATCTGTGATGCTGACCGTCGTCGTCTTCTTTCTTCACCTGCGGGGGCATCTGCAATCGCAAACAGCAGCAAACACATTAGTAAGCATAAAAAGAAAGAATTACACAATGCACAATAAAATTTAAAGGAAAACATCTTACATATGTGTTGATTGATTTCGTCTTCATCATTCTTCTTCTGTGACACGTGTAGAAAACAAACAACAGCGCACGCGATGATTAAAAATAAAACACAACCATAATTAATATAAGAAAGAAAGTTGAACTTACATCTGTGATGCTGGTCGTCTTCGTCGTCTTCTTTCTTCACCTGTGGGGGCATCTGCAATCGAAAAAACAGCAGCAAACACATTAGTAAACATTAAAAGAAAGAATTGCACAATGCAAAATAGAATTCAAGGAAAATATCTTACATATGTGTTGGATGATTTTGTTTTTTCTTCATTCTTCTTCTGTGACACATGTAGAAAACAAACAACGGCGCACGCGATGATTAAAAAAAAAACCACAACTATAATTAATATAAGAAATAAAAATTGTACTTACATCTGAGATGCTGGTCGTTGTCGCCTTCTTTCTTCACCTGCGGAGGCATCTGCAATCACAAACAGCAGTAAACACATTAGTAAGCATAAAAAGAAAGAATAACACAATGCACAATAAAAAAATTAAGAAAACATCTTACATATGTGTTTGTTGATTTCGTCTTCTTCATTCTTCTTCTGTGACACGTGTAGAAAACAAACAACGGCGCACGCAATGATTAAAAATAAAACCACAACTTTAATTAATATAAGAAAGAAAGTTGGACTTACATCTGTGATGCTGACCGTCATCGTCTTCTTTCTTCACCTGTGGGGGGCATCTGCAAATCGAAAACAGCAGCAAACACATTAGTTAACATAAGAGAAAGAATTACACAATGCACAATAGAAATTCAAGGAAAACATCTTACATATGTGTGGGTTGATTTCGTCTTCTTCATTCTTCTTCTGTGACATGTGTAGAAAAACAGCAACAGCGCATGCGATGATTAAAAATAAAAACACAACCATAAATAATATAAGAAAGAAAGTTGCACTTACATCTATGATGCTGACCGTCGTCGTCTTCTTTCTTCACCTGCGGAGGCATCTGCAATCGAAAACAGCAGCAAACACATAAGTAAACATCAAAAGAAAGAATTACACAATGCAAAATAGAATTCAAGGAAAACATTTTACACATGTGTTGGCTGATTTTGTCTTCTTCATTCTTCTTCTGTGACACGTGTAAAAAACAAACAACGGCACACGCGATGATTAAAATAAAAACACAACCAGTATTAATATAAGAAAAAAAGTTGCACTTACATCTGTGATGCCTACCTTCGTCTTCTTCTTTCTTCACCTGCGGAGGCATCTGTAATCGAAAACAGCAGCAAACACATTAGTAAACATAAAAAGAAAGAATTGCACAATGCAAAATAGAATTCAAGGAAAACATCTTACATATGTGTTGGCTGATTTTGTCTTCTTCATTCTTCTTCTTTGACACGTGTAGAAAACAAACAACAGCGCACGCGATGATTAAAATAAAAACACAACCAGTATTAATATAAGAAAAAAAGTTGCACTTACATCTGTGATGCTGACCGTCGTCATCTTTCTTCATCTGTGGAGGCATCTGCAATCGAAAACAGCAGCAAACACATTAGTAAACATAAAAAGAAAGGATTGCACAATGCAAAATAGAATTCAAGGAAAACATCTTACATATGTGTTGGCTGATTTTGTCTTCTTCATTCTTCTTCTGTGACACGTGTAGAAAACAAACAACGGCGCACGCGATGATTAAAATAAAAACACAACCAGTATTAATATAAGAAAAAAAGTTGCACTTACATCTGTGATGCTGACCGTCGTCATCTTTCTTCACCTGCGGAGGCATCTGCAATCGAAAACAGCAGCAAACACATTAGTAAACATTAAAAGAAAGAATTGCACAATGCAAAATAGAATTCAAGGAAAACATCTTACATATGTGTTGGCTGATTTTGTCTTCTTCATTCTTCTTCTTTGACACATGTAAAAAACAAACAACGGCGCACACGATGATTAAAAATAAACAACACAACTATAATTAATATAAGAAATAAAGTTGTACTTACATCTGTGACGTGACAGTCGTTGTCTTCTTTCTTCACCTGCGGAGGCATCTGCAATCGAAAACAGCAGCAAACACATTAGTAAGCATAAAAAAAAAGAATTACACAATGCACAATAAAATTTCAAGGAAAACACCTTACATATGTGTTGGTTGATTATGTCTTCTTCATTCTTCTTCTGTGACACGTGTAGAAAACAAACAACAGCGCACGCGATGATTAAAAATAAAACACCATCATAATTAATATAAATAAGAAAATTGTACTTACATATGTGATGCTGGTCAAAAACAGCAGCACATCTCAGGCAACGAGCTTCAAAACATTTGTTTTTTTCAGATCATTGATACTGGTTGACTGATTCAATAAAATAAATACAGCGGTGAAAACATGACAATGTTGATGGATCTATTGTCTCTTCATGCTACATCTGTGGCAGCTTGCAAAAATATGATCGAAACATTCAGCTCATTCTGGCTGATAGTTCTTTCCTTTTCCTTCATAATTAGCATTTGTCCAACAAGTATGTTGTCGACTGTCTGAGGTAGAGTCTGTTTTCATTGGTGTATCAGCTGTCACATATTGTGTCAGTGCAATTTCCTCTCTTCATTCTAGCAATATTGCCTTCAGTCTGATGTATAGTCTGTTTTCATTGGTGTATCAGCTGTCCCAAAGTGTGTCTGTGCAATGTCCTGTCTTCATTCTAGCAATATTGTCTTCAGTCTGAGGTAGAGTCTGTTTTCATTGGTATATCAGCTGTCCCATATTGTGTCAGTGTAATGTCCTGTCTTCATTCTAGCAATATTGCCTTCAGTCTGAGGTAGAGTCTGTTTTCATTGGTATATCAGCTGTCCTATTTTGTGTCAGTGTAATGTCCTGTCTTCATTCTAGCAATATTGCCTTCAGTCTGAGGTAGAGTCTGTTTTCATTGGTGTATCAGCAGTCCCATATTGTGTCAGTGCAATGTCCTGTCTTCATTCTAGCAATATTGCCTTCAGTCTGAGGTAGAGTCTGTTTTCATTGGTATATCAGCTGTCCCATATTGTGTCAGTGTAATGTCCTATCTTCATTCTAGCAATATTGCCTTCAGACTGAGGTAGAGTCTGTTTTCATTGGTGTATCAGCTGTCCCATTTTGTGTCAGTGTAATGTCCTGTCTTCATTCTAGAAATATTGCCTTCAGTCTGAGGTAGAGTCTGTATTCATTCTTGTATCAGCTGTACCATATTGTGTCAGTGTAATGTCCTGTCTTCATTCTAGAAATATTGCCTTCAGTCTGAGGTAGAGTCTGTTTTCATTGGTGTATCAGCAGTCCCATATTGTGTCAGTGCAATGTCCTGTCTTCATTCTAGCAATATTGCCTTCAGTCTGAGGTAGAGTCTGTTTTCATTGGTATATCAGCTGTCCCATATTGTGTCAGTGTAATGTCCTATCTTCATTCTAGCAATATTGCCTTCAGTCTGTAGTAGAGTCTGTTGTCATATGTCCTGTCTTCATTTTCTAGCAATATTGCTTTCAGTCTGAGGTAGAGTCTGTTTTCATTGGTGTATCAGCTGTCCCAACGTGTGTCAGTGCAATGTCCTGTCTTCATTCTAGCAATATTTCCTTCAGTCGGAAGTAGAGTCTGTTGTCATACGTCCTGTCTTCATTCTAGCAATATTGCCTTCAGTCTGAGGTAGAGTCTGTTTTCATTGGTGTATCAGCTGTCACATATTCTGTCAGTGCAATATCATGTCTTCATTCTAGCAATATTGCCTTCAGTCTGAGGTAGAGTCTGTTTTCATTGGTGTATCTGCTGTCCCATAGTGTGTCAGTGCAATGTCCTGTCTTCATTCTAGCAATATTGCCTTCAGTCGGAGGTAAAGTCTGTTTTCATTGGTATATCAGCTGTCCCATATTGTGTCAGTTTAATGTCCTGTCTTCATTCTAGCAATATTGCCTTCAGTCTGAGGTAGAGTCTGTTTTCATTGGTATATCAACTGTCCCATATTGTGTCAGTGTAATATCCTGTCTTCATTCGAGCAACATTGCCTTCAGTCTGAGGTAGAGTCTGTTTTCATTGGTGTATCAGCTGTCCCGTATTGTGTCAGTGTAATGTCCTGTACTCATTCTAACAATATTGCCTTCAATCTGAAGAACAGTCTGTTTTCATTGGTATATCTGATGTTCCGTATTGTGTCAGTGTAATGTCCTATCTTCATTCTAGCAATATTGCCTTCAATCTGAGGTAGAGTCTGTTTTCATTGGTGTATCAGCTGCCTCATTTTGTGTCAGTGTAATGTCCTGTCTTCATTATAGCAATCTTGCCTTCAGTCTGAGGTAGAGTCTGTTTTCATTGGATAATCAGCTGTCCAGTATTGTGTCAGTGTAATGTCCTGTATTCATTCTAGCAATATTTCCTTCAGTCTGAAGTACAATCTATTTTCATTGGTATATCAGCTGTCCAGTATTGTGTCAGTGTATTGTCCTGTCTTCTTTCTAGCAATATTGCCTTCAGTCTGATGTAAAGTCTGTTTTCATTGGTGTATCAGCTGTCTCATATTGTGTCAGTGTAATGTCCTGTTTTCATTCTAGCAATATTGCCTTCAGTCTGAGGTAGAGTCTGTTTTCATTACGTAGTCTTCATTCTAGCAATATTGCCATCAATCTGAGGTAGAGTCTGTTTTCATTGGTGTATCAGCTGTCCCATAGTGTGTCAGTGCAATGTCATGTCTTCATTCTGGCAATATTGCCTTCAGTCTCAGGTAGAGTCTGTTTTCATTGGTGTATCAGCTGTCGCATATTGTGTCAGTTTAATGTCCTGTCTTCATTCGAGCAATATTGCCTTCAGTCTGAGGTAGAGTCTGTTTTCATTGGTGTATCAGCTGTCACATACTGTGTCAGTGCAATGTCCTGTCTTCATTCTAGCAATATTGCCTTCAGTCTGAGGTAGAGTCTGTTTTCTTTGGTGTATCTGCTGTACCATAGTGTGTCAGTGCAAGCAATGTCCTGTCTTCATTTTAGCAATATTTCCTTCAGTCTGAGGTAGAGTCTGTTTTCATTGGTGTATCTGCTGTCCAATAGTGTGTCAGTGCAATGTCCTGTCTTCATTCTAGCAATATTGCCTTCAGTCTGAGGTAGAGTCTGTTTTCATTGGTGTATCAGCTGTCCCATATTGTGTCAGTGCAATGTCCTGTCTTCATTCTAGCAATATTGCCTTCAGTCTGAGGTAGAGTCTGTTTTCATTGGTGTATCAGCTGTCTCATAGTGTGTCAGTGCAATGTCCTGTCTTCATTTCTAGCAATATTGCCATCAGTCTGAGGTAGAGTCTGTTTTCATTGGTGTATGAGCTGTCCCATATTGTGTCAGTGCAATGTCCTGTCTTCATTGAGCAATATTGTCATCAGTCGGAGGTAGAGTCTGTTTTCATTGGTGTATCGGCTGTCCATTAGTGTGTCAGTGCAATGTCCTGTCTTCATTCTAGCAATATTGCCTTCAGTCGGAGGAAGAGTCGGTTTTCATTGGTATATCAGCTGTCCAATATTTTGTCAGATTAATGTCCTGTCTTCATTAAGCAATATTGCCTTTAGTCTGAGGTAGAGTCTGTTTTCATATGTCCTGTCTTCATTCTAGCAATATATCCTTCAGTATGAGGTAGAATCTGTTTTCATTGGTATATCAGTTGTCCCATATTGTGTCAGTGTAATGTCCTGTCTTCATTCTAGCAACATTGCCTTCAGTCTCAGGTAGAGTCTGTTTTCATTAGTATATCATCTGACCCATATTGTGTCAGTGTAATGCAATGTCTTCATTTTAGCAATATTGCCTTCAGTCTGAGGTAGAGTCTGTTTACATTGGTGTATCAGCTGTTTCATATTGTGTCAGTGTAATGTCCTGTTTTCATTCTAGCAATATTGCCTTCAGTCTGAGGTAGAGTCTGTTTTCATTGGTGTAGTCTTAATTTTAGCAATATTGCCATCAGTCTGAGGTAAAGTCTGTTTTCAATGGTGTATCAGCTGTCCCATAGTGTGTCAGTGCAATGTCATGTCTTCATTCTAGCAATATTGCCTTCAGTCTGAGGTAGAGTCTGTTTTCATTGGTGTATCAGCTGTCGCATATTGTGTCAGTTTAATATCATGTCTTCATTCTAGCAATATTGCCTTCAGTCTGAGGTAAAGTCTGTTTTCATTGGTGTATCAGCTGTCACATATTGTGTCAGTGCAATGTCCTGTCTTCATTCTAGAAATATTGCCTTCAGTCTGAGGTAGAGTCTGTTTTCTTTGGTGTATCTGCTGTACCATAGTGTGTCAGTGCAATGTCATGTCTTCATTCTAGCAATATTGCCTTCAGTCTCAGGTAGAGTCTGTTTTCATTGGTGTATCTGTTGTCCAATAGTGTGTCAGTGCAATGTCTCGTCTTCATTCTAGCAATATTGCCTTCAGTCTGAGGTAGAGTTTGTTTTCATTGGTGTATCAGCTGTCCCATATTGTGTCAGTTTAATGTCCTGTCTTCATTCTAGCAATATTGCCTTCAGTCTGAGGTAGAGTCTGTTTTCATTGGTGTATCAGCTGTCCCATAGTGTGTCAGTGCAATGTCCTGTCTTCATTCTAGCAATATTGCCATCAGTCTGAGATAGAGTCTGTTTTCATTGGTGTATGAGCTGTCCCATATTGTGTCAGTGCAATGTCCTGTCTTCATTTAGCAATATTGCCATCAGTCGGAGGTAGAGTCTGTTTTCATTGGTGTATCGGCTGTCCATTAGTGTGTCAGTGTAAGGTCCTGTATTCATTCTAACAATATTGCCTTCAGTCTGAAGTACAGTCTGTTTTCATTGGTATATCAGATGTTCCGTATTGTGTCAGTGTAATGTCCTGTCTTCATTTTAGCAATATTGCCTTCAATCTGAGGAAGAGTCTGTTTTCATGAGTATATCAGCTGCCTCATTTTGTGTCAGTATAATGTCGTGTCTTCATTATAGCAATCTTGCCTTCAGTCTGAGGTAGAGTCTATTTTCATTGGATAATCAGCTGTCCAGTATTGTGTCAGTGTAATGTCCTGTATTCATTCTAGCAATATTGTCTTCAGTCTGAAGTACAATCTGTTTTCATTGGTATATCAGCTGTCCCGTATTGTGTCAGTGTAATGTCCTGTCTTCATTCTGGCAATATTGCCTTCAGTCTGATGTAAAGTCTGTTTTCATTGGTCTATCAGCTGTCTCATATTGTGTCAGTGTAATGTCCTGTTTTCATTCTAGCAATATTGCCTTCAGTCTGAGGTAGAGTCTGTTTCCATTGGTGTAGTCTTCATTCTAGCAATATTGCCATCAGTTTGAGATAGAGTCTGTTTTCATTGGTGTATCAGCTGTCCCATAGTGTGTCAGTGCAATGTCATGTCTTCATTCTGGCAATATTGCCTTCAGTCTCAGGTAGAGTCTGTTTTCATTGGTGTATCAGCTGTCGCATATTGTGTCAGTTTAATGTCCTGTCCTCATTCTAGCAATATTGCCTTTAGTCTGAGGTAGAGACTGTTTTCATTGGTGTATCAGCTGTCACATATTGTGTCAGTGCAATGTCCTGTCTTCATTCTAGCAATATTGCCTTCAGTCTGAGGTAGAGTCTGTTTTCTTTAGTGTATCTGCTATACCATAGTGTGTCAGTGCAATGTCCTGTCTTCATTCTAGCAATATTGTCTTCAGTCTGAGGTAGAGTCTGTTTTCATTGGTGTATCTGCTGTCCCATAGTGTGTCAGTGCAATGTCCTGTCTTCATTCTAGCAATATTGCCTTCAGTCTGAGATAGAGTCTGTTTTCATTGGTGTATCAGGTGTCCCATATTGTGTCAGTTTAATGTCCTGTCTTCATTCTAGCAATATTGCCTTCAGTCTGAGGTAGAGTCTGTTTTCATTGGTGTTTCAGCTGTTCCATAGTGTGTCAGTGCAATGTCCTGTCTTCATTTAGCAATATTGCCATCAGTCGGAGGTAGAGTCTGTTTTCATTGGTGTATCGATCGTCCATTAGTGTGTCAGTGCAATGTCCTGTCTTCATTCTAGCAGTATTGCCTTCAGTCTGAGGTAGAGTCTGTTTTCATTGGTATATCAGCTGTCCCATATTGTGTCAGTTTAATGTCCTGTCTTCATTCTAGCAATATTGCTTTCAGTCTGAGATAGAATCTGTTTTCATATATCCTGTCTTCATTCTAGCTACATTCTAGCAATATTGCCTTCAGTCTGAGGTAGAGGTTGTTTTCATTGGTGTATCAGCTGTCACATATTGTGTCAGTGCAATGTCCTGTCTTCATTCTAGCAATATTACCTTCAGTCTGAGGTAGAGTCTGTTTTCTTTGGTGTATCTGCTGTCCCATAGTGTGTCAGTGCAATGTCCTGTCTTCATTCTAGCAATATTGCCTTCAGTCAGAGGTAGAGTCTGTTTTCATTGGTATATCAGCTGTCCCATATTGTGTCAATGTAATGTCCAGTCTTCATTCTAGCAATATTGCCTGTAGTCTGATGTAGAGTCTGTTTTATTTGGTATATCAACATTCCCATATTGTGTCAGTTTAATGTCCTGTCTTCATTAAGCAATACTGCCTTTAGTCTGAGGTAGAGTCTGTTTTCATATGTCCTGTCTTCATTCTAGCAATATTGCCTTCAGTCTGAGGTAGAGTTTGTTTTCATTGGTATATCAGTTGTCCCATATTGTGTCAGTGTAATGTCCTGTCTTCATTCTAGCAACATTGCCTTCAGTCTGAGGTAGAGTCTGTTTTCATTAGTATATCATCTGACCCATATTGTGTCAGTGTAATGCAATGTCTCCATTTTAGCAATATTGCCTTCAGTCTGAGGTAGAGTCTGTTTACATTGGTGTATCAGCTGTTTCATATTGTGTCAGTGTAATGTCCTGTTTTCATTCTAGCAATATTGCCTTCAGTCTGAGGTAGAGTCTGTTTTCATTGGTGTAGTCTTAATTTTAGCAATATTGCCATCAGTCTGAGGTAAAGTCTGTTTTCAATGGTGTATCAGCTGTCCCATAGTGTGTCAGTGCAATGTCATGTCTTCATTCTAGCAATATTGCCTTCAGTCTCAGGTAGAGTCTGTTTTCATTCGTGTATCAGCTGTCGCATATTGTGTCAGTTTAATATCATGTCTTCATTCTAGCAATATTGCCTTCAGTCTGAGGTAGAGTCTGTTTTCATTGGTGTATCAGCTGTCACATATTGTGTCAGTGCAATGTCATGTCTTCATTCTAGCAATATTGCCTTCAGTCTCAGGTAGAGTCTGTTTTCATTGGTGTATCTGTTGTCCAATAGTGTGTCAGTGCAATGTCTCGTCTTCATTCTAGCAATATTGCCTTCATTCTGAGGTAGAGTTTGTTTTCATTGGTGTATCAGCTGTCCCATATTGTGTCAGTTTAATGTCCTGTCTTCATTCTAGCAATATTGCCTTCAGTCTGAGGTAGAGTCTGTTTTCATTGTTGTATCAGCTGTCGCATAGTGTGTCAGTGCAATGTCCTGTCTTCATTCTAGCAATATTGCCATCAGTCTGAGATAGAGTCTGTTTTCATTGGTGTATGAGCTGTCCCATATTGTGTCAGTGCAATGTCCTGTCTTCATTTAGCAATATTGCCATTAGTCGGAGGTAGAGTCTGTTTTCATTGGTGTATCGGCTGTCCATTAGTGTTTCAGTGTAATGTCCTGTATTCATTCTAACAATATTGCCTTCAATCTGAAGTACAGTCTGTTTTCATTGGTATATCAGATGTTCCGTATTGTGTCAGTGTAATGTCCTATCTTCATTTTAGCAATATTGCCTTCAATCTGAGGTAGAGTCTGTTTTCATGAGTATATCAGCTGCCTCATTTTGTGTCAGTGTAATGTCGTGTCTTCATTATAGCAATCTTGCCTTCAGTCTGATGTAAAGTCTGTTTTCATTGGTGTATCAGCTGTCTCATATTGTGTCAGTGTAATGTCCTGTTTTCATTCTAGCAATATTGCCTTCAGTCTGAGGTAGAGTCTGTTTCCATTGGTGTAGTCTTCATTCTAGCAATATTACCTTCAGTCTGAGGTAGAGTCTGTTTTCTTTAGTGTATCTGCTATACCATATTGTGTCAGTGTAATGTCCTGTCTTCATTCTAGCAATATTGCTTTCAGTCTGAGGTCGAGTCTGTTTTCATTAAAAACGATATTGTGTCAGTGTAAGGTCCTGTATTTTTTCTAGCAATATTGCCTTCAGTCTGATGTATAATCTGTTTTCATTGCTATATCAGCTGTCCCATATTGTGTCAGTGTAATGTCCTGTCTACATTATAGCAATATTTCCTTCAGTCTAAGGTAGGGTCTGTTTTCATTGGTATATCAGCTGTCCCATATTGTCTCAGTGCAATGTCCTGTCTTCATTCAAGCAATATTGCCTTCATTCTGAGGTTAAGTCTGTTTTCATTGGCATAACAGCTGTCCTATATTGTGTCAGTGTAATGTCCTGTCATATTGCTTTCAGTCTGAGGTAGAGTCAGTTTTCATTGGTATATCAGCTGTCTCATATTGTGTCAGTGTAATGTCCTGTCTTCATTCTAGCAACATTGCCTTAAGTCTGAGGTAGAATCTGTTTTCATTGGTGTATCAGCTGTCCCATATTGTGTCAGTGTAATGTCCTGTCATATTGCCTTCAGTCTGAGGTAGAGTCTGTTTTCATTGGTATATCGGCTGTTTTATATTGTGTCAGTGCAATGTCCTGTCTTCATTCTAGCAATATTGCAATCAGTCTGAAGTAGAGTCTGTTTTCATTGGTGTATGAGCTGTCCCATATTGTGTCAGTGCAATGTCCTGTCTTCATTTAGCAATATTGCCATCAGTCTGAGGTAGAGTCTGTTTTCATTGGTGTATCGGCTGTCCATTAGTGTGTCAGTGCAATGTCCTGGCTTCATTTTAACAATATTGCCTTCAGTCTGAGGTAGAGTCTGTTTTCATTGGTATATCAGCTGTCCCATTTTGTGTCAGTTTAATGTCCTGTCTTCATTCTAGCAATATTGCTTTCAGTCTGAGGTAGAATCTGTTTTCATATGTCCTGTCTTCATTCTAGCAATATTGCCTTCAGTCTGAGGTAGAGTTTGTTTTCATTGGTGTATCAGCTGTCACATATTGTGTCAGTGCAATGTCCTGTCTTCATTCTAGCAATATTACCTTCAGTCTGAGGTAGAGTCTGTTTTCTTTGGTGTATCTGCTGTACCATATTGTGTCAGTGCAATGTCCTGTCTTCATTCTAGCAATATTGCTTTCAGTCTGAGGTCGAGTCTGTTTTCATTGAAAACGATATTGTGTCAGTGTAAGGTCCTGTATTTTTTCTAGCAATATTGCCTTCAGTCTGATGTATAATCTGTTTTCATTGCTATATCAGCTGTCCCATATTGTGTCAGTGAAATGTCCTGTCTTCATTCAAGCAATATTGCCTTCATTCTGAGGTTGAGTCTGTTTTCACTGGCATAACAGCTGTCCTATATTGTGTCAGTGTAATGTCCTGTCATATTGCTTTCAATCTGAGGTAGAGTCAGTTTTCATTGGTATATCAGCTGTCTCATATTGTGTCAGTGTAATGTCCTGTCTTCATCTAGCAACATTGCCTTAAGTCTGAGGTAGAATCTGTTTTCATTGGTGTATCAGCTGTCCCATATTGTGTCAGTGTAATGTCCTGTCATATTGCCTTCAGTCTGAGGTAGAGTCTGTTTTCATTGGTATATCGGCTGTTTTATATTGTGTTAGTGTAATGTCCTGTCTTCATTCTAGCAACATTGCCTTCAGTCTGAGGCAGAGTCTGTTTTCACTGGTATATCAGCTGTCCTATATTGTGTCAGTGTAATGTCCTGTCTTCATTCTAGCAATATTTCCTTCAGTCTGAGGTAGAGTCTGTTTTCATTGGTGTATCAGCTGATCCATATTGTGTCTGTGCAATGTCCTGTCATATTTCCTTCTGTCTGAGGTAGAGTCTGTTTTCATTAGTATATCATCTGACCCATATTGTGTCAGTGTAATGCAATGTCTCCATTTTAGCAATATTGCCTTCAGTCTGAGGTAGAGTCTGTTTTCATTGGTATAACAGCTGTCCCATAGTGTGTCAGTGTAATGTCCTGTCATCATTCTTGCAATATTGCCTTCAGTCTCAGGTAGAGTCTGTTTTCATTAGTATATCATCTGACCCATATTGTGTCAGTGTAATGCAATGTCTCCATTTTAGCAATATTGCCTTCAGTCTGAGGTAGAGTCTGTTTTCAATGGTATAACAGCTGTCCCATATTGTGTCAGTGTAATGTCCTGTCATCATTCTTGCAATATTGCCTTCAGTCTGAGGTAAAGTTTGTTTTCATTGGTATATCAGATGTCCCATATTGTGTCAGTGTAATGTCCTGTCTCCATTTTAGCAATATTGCCTTCAGTCTGAGGTAGAGTCTGTTTTCATTGGTATTTCAGCTGTCCCATATTGTGTCAGTGTAATGTCCTGTCTTATTGCCTTCAGTCTGAGGTAGAGTCTGTTTTCATTGGTATATCAGTTGTCCGATATTGTGTCAGTGTAAGGTCCTGTATTTATTCTAGCAATATTGCCTTCAGTTTGAGGTAGAGTCTGTTTTCATTGGTATATCAGATGTCCCATATTGTGTCAGTGTAATGTCCTGTCTCCATTTTAGCAATATTGCCTTCAGTCTGGGGTAGAGTCTGTTTTCATTGGTGTATCAGCTGTCCCATATTGTGTCAGTGTAATGTCCTGTCTTCATTCTAGCAATATTTCCTTCAGTCTGAGGTAGGGTCTGTTTTCATTGGTATATCAGCTGTCCCATATTGTGTCAGTGTAATGTCCTGTCTTGCCTTCAGTCTGAGGTAGAGTCTGTTTTCATTGGTGTATCTGTTGTCCCATATTGTGACAGTGTAATGTCCTGTCTTCATTCTAGCAATATTGCCTTCAGTCTGAGGTAGAGTCGGTTTTCATTGGTATATCAGCTGTCCCATATTGTGTCAGTGTAATGTCCTGTCTTCATTCTAGCAATATTGCCTTCAGTCTGAGGTAGAGTCTGTTTTCATTGGTGTATAAGCTGTCCCATATTGTGTCAGTGTAATGTCCTGTCTTCATTCTAGCAATATTGCCTTCAGTCTGAGGTAGAGTCGGTTTTCATTGGTATATCAGCTGTCCCATAGTGTGTCAGTGCAATGTCCTGTCTTCATTCTAGCAATATTGCCTTCAGTCTGAGGTAAAGTCTGTTTTCATTGCTATATCAGTTGTCCCATATTGTGTCAGTGTAATGTCATGTCTTTATTCTAACAATATTGCCTTCAGTCTGAGGTAGTCTGTTTTCATTGGTGTATTAGCTGTCCCATATTGTGTCAGTGTAATGTCCTGTCTTTATTCTAACAATATTGCCTACAGTCTGAGGTAAAGTCTGTTTTCATTGGTGTATCAGCTGTCACATACTGTGTTAGTGTAATGTCCTGTCTTTATTCTAACAATATTTCCTTCAGTCTGAGGTAGAGTCTGTTTTCATTGGTGTATCAGCTGTCCCATATTGTGTCAGTGCAATGTCCTGTCTTCATTCTAGCAATATTGTCTTCAGTCTGAGGTAGAGTCCGTTTTCATTGGTGTATCTGCTGTCCCATAGTGTGTCAGTGCAATGTCCTGTCTTCATTCTAGCAATATTGTCTTCAGTCTGAGGTAAAGTCTGTTTTCATTGGTATATCAGCTGTCCCATATTGTGTCAGTGTAATGTCCTGTCTTTATTCTAACAATATTGCCTTCAGTCTGAGGTAGAGTCCGTTTTCATTGGTATATCAGCTGTCTCATAGTGTGACAGTGTAATGTCCTGTCTTCATTCTAGGAATATTGCCTCCAGTCTGTGGAAGAGTCTGTTTTCATTGGTGTATCAGCTGTCCCATATTGTGTCAGTGCAACGTCCTGTCATATTTCCTTCAGTCTGAGGTACAATCTGTTTTCATTGCTATATCAGCTGTCCCATATTGTGTCAGTGTAAGGTCCTGTCTTCATTCTAGCAATATTGCATTCAGTCTGAGGTAGAATCTGTTTTCATTGCTATATCAGCTGTCCCATATTGTGTCAGTGTAATGTCCTGTCGTCATTCTAGCAATATTTCCTTCAGTCTGAGGTAGAGTCTGTTTTCATTCGTGTATCAGCTGTCCCATATTGTGTCAGTGTAATGTCCTGTCCTCATTCTAGCAATACTGCCTTCAGTCTGAGGTAGAGTTTGTTTTCATTGGTATATCAGCTGTCCCATATTGTGTCAGTGTAATGTCCTGTCTTCATTCTAACAATATTGCCTGCCGTCTGAGGGGGCGGTTGGGGGGGGGGGGGGAGGAGGGGGGCGGGGGCGGGAGTTGGAGGGGAGGGGTTGGTTGGAGGGGAGGTGTTGGTTGGTAGGTGTGAGTGTCTTTGGGTTGGTAAAAAAGATGAAATGGGGCAGAGTATTTGATTGAATACAAAACAAAACTAAACAAAAAAAAAAGAAAAAGGGAAATGGGCAGCAGAGTGGGGGTCTTGTTTGGGCTCGGGCAGGAAAGTCCATCAAATAGGTCAACATCAGTGATGTAAACTTTTTTTTAGTTAATGGTGATCAGCTTACAGAATTAATAGTATTACTGAAAAATAAAATTGATTTAAAAGATAAATAAAATAAAAAATTCAAACCTGAGCTAAACAAAAAAATTTAACCTAAGGTTTAAAGCCCAAAGTATGGAAATTTATGTAAGTTAGCTATATACATTGTTTCTACAACATAATAAATGTGTTGATGAAGTTTAGTCACCAAAACATAAGTAGTTTGTTCGGAAACAGAGAAAATGCTGAGCTAAACATAAAACTTTAACCAAACCCGAGCTAAACAAAAAACTTTAACCCAAGGTTTTAAAGCCCAAAGTATGCAAATTTAGGTAAGTTAGCTATATACATTGTTTGTATAACATGATATGAATGTGTTTATGAAGTTTTAGTCACTGTAACATAAGTTGTTTGTTCAGAAGCAGAGAAAAAGCTGAACTTAACATAAAACTTAAACCAGCGGTCAACGCCACCAGGGTCATGACAATAGCTCTTCGTTTTTTTCAAAAAAACAAGCTAACAACAACAAACACAGTTATTTAAATGGAAACAAAATCACTGTAAATTGATATTTACTCACATCTGGATGTTACTGTCATCGACTTTTTTCTTCATCTCTGATCACATCTGTAATTGAAAGAAAGCAGCAGAGAAGGTTAGTAAAAATAAAGCAATCACACAACTCACCATAGAGAAAAGAAAACATTCTACTTACATCTTCGTTTATGAATTTGGTCATCTAAATTCTTAATCTGTTAGGATTGTAGAAATTAAACAAGAATTCCGCGGAATGATATGTCTTGCCGTGTCCGCTTTGACTGTTAATACACACATGGGAGAGAAAAAAATTAAAAATATTATATTCATGCAAGAGTGATTTAACTTGGTTAATGTAGTAGGTTTAACGATTAAGAATTATTGTAAGAAGTATTGTGTGAAGTTTCGATCAAATACATCAAGTGATTAATGAGATATGAACTTGATGGTAGCTGCACATAAAACTTTAAACAATAATTTCTAATTAAAACATATTTAAAAAAAAAAAAAATTAAAAATAAAAAAAATAAAAAAAAAAAAATAAAAAATACAAAATAAAAAAAGTATTTTTTTTTTTAAATAAATTAAAAGAAAAAAGTATTCAGCATCTGCATTATATTATGTTATGCAGGGTGTTAGATGTAGCTATGATCCAAGAATGGGTGTCCTAGCACTAGTACTTATTGAGAAATAGTGTAAAATGAAATCTTAACTTTGGAGGTAAATGCAAAATTCAGCATCAAACAAAGGCAATGAACCATGCAATGTAGGTCATACTCAGCATCTGCTGTGTATAATGTGATGCAGTGTGTTAGTTGTAACTATGATCCAAGTATGAGTGTCCTAGCACTTGTACTTGTTGAGAAATAGTGTAAAAACGAAAATTTAACGTTGGAGGTAAATGCAAAATTCAGTATCATACAAAGTCAATGGACCATGCAATGTAGGTCATACTCAGCATCTACTGTGTATAATGTGATGCAGGGTGTTAGTTGTAACTATGATCCAAGTATGAGTGTCCTAGCACTTGTACTTGCTGAGGAATAGTGTAAAAACGAAAACTTAACGTTGGAGCTAAATATAAATGTTTGATGCCGCCACCGTCGCCGCCGATGGAAAAGTAACACCTTAAACTCGTGTTCGCTCTTTCGTCGCGGCGAGAAAAAAACAAGAAATGTCACTGGTAATTGTCACATGCCCCTCAGGTGGTTTAAACTAAAATAACAATATATTTTAAAAGCAGATATTTAAATATATCAATGAAAATCATTGAGTTATGGACTAATGTTACAGTATGGACACTAATTCCATGTTTTGACCTAAAGTGTGACATTGACCTTTGGGGGACCTTGACATATGTAAAGGCCTGGATATTGCAGGTGACACTTCATCATAGCATGTTGATCATTTGCTTGTAATTTTAAAATCTTTTCATTTATTGTAATGTAAAAGTTTAATAAACAGGGCTGCGTACTGTAATACATGAAAAAATAAATTTGAAATTGGGCTGAGCACTTCATTCAATTTAAAAAATAATTAATGCTTTTAAATATCTTAAAAATTTTTAAATGGGTGAAAGCATCTCATAATCATTAAGAAATAAATTCCGAACAGTTAGGTATGTCAAATCCACCCAAAACATGATAAACTCAATAATTGAATTGGAGTGATGAATTTGAAACAAAATAAACATTGTATTGTTTGAACGATAAAGCATTATATTACATATGCGAACATGCACACAAATTGAATTTGTGCATGAAACCAGTATGTAGTTACAAAATTAAATGAACACTCCTATGTACTGTACAGGTTCACATTCATTATATTAGATGCAGCACGATTTGTTCCACTATGTTTCCGACTGAGGAATAACAAAAGCAGTTACATTGCCGTTTAGTATTTCCATCGCTTTCAACACTGTTCAACAATTGTGATAGTTCTAGGTCAGTTAACTGAGAATTACACATAAAATTATCATGAAACATAGTGAAACTCATACATAAGTTGATGATAACCAATAGTCACTTAGTGTCACACAAAGCAATATGTGACAATAATATTGAATAATTAGCTATACAATAATCCCACAAAGAAATAAAGTGCCACTTATAAGCTACTTTTCGTATCTCGCGCGGAAAAATCATGGCATGTCAGACGATTCTTCGACTTAAACTTTAAAATAGTAATACCAGTCGTGAACCATTTGCCATCATACATGCGTTGTATATTTCAATAACATACATACAAAATACACTCTTAACAATAATGTTAACTAACAATACTGTTAAAACACTTCTTAAAACAAGTATTGTGCGACAACTTTATCCAAAATATAGCAAAAGGTAATGGCACGAATTTGACTTCCGGTTGATATGTAAAAGAGAATCCCTACTAAAATTGCTATTGATTATTGTTGTCATCACATGTATTTCAATACTTATTGTTATAATTTGTTATCAATTGTTGAATAGCAAATATAAATGTTTAATAGAAAATAACAAATAGATCTATATTGAAAATAAATTTGTATTTCGTGGATATCATCCACTAAAACTGGCGAATGTGATGCTCTTTTTCTCAGGTTATGGGCAGTAGAGTAGTTATATAACTAATAGGCCCAAAGGCCCGGGTCTGCACATAATTTTCACATGCAATTTTTTTTCTTAACATATTCAATATTAAATTTAGATTCAAAATTTGTTTATGTCTCAAATAATTGCCTAAGGCACCAGAGCTATTCTACACACAAAACAAATCCGGGGATGGCAGGAGCATGCCCGGGCCCCTTTAGTTTGGGTGATGTGACAAATTTTGAAAAAAGGAAGAACGGGAGAAGAACAAGAGAAGATATGATTACAACCTCATGATAGTAATAAACATGTGTATTATCTGAGAATAGCATTATGGCTAAAATACAAGTTAATGTGAAAACTTGCAGACAATATCATAAATACCTGTGTGTCGGCCGAGTGTTTTGTCCAAACTTATATTTTTTCTAACAATGCTTCCCGCGGGTTTACGACTTGAGTGAATGCCAAACCTCTCCCATTGGTCAGTGGCATCACGTGCTTGACCATAACAATACTGAACACACCGAAAGTTAATTGTAGTCACTCACCCCGTGTCACCCTTATGCTGTTGTATATAAGCTTATTTTCACCCGTAGGCAAAATAATCTTACAATATATACAACACAGAATTAAATCAAAGTACCTCAAATACTGAAACCTGACAAACAATGGTTAAGTAGAAATGGAGCAATACAGTGTGTGTCAGATGTACCCCGAACATTATATTCTTATTACAAGAACGTAGACAGGATTAGTCACATTAATCACACGTATGTCACGTGTACCGCCGAGCCATTTTGGACAGCTTTCCAACACATGTAAAATAATGTAATCAGCACTTGAGATATCTTCCAACAGAAAACATGAAAATGCGACAAATCCGGAGACAGAATTGTTTTTACTTGTAAAATGTCACTTTGTCCGACGATTTCCTCATTTACGAAGCAAATACCTCAAATACTAGTATTCCTAAATCATTTTTAATTTTTCTTACAGGGAATAAACTTAGACATCAGGCGGGTTGAACAATATTCCCCGATTTCCAATAAATTGTGTCACAATAAATGATTACCTAAAGAATACTATCACTTACCGTAATTTCGACGATTTTAACCTGTCAAATGTACCACCTGGAGCTGGTCACATTGGTTTACGCGAACCGCCGACGGAGGTTAAAGTGGCCGTTTCCCAGGTGTGAAGAACAAGAAGATTTTTGAACGATGTTTAATGCTATTTTCAACACATTTCAGATCATATATGACATATCCAGTTTTATTGACGGAGGAAGACCCCAGAACCTCAAAACCTTCGTCCTTCCCTAAGTAACTGGCAAACTTTCTCACATAAAGCTTTCGGGGCGAGCGGGACTCGAATCTCCGACGTTAGAAATAATCTATATAAGTTATATCTACCTCTTGGTACTTATATCCCAGCATTATTCATCATATTTGGGACCCCGTAGCCGAGTGTTCCAAGGCACCGTTTCAAGGTCAGAACTCTTATTTAAATTGCGATCAGTAAGTATATCTGGAACGTTACTTAATTGGTTTTCTGACTATTTAGATGGCCGAAGGCAACGTGTAGTTCTTACTGGTTCCATGTCTGGATGGGAGTACATAAAAGCTGGTGTGCCACAAGGCTCGATACTTGGCCGCCTTCTTTTTCTTGTGATTATAAATGATATTGTTGAAGACATAAACTCTAATATCAGTTTATTTGCTGACGATACCAGTTTACTGATAGTTGTAGAAACACCTGACCAAGCTTCCCTTGTTCTTAATTCAGATCTTGAAAAAAACAACACCACAATTGTGCTGAAAAGTGATTAGTAACTTTCAATCCAAATAAAACAAAAGCACTTCTTGTTTTGCGTAAACAAATTAAACCCTTCAAGTCTCAACTTGTCATGAATAATATAATAATTCAAGAAGTTCAGTCACATAAGCATCTTGGTGTCATTCTCTCAAATAACGGTACCTGGAAATTCCACTTAGAGCATATTAAGGAACAGGCTTGGAAAATATTAAACATTATGAGAAATTTAAAGTTTAAACTTGATTGACAATCACTTCAAACAATTTACTTTATTTATACGCCCTTTACTTGAATATGCAGATGTACTATGGGATAATTGTACAGAATCTGAAGCAAAATACCTAGAAAAAATACAAATCGAAGCCGCTTGAGTTGTCACAGGAGCGACTAAACTAGTAACCATTATTATGTTGTATAAAGAAACCGGAAGGGAAGCATTACATTCTAGAAGACTAAAAACATAAACTTATACTTGTTTTTAAAATGAAAACTGAAATAATTCCATCTTACCTAACAACACTTATATCCGACATGGTTTCCGTTGGAATAGGTTACAATTTACGAAACTCACACAATATTCAACCAATTGCTTGTAATATACAACTCTTTGCACATTCCTTTCTTCCTTCAACAATAAAAACATGAAATAGTTTACCTATACTAACGCAGAACTCACCAACATTAAGTATATTTAAGAATAGACTGAACCCTATTATTGACAAAGTTCCTACCTGTTTCCTCCTCGGAGAGAGACTGGCTCAAGTATACCATACCCGTCTTCGACTAAATTGTAGTTCACTTAACCAACATTTATATTCCAAAAATATTGTTGAAAGTCCCATGTGCACATGCCGTTCACTCGAAGACAGTAAACATTTCTTACTCAACTGTCAAAACTATAACAATCATCGAACTGAAATGTTTAACACCATAGGATTTGAAGGCATAACTGATATCAGCCTTAACCTGTTGCTAAGGGGACATCCAAGAAACAGCGACAAAACAAATATCGCTGTATTTGAGGCTGTGCAAAGTATATTATTAGTACAAAACGCTTTGTTTAATCTGAACCTTAATGATTTTATACTTTCTTTTTTACTGACAAATCGCTGTTCATATTGTACAAGTAAAATCAAACACACAAAAGCTATTCGGTTACCCGGGGCACTCTGGACACACATTCATAACCACTTTCCTCTCATCTTTACTTTTCTATCTCTTTAACCTTTTCGTTCATACATTTTCAATTTCTTCTCTTTTTTTCTTTCTCTTTTTACAGTTCTCACGAGATTTATGCAAAACAACCACGGCGTATTTGTTTAAATGGAATAACTGTGCCAGTGAATAAACTCTTAAATTATAACTTTAAATGTTTCAAATAACATACTAGTACATGCTTTTTATAACGCCACTTGTAAATTCACTTGTAAATCACCAGTAATTTCTGGGAGCTAGATTCATACATGCTAATTAGCTTTTTTCTAAATCCAAATTCTTAGAATTGTTTGTCATTTATGAATTGCAAATGTTATGTAATAAACGATGTACAGTTCTTGAATAAAATATTGTTTAAACCAAGGTCAGTCACAATGCCTTTTGATATACCATCTACCGTGGCCTAGTGACTAAGGCGCCGTGTCACGGCCACCCACCACACCTTTTGATATACCATCTACTGTGGTCAAGTGACTGAGGCGCCGTGTCACGGTCACTCACCTCACCTTTTGATATACCGTCTACTGTGGCCAAGTGACTAAGGCGCCGTGTCACGGTCACTCACCTCACCTTTTGATATACCGTCTACTGTGGCCAAGTGACTAAGGCGCCGTGTCACGGTCACTCACCTCACCTTTTGATATACCGTCTACTGTGGCCAAGTGACTAAGGCGCCGTGTCACGGTCACTCACCTCACCTTTTGATATACCGTCTACTGTGGCCAAGTGACTAAGGCGCCGTGTCACGGTCACTCACCTCACTTTTTGATATACCGTCTACTGTGGCCAAGTGACTAAGGCGCCGTGTCACGGTCACTCACCTCACCTTTTGATATACCGTCTACTGTGGCCAAGTGACTAAGGCGCCGTGTCACGGTCACTCACCTCACCTTTTGATATACCGTCTACTGTGGCCAAGTGACTAAGGCGCCGTGTCACGGTCACTCACCTCACCTTTTGATATACCGTCTACTGTGGCCAAGTGACTAAGGCGCCGTGTCACGGTCACTCACCTCACCTTTTGATATACCGTCTACTGTGGCCAAGTGACTAAGGCGCCGTGTCACGGTCACTCACCTCACATTTTGATATACCGTCTACTGTGACCAAGTGACTAAGGCGCCGTGTCACGGCCACTCACCTCACCTTTTGATATACCGTCTACTGTGGCCAAGTGACTAAGGCGCCGTGTCACGGTCACTCACCTCACCTTTTGATATACCGTCTACTGTGGCCAAGTGACTAAGGCGCCGTGTCACGGTCACCCACATCACCTTTTGATATACCGTCTACTGTGGCCAAGTGACTAAGGCGCCGTGTCACGGTCACTCACCTCACTTTTTGATATACCGTCTACTGTGGCCTAGTGGCTAAGGCGCCGTCTCAATGTCACTCACCTCACCTTTTGATATACCGTCTACCGTGGCCAAGTGGCTAAGGCGCCGTCTCCAGGTCACTCACCACACATTTTGATATACCGTCTACCGTGGCCTAGTGGCTAAGGCGCCGTCTCAACGTCACTCACCCCACCATTTGATATACCATCTACCGTGGCCTAGTGGCTAAGGCGCCGTGTCACGGTCACTCACCACACCTTTTGATATACCGTCTACCGTGGCCTAGTGGCTAAGGCGCCCTCTCAAGGTCACTCACCCCACCATTTGATATACCGTCTACCGTGGCCTGGTGGCTAAGGCGCCGTCTCAAGGTCACTCACCTCACATTTTGATATATCGTCTACCGTGGCCTAGTGGCTAAGGCGCCGTCTCAAGGTCAATCACCACACCTTTTGATATACCGTCTACCGTGGCCTAGTGGCTAAGGCGCCGTCTCCAGGTCACTCACCACACCTTTTGATATACCGTCTACCGTGGCCTAGTGGCTAAGGCGCCGTCTCAAGGTCACTCACCCCACCATTTGATATACCATCTACCGTGGCCTAGTGGCTAAGGCGCCGTGTCACGGTCACTCACCACACCTTTTGATATACCGTCTACCGTGGCCTAGTGGCTAAGGCGCCCTCTCAAGGTCACTCACCCCACCATTTGATATACCGTCTACCGTGGCCTGGTGGCTAAGGCGCCGTGTCACGGTCACTCACCCCACCATTTGATATACCGTCTACCGTGGCCTAGTGGCTAAGGCGCCGTCTCAAGGTCACTCACCTCACATTTTGATATATCGTCTACCGTGGCCTAGTGGCTAAGGCGCCGTCTCAATGTCACTCACCACACCTTTTGATATACCGTCTACCGTGGCCTAGTGGCTAAGGCGCCGTCTCAAGGTCACTCACCCCACCATTTGATATACCGTCTACCGTGGCCTAGTGGCTAAGGCGCCGTCTCATGGTCACTCACCTCACATTTTGATATACTGTCTACCGTGGCCAAGTGGCTGAGGCGCCGTCTCAAGGTCACTCACCCCACCATTTGATTTACCGTCTACTGTGGCCTAGTGGCTAAGGTGCCATCTCAGGATCACACACCTCACCTTTTGATATACCGTCTACTGTGGCCTAGTGGCTAAGGCGCCGTCTCAAGGTCACTCACATCACCTTTTGATATACCGTCTACTGTGGCCTAGTGACTAAGGCTCCGTCTCAAGGTCACTCACCCCACCATTTGATATACCGTCTACTGTAGCCTAGTGGCTAAGGCGCCGTGTCACGGTCACTCACCTCACCTTTTGATATACCGTCTACTGTGGCCTAGTGGCTAAGGCGCCGTCTCAAGGTCACTCACCTTACATTTTGATATACCGTCTACCGTGGCCTAGTGGCTAAGGCGCCGTCTCCAGGTCACTCACCCCACCTTTTGATATACCGTCTACTGTGGTCTAGTGGCTAAGGCGCCGTCTCAAGGTCACTCACCCCACCATTTGATATACCGTCTACCATGGCCTAGTGGCTAAGGCGCCGTCTCCAGGTCACTCACCACACCTTTTGATATACCGTTTACTGTGGCCTAGTGACTAAGGCGCCGTCTCAAGATCTCTCACCTCACCTTTTGATATACCGTCTACCGTGGCCTAGTGGCTAAGGCGCCGTCTCAAGGTCACTCACATCACCTTTTGATATACCGTCTACTGTGGCCTAGTGGCTAAGGTGCCGTCTCAAGGTCACTCACCCCACCATTTGATATATCGTCTACTGTAGCCAAGTGGCTAAGGCGCCGTGTCACGGTCACTCACCCCACCATTTGATATACCGTCTACTGTGGCCTAGTGGCTAAGGCGCCGTCTCAAGGTCACTCACCCCACCTTTTGATATACCGTCTACTGTGGCCTAGTGGCTAAGGCGCCATCTCAGGATCACACACCACACCTTTTGATATACCGCCTACTGTGGCCTAGTGGCTAAGGCGACGTCTCAAGGTCACTCACCTCACCTTTTGATATACCGTCTGCTGTGGCCTAGTGGCTAAGGCGCCGTCTCAAAGTCACTCACCCCACCATTTGATATACCGTCTACTGTGGCCTAGTGGCTAAGGCGCCATCTCAGGATCACACACCTCACCTTTTGATATACCGTCTACTGTGGCCTAGTGGCTAAGGCGCCGTCTCAAGGTCACTCACCCCACCATTTGATATACCGTCTACCGTGGCCTAGTGGCTAATGCGCCATCTCAGGATCACACACCTCACCTTTTGATATACCGTCTACCGTGGCCAAGTGGCTAAGGCGCCGTCTCAAGCCTGACTGCATAGTTTTATTTACCCTCGCACTTTGAACTGGTCATTTTGGCGAGCATGAACAGATGATTAAAAATAAATTTATGAATATGAATGACATATGAAGAATGAATTATGATATATGACGATTATATACATATTTGCTATTTTACATATTTATTAATTACATACGATAATCAACATTTCTTTTTATCATGTTTATCTAGTTAGATTCCTTTTGATTATCTAATCTTTGTATTTTGTATATTGACATATTTATTACGTAACTGTTATGATTATTTATTCTCCCTATAAATTTTAAAAATAATTTTACTTTGATATTCTTTGTGCAAAATATATTAACTACAGTAGAGTATATTCTCCTTTTATAAATTAATATTTTATTCATTTAATGTTTAAATTAGTTTAATATATTGTTAGTCTTGCGTAACTCTATATTGAATGCTAATGACACTACTAACGTCATATGACATTCCCTATCACCACTATGCAGTAGTATTTACTAATATTGGTAAACCATATAGCCCTATACCTAAGTATATTGCTATTTGTATACTCTATGTGTTTATAATTATAGTACACTATAATATATGATAAAATTAAAAATAGATAAAAATTGAAGAGTGTATTATTTACTTTCCTTGAAGATGAAGGGAATCTCAATCACGCCACTCTTCAAGCGTCTGCCGAGCAGGACGGATGTCCACTGGATAGCTCCAGCCTTCAAAGTGGGTCATTACGTAACGTTTGATTATTATTTAGTTTCTCTTTAGAAGATTTTAACCAGATCGTAAGATCATCACCAACGTCTCATCTACTAAACATGGATGGACTTTTAATTTTGCATAATATGTTTTTAAAATGGACCTAGACAGGATCGTTTTTGTGCTTGCAAACCATCGAAGCAGAACCACCAATCAGCAATATTCAAGACGGCATCATGGTGATATCCACCTTGGGAATTAAGCGACGGGTACCTGAATCGACTAGGAAATAAACAGCATCTTCAACGAATCATCATCCACATCAACAAGAATCAACGTATCAACATAATCGACGAATCTACATAATCGACGAGTCTACATAATCTACGAGTCTACATAATCGACGAGTCTACATAATCATGACTGTAAAGTTAGTAGGTAGTTCGCAGTTGGTAGTTGGGGATTCGAATAACCAACTACCGACCAGCTGCCAGTTGGGGATTCGGAATCGTTATTATAATTACTATTTCATTTACATATTTTACTCGTGTAAATCGATATTTGTTTTTGAAAACGAATCATTTCCATAGAAAAACAGTTCATAACAATAAATAAACACCGTTCCCGCGCTTTTCTTTCAATACCATGAGTATATTCACCAGAAAGCGATTCAAAATTTCCAGTTGGCGATTCGCCGCGACCAGTTGCCAGTTGGGGATTCGGATTTTTTTATAAATCGTTGTTTTATTTTTTTAATCAGTCAATTCAATTAAAAATAAATTTTTAATAATAAATAACACACTTTGGCCGGGTTGGTTCTTCAATAAAATGAGTATACTCACCAGACGGCGATTCAAAATGTCCAGTTGGGGATTCGCCGCGAATCGCCAACTACCAACCAGCTGCCAGTTGGGGATTCGGATTTTTTTTTAAATCGCTGTTTTATTACTTTAACATATCAATTCAATAAAGAAAACAGATTCAGGATAATAATAACACCAATGCTGGTTTGGTTCTTCAATAGAACGAATATACTCACAATACGGTGATTCAAAATGGCAAATTTGGAATTCGTTTTTTTTTTCAAATCGATATTTGTTTTTTAAAACAAATCAGTTCCATAGAAAAACAGTTCATAACAATAAATAAACACCGTTCCCGCGCTGTTCCTTCAATACCATGACTATATTCACCAGACGTTAATTCAAAATATCCAGTTGGGGATTCGCGGCGAATCGCCAACTACCAACCAGCTGTCAGTTGGGGATTCGGATTTTTTTTTTAAATCGCTGTTTTATTATTTTAACATATCAATTCAATAAAGAAAACAGATTCAGGATAATAATAACACCAATGGTGGTTTGGTTCTTTAATAGAACGAATATACTCACAATACCTAGATTCAAAATGGCAAATTTCGAATTCGTTTTTTTTTTCAAATCGATATTTGTTTTTTTAAAACAAATCAGTTCCATAGATAACAGTTAATAACAATAAATAAACACCGTTCCCGCGCTGATCCTTCAATACCATGACTATATTCACCAGACGTTAATTCAAAATATTCAGTTGGGGATTCGCCGCGAATCGCCAACTACCAACCAGCTGTCAGTTGGGGATTCGGATTTTTTTTTTAAATCGCTGTTTTATTATTTTAACATATCAATTCAATAAAGAAAACAGATTCAGGATAATAATAACACCAATGGTGGTTTGGTTCTTCAATAGAACGAATATACTCACAATACGGTGATTCTGTTAATATATCAAAACTAATCTAATGAATCTTCGCCACCTTACACAAATGTTTGTATAAGTTACTGAGGAGAGAAACTATATAAGAAATATTTTCTTTCGTTTCAATCCTTTTACTAGATATGTTGTGGAATATGCTGTACATAATTTATGAATAAATATGTTTAAACCAATACGGTGATTCAAAATTGCAAATTTGGAATTCGTTTTTTTTTTCAAATCGATATTTGTTTTTTAAAACAAATCAGTTTCATAGAAAAACAGTTCATAACAATAAATAAACACCGTTCCCGCGCTGTTCCTTCAATACCATGACTATATTCACCAGACGTTAATTCAAAATATCCAGTTGGGGATTCGCCGCGAATCGCCAACTACCAACCAGCTGTCAGTTGGGGATTCGGATTTTTTTTTAAATCGCTGTTTTATTATTTTAACATATCAATTCAATAAAGAAAACAGATTCAGGATAATAATAACACCAATGGTGGTTTGGTTCTTCAATAGAACGAATATACTCACAATACGGTGATTCAAATTGGGAAATTTGGAATTCGTTTTTCTTTTCAAATCGAAATTTGTTTTTGAAAACAAATCAGTTCCATAGAAAAACAGTTCATAACAATAAATAAATACCGTTCCGGGCTGTTCCTTCAATACCATGACTATATTCACCAGACGTTAATTCAAAATATACAGTTGGGGATTCGCCGCGAATCGCCAACTACCAACCAGCTGTCAGTTGGGGATTCGGATTTTTTTTTTAAATCGCTGTTTTATTATTTTAACATATCAATTCAATAAAGAAAACAGATTCAGGATAATAATAACACCAATGGTGGTTTGGTTCTTCAATAGAACGAATATACTCACAATACGGTGATTCAAAATGGCAAATTTGGAATTCGTTTTTTTTTCAAATCGATATTTGTTTTTGAAAACAAATCAGTTTCATAGAAAAACAGTTCATAACAATAAATAAACACCGTTCCCGCGCTGTTCCTTCAATACCATGAGTATATTCACCATGAGGCGATTCAAAATTTTCAGTTGAGGATTCGCGGCGAATCGCCAACTACCAACCAGTTGCCAGTTGGGGATTCGGATTTTTTTTAATCGTTGTTTTATTTTTTTAATCAATCAATTCAATTAAAAATAAGTTAATAATAATAAATAACACACTTTTGCCGGGTTGGTTCTTCAATATAATGAATATACTCACCAGACGGTGATTCAAAATGTCCAGTTGGGGATTCGCCGCGAATCGCCAACTACCAACCAGCTGCCAGTCGGGGATTCGGATTTTTTTTTTAAATCGCTGTTTTATTATTTCAACATATGTATTCAATAAAGATAACAGGTTTAGGATAATAATAACACCAATGGTGGTTTCGTTCTTCAGTAAAACGAATATACTCACAAGACGGTGATTCAAAATGGCCAATTTGGGATTCGGATTTTTTTCAAATCTATATTTATTTTCGAAAACAAATCAATTCTATAGAAAAACAGTTCAAAACAATAAATAAATACCGTTCCCGCGCTGTTCCTTCAATACCATGAGTATATTCACCAGGAGGCGATTCAAAATTTCCAGTTGGGGATTCGCGGCAAATCGTCAACTACCAACCAACAGCCAGTTGGGGATTCGGATTTTTTTTAAATCGTTGTTTTATAATTTTAATAAATCAATTCAATTAAAAATAAGTTTATAATAAACAATAACACACTTTTACCGGGTTGGTTCTTCAATATAATGAGTATTCTCACCAGACAGCGATTCAAAATGTCCAGTTTGGGATTCGCCGCGAATCGCCAACTACCAACTAGCTGCCAGTTGGGGATTCGGATTTTTTTTTAAAATCGCTGTTTTATTCTTTTAACATATCAATTCAATAAAAAAACAGATTTAGGATAATAATAACACCAATGGTGGTTTGGTTCTTCAATAAAACGAATATACTCACAATACGGTGATTCAAAATGCCCAATTATGGAATCGGATTTTTTTCAAATCGATATTTGTTTTCGAAAACAAATCAATTCTATAGAAAATCAGTTCATAACAATAAATAAACATCGTTCCCGCACTGTTCCTTCGATACCATGAATATATTCACCAGGAGGCGATTCAAAATTTCCAGTTGGGGATTCGCGGCGAATCGCCAACTACCAACCAGTTGCCAGTTGGGGATTCGGATTTTTTTTAAATCGTTGTTTTATTTTTTTAATAAATCAATTCAATTAAAAATAAGTTTATAATAATAAATAACACACTTTTGCCGGGTTGGTTCTTCAATAAAATGAGTATACTCACCAGACGGCGATTCAAAATGTCCAGTTGGGGATTCGCCGCGAATCGCCAACTACCAACTAGCTGCCAGTTGGGGATTCGGATTTTTTTTTTAAATCGCTGTTTTAATCTTTTAACATATCAATTCAATAAAGAAAACAGATTCAGGATAATAATAACACCAATGGTTGTTTGGTTCTTCAATAGAACGAATATACTCACAATACGGTGATTCAAAATCAAATTTGGAATTCGTTTTTTTTTTCAAATCGATATTTGTTTTTGAAAACAAATCATTTCCATAGAAAAACAGTTCATAACAATAAATAAACACCGTTCCCGGACTATTCCTTCGATACCATGAATATATTCACCAGGAGGCGATTCAAAATTTCCAGTTGGTGATTCGCGGCGAATCGCCAACTACCAACCAGTTGCCAGTTGGGGATTCAGATTTTTTTTAAATCGGTGTTTTATTTTATTAATAAATCAATTCAATTAAAAATAAGTTTATAATAATAAATAACACACTTTTGCCGGGTTGGTTCTTCAATAAAATGAGTATACTCACCAGACGGCGATTCAAAATGTCCAGTTGGGGGATTCGCCGCGAATCGCCAACTACCAACTAGCTGCCAGTTGGGGATTCGGATTTTTTTTTTAAATCGCTGTTTTATTCTTTTAACATATCAATTCAATAAAGAAAACAGATTTAGGATAATAATAACACCAATGGTTGTTTGTTTCTTCAATAGAACGAATATACTCACAATACGGTGATTCAAAATCAAATTTGGAATTCTGTTTTTTTTTTCAAATCGATATTTGTTTTTGAAAACAAATCATTTCCATAGAAAAACAGTTCATAACAATAAATAAACACCGTTCCCGCACTGTTCCTTCGATACCATGAATATATTCACCAGGAGGCGATTCAAAATTTCCAGTTGGGGATTCGCGGCGAATCGCCAACTACCAACCAGTTGCCAGATGGGGATTCGGATTTTTTTTAAATCGTTGTTTTATTTTTTTAATAAATCAATTCAATTAAAAATAAGTTTATAATAATAAATAACACACTTTTGCCGGGTTGGTTCTTCAATAAAATGAGTAAACTCACCAGACGGCGATTCAAAATTTTCAGTTGGGGATTCGCGGCGAATCGCCAACTACCAACCAGTTGCCAGTTGGGGATTCGGATTTTTTTTAATCGTTGTTTTATTTTTTTAATCAATCAATTCAATTAAAAATAAGTTAATAATAATAAATAACACACTTTTGCCGTGTTGGTTCTTCAATATAATGAATATACTCACCAGACGGTGATTCAAAATGTCCAGTTGGGGATTCGCCGCGAATCGCCAACTACCAACCAGCTACCAGTCGGGGATTCGGATTTTTTTTTTAAATCGCTGTTTTATTATTTCAACATATGTATTCAATAAAGATAACAGGTTTAGGATAATAATAACACCAATGGTGGTTTTGTTCTTCAGTAAAACGAATATACTCACAAGACGGTGATTCAAAATGGCCAATTTGGGATTCGGATTTTTTTCAAATCGATATTTATTTTCGAAAACAAATCAATTCTATAGAAAAACAGTTCATAACAATAAATAAATACCGTTCCCGCGCTGTTCCTTCAATACCATGAGTATATTCACCAGGAGGCGATTCAAAATTTCCAGTTGGGGATTCGCGGCGAATCGACAACTACCAACCAACAGCCAGTTGGGGATTCGGATTTTTTTTAAATCGTTGTTTTATAATTTTAATAAATCAATTCAATTAAAAATAAGTTTATAATAAACAATAACACACTTTTACCGGGTTTGTTCTTCAATATAATGAGTATTCTAACCAGACGGCGATTCAAAATGTCCAGTTTGGGATTCGCCGCGAATCGCCAACTACCAACTAGCTGACAGTTGGGGATTCGGATTTTTTTTTAAAATCGCTGTTTTATTCTTTTAACATATCAATTCAATAAAAAAACAGATTTAGGATAATAATAACACCAATGGTGGTTTGGTTCTTCAATAAAACGAATATACTCACAATACGGTGATTCAAAATGGCCAATTATGGAATCGGATTTTTTTCAAATCGATATTTGTTTTCGAAAACAAATCAATTCTATAGAAAATCAGTTCATAACAATAAATAAACATCGTTCCCGCACTGTTCCTTCGATACCATGAATATATTCACCAGGAGGCGATTCAAAATTTCCAGTTGGGGATTCGCGGCGAATCGCCAACTACCAACCAGTTGCCAGTTGGGGATTCGGATTTTTTTTAAATCGTTGTTTTATTTTTTTAATAAATCAATTCAATTAAAAATAAGTTTATAATAATAAATAACACACTTTTGCCGGGTTGGTTCTTCAATAAAATGAGTATACTCACCAGACGGCGATTCAAAATGTCCAGTTGGGGATTCGCCGCGAATCGCCAACTACCAACTAGCTGCCAGTTGGGGATTCGGATTTTTTTTAAATCGGTGTTTTATTTTTTTAATAAATCAATTCAATTAAAAATAAGTTTATAATAATAAATAACACACTTTTGCCGGGTTGGTTCTTCAATAAAATGAGTATACTCACCAGACGGCGATTCAAAATGTCCAGTTGGGGATTCGCCGCGAATCGCCAACTACCAACTAGCTGCCAGTTGGGGATTCGGATTTTTTTTTAAATCGCTGTTTTATTCTTTTAACATATCAATTCAATAAAGAAAACAGATTGAGGATAATGATAACACCAATGGTTGTTTGTTTCTTCAATAGAACGAATATACTTACAAAACGGTGATTCAAAATCAAATTTGGAATTCGTTTTTTTTTTCAAATCGATATTTGTTTTTGAAAACAAATCATTTCCATAGAA
Organism: Panopea generosa; assembly: GCA_029582155.1. Taxonomy (NCBI): domain Eukaryota; kingdom Metazoa; phylum Mollusca; class Bivalvia; order Adapedonta; family Hiatellidae; genus Panopea; species Panopea generosa. The sequence goes on from CM055899.1 coordinate 74,814,147, forward strand.
AAACAGTTCATAACAATAAATAAACACCGTTCCCGCACTGTTCCTTCGATACCATGAATATATTCACCAGGAGGCGATTCAAAATTTCCAGTTGGGGATTCGCGGCGAATCGCCAACTACCAACCAGTTGCCAGTTGGGGATTCGGATTTTTTTTAAATCGTTGTTTTATTTTTTTAATCAATCAATTCAATTAAAAATAAGTTTATAATAATCAATAACACACTTTTGCCGGGTTGGTTCTTCAATAATATGAGTAAACTCACCAGACGGCGATTCAAAATGTCCAGTTGGGGATTCGCGGCGAATCGCCAACTACCAACTAGCTGCCAGTTGGGGATTCGGATTTTTTTTTTAAATCGCTGTTTTATTCTTTTAACATATCAATTCAATAAAGAAAACAGATTTAGGATAATAATAACACCAATGGTTGTTTGTTTCTTCAATAGAACGAATTTTCTCACAATACGGTGATTCAAAATCAAATTTGGAATTCGTTTTTTTTTTTCAAATCGATATTTGTTTTTGAAAACAAATCATTTCCATAGAAAAACAGTTCATAACAATAAATAAACACCGTTCCCGCACTGTTCCTTCGATACCATGAATATATTCACCAGGAGGCGATTCAAAATTTCCAGTTGGGGATTCGCGGCGAATCGCCAACTACCAACCAGTTGCCAGTTGGGGATTCGGATTTTTTTTAAATCGTTGTTTTATTTTTTTAATAAATCAATTCAATTAAAAATAAGTTTATAATAATAAATAACACACTTTTGCCGGGTTGGTTCTTCAATAAAATGAATATACTCACCAGACGGCGATTCAAAATGTCCAGTTGGGGATTCGCCGCGAATCGCCAACTACCAACTAGCTGCCAGTTGGGGATTCGGATTTTTTTTTTAAATCGCTGTTTTATTATTTTAACATATCAATTCAATAAAGAAAACAGATTTAGGAAAATAATAACACCAATGGTGGTTTGGTTCTTCAATAAAACGGATATACTCACAATACGGTGATTCAAAATGGCCAATTATGGAATCGGATTTTTTTCAAATCTATATTTGTTTTTGTAAACAAATCATTTCCATAGAAAAACAGTTCATAACAATAAATAAACACCGTTCCCGCACTATTCCTTCGATACCATGAATATATTCACCAGGAGGCGATTCAAAATTTCCTGTTGGGGATTCGCGGCGAATCGCCAACTACCAACCAGTTGCCAGTTGGGGATTCGGATTTTTTTTAAATCGTTGTTTTATTTTTTTAATAAATCAATTCAATTAAAAATAAGTTTATAATAATAAATAACACACTTTTGCCGGGTTGGTTCTTCAATAAAATGAGTATACTCACCAGACGGCGATTCAAAATGTCCAGTTGGGGATTTGCCGCGAATCGCCAACTACCAACTAGCTGCCAGTTGGGGATTCGGATTTTTTTTTTAAATCGCTGTTTTATTCTTTTAACATATCAATTCAATAAAGAAAACAGATTTAGGATAATAATAACACCAATGGTTGTTTGTTTCTTCAATAGAACGAATATACTCACAATACGGTGATTCAAAATCAAATTTGGAATTCGGTTTTTTTTTTCAAATCGATATTTTTTTTTGAAAACAAATCATTTCCATAGAAAAACAGTTCATAACAATAAATAAACACCGTTCCCGCACTGTTCCTTCGATACAATGAATATATTCACCAGGATGCGATTCAAAATTTCCAGTTGGGGATTCGCCGCGAATCGCCAACTACCAACCAGTTGCCAGTTGGGGATTCGGATTTTTTTTAAATCGTTGTTTTATTTTTTTAATAAATCAATTCAATTAAAAATAAGTTTATAATAATAAATAACACACTTTTGCCGGGTTGGTTCTTCAATAAAATGAGTATACTCACCAGACGGCGATTCAAAATGTCCAGTTGGGGATTCGCCGCGAATCGCCAACTACCAACTAGCTGCCAGTTGGGGATTCGGATTTTTTTTTTAAATCGCTGTTTTATTCTTTTAACATATCAATTCAATAAAGAAAACAGATTGAGGATAATGATAACACCAATGGTTGTTTGTTTCTTCAATAGAACGAATATACTCACAATACGGTGATTCAAAATCAAATTTGGAATTCTGTTTTTTTTTTCAAATCGATATTTGTTTTTGAAAACAAATCATTTCCATAGAAAAACAGTTCATAACAATAAATAAACACCGTTCCCGCACTGTTCCTTCGATACCATGAATATATTCACCAGGAGGCGATTCAAAATTTCCAGTTGGGGATTCGCGGCGAATCGCCAACTACCAACCAGTTGCCAGATGGGGATTCGGATTTTTTTTAAATCGTTGTTTTATTTTTTTAATAAATCAATTCAATTAAAAATAAGTTTATAATAATAAATAACACACTTTTGCCGGGTTGGTTCTTCAATATAATGAGTATACTCACCAGACGGTGATTCAAAATGTCCAGTTGGGGATTTGCCGCGAATCGCCAACTACCAACCAGCTGCCAGTTGGGGATTCGGATTTTTTTTTAAATCGCTGTTTTATTATTTTAATATATCAATTCAATAAAGAAAACAGATTTAGGATAATAATAACACCAATGGTGGTTTTGTTCTTCAATAAAACGAATAAACTCACAATACGGTGATTCAAAATTGCAAATTTGGGATTCTTTTTTTTTTTCAAATCGATATTGTTTTTGAAAACAAATCAATTGCATAGAAAAACAGTTCATAACAATAAATAAACACCGTTCCCGCGCTGTTCCTTCAATACCATGAGTATATTCACCAAGAGGCGATTCAAAATTTCCAGTTGGGGATTCGCCGCGAATCGCCAACTACCAACCAGTTGCCAGTTGGGGATTCGGATTTTTTTTTGAAATCGTTGTTTTATTTTTTTAATCAATCAATTCAATTAAAAATAAGTTAATAATAATAAATAACACACTTTTGCCGGGTTGGTTCTTCAATATAATGAATATACTCACCAGACGGCGATTCAAAATGTCCAGTTGGGGATTCGCCGCGAATCGCCAACTACCAACCAGCTGCCAGTTGGGGATTCGGATTTTTTTTTTAAATCGCTGTTTTATTATTTAAACATATCAACTCAATAAAGAAAACACATTCAGGATAATAATAACACCAATGGTGGTTTGGTTCTTCAATAAAACGAATATACTCACAATACGGTGATTCAAAAAGGCATATTTGGGATTCGTTTTTTTTTTTCAAATCGATATTTGTTTTTAAAAACGAATCATTTCCATAGAAAAACAGTTCATAACAATAAATAAACACCTTTCCCGCGCTTTTCTTTCAATACCGTGAGTATATTCACCAGGAAGCGATTCAAAATTTCCAGTTGGCGATTCGCGGCGAATCGCCAACTACCAACCAGTTGCCAGTTGGGGATTCGGATTTTTTTATAAATCGTTGTTTTATTTTTTTAATCAGTCAATTCAATTAAAAATAAATTTTTAATAATAAATAACACACTTTGGCCGGGTTGGTTCTTCAATAAAATGAGTATACTCACCAGACGGCGATTCAAAATGTCCAGTTGGGGATTCGCCGTGAATCGCCAACTACCAACCAGCTGCCAGTTGGGGATTCAGATTTTATATTAATTTACATACATTTATTATTGATTATATTTTTAAACATATTAACACCAGTAAAATATGTAAATGAAATAGTAATTATAATAACGATTCCGAATCCCCATCTGGCAGCTGGTCGGTAGTTGGTTATTCGAATCCCCAACTACCAACTGCGAACTACCTACTTACTTTACAGTCATTACATAATCATCTTATCCTGATCCAGCCAGTGGTGCAGCACCGGGAGGAGTAGCGAACCTGTCGATGCTGTCCAGTGGCTACATGGCCATACTCATCTTTGTATTGCTCGCCAAAATGCCTAGAGCAAAGCTACGAGTGTAAACACACACACACTTTCAATCTCAGTGCTGCTTATCATTCAATGGTTATTAGATATGTTCATCTATTAATGAAAGTATTGATAGTAATTATATAAAAAAAAACAACCTCTAAAAACTTTGCATGTGTTTACTTAAAGAATGACAAGTTTTTTAATTTGTATATTTAAAAAAAATCAGAGAATTCAGTTTCCAAGTTTAATTATGTATTTAAAAAAGTTTCATCTCTAATTATGTATTTCACGGTGGCGAAGCAACGTGACTTTATGCTATGGAGTGGTGCAAAAAATCGGACGAAAAGTGCAAAGATTGTACAATGATGAGTTTAACAGTGTTAACACAATTCACTTTTTTTTTAATTTCGTACACAACAATAACAATAAAACGCATAATATATGCAAATTTCACTGATATATCGCAATAACTGAGCACAAAACAACGCCCTAAATATCATCGGTGCTTCATGTCAAAATTATAAATTAATACTGCGTGCATGATCCCTGATCGACATCGACGACATTATCACCGTGTCCAATCCTTTCTGGAGGAGGCGGATGAGGTTACGTTGAATGACGGCGGAATAACGTTGAATGGTGGTCAGATTTGCGACCAGCGGTAAGAAAATAACAATTTTTAACTTTTGACAATTTTTTAAAAATCTGAGTCGAGCAAGATGATGTCGTATCATTTCTGATCACTTGGAAGGAACCGAACTTTTACAGACAGTAGCCGTTTTCTAGATCTTTCAGGAAATACCAGGAATTTTCTGCGGAAAAACTGGAACGAGTGTTTAAAAGTGCAAAAACTGTCTTGTTACTGAACATTATTTCATATATCGTTTTCTTTTATAGACAACATACTCGTCAGCATTATATTTTCATCCTACCAGGTCTTTTGGAGGTGTAAAAACAATTTAGTAACGGTTTTATGGCGGAAAATCAGCGTATCGCTGGATGAGCTGTTTGAAAGATGCACAACTCTTGGTGATGGTGGGCTTTCTATGGGTCAACATGCATTCGGTCATTTTTTTCGATTGTTACTCTCTTGTCAGTATATTTTAAACATGTTACGATGATGTGCTGCTGTGATGATAATTGCCATTATGAGCTGTATAAGAGACATGACTTTTAATTTATGAACTAATGCGAACAGAACCATCTAAGCATAGTTTAATGTTATCGTTACCTGGAAAGTTTATGGCAAGGGTTAATGGCAGTCATTACTATTTACACGTATATCTTCTGTTTATTGGACTCACCATAGGAACAGTCCCGGCTACGGAATAGTATTGTTTACTAGAAAGGGGCCTTTACTTGTGATTATTTTCGATATCGACATTTGTAACCAGATTAATAAGCTTATTCTAATCTTAACACAACGTTTTGACGATGCCAGTGTTTATTATATTCTGTTCAGATAGCACCAGTATCACTCGAGTTATGTCCCTTAATTAATTAAAAGTGTCAAAACTGGCGATGTAAACTCGGTAACAAAGGCGTTAATATTCCAATCGTGGGAACAAATCCCGGCATTTCAAAAGTATTAATTACTTAAATAGTGCAACCAGTAAAACCTACTGGGGAACGAAATGTTAGCACATAACTATTATTAATATATTAGAATTTAAAGTTTACCGTGACAGTTGAACCGTGATTATCAATGTAGTCAGTTGGTTAATACGGAAGGTTAAATTGTATAAAAAACGATAAAGGATTGTACCATATAACAAGTAAGTGCGAAACGGGACGCTTTGACCTTTTGTTATAGTATACCTTTATTTCCAGATGAGACCAAAATCAAATATTTCTCTTTACGAGAAATCCCCAAACATACATTATCACAGCGCAAAATGTTTTTTACACCGAAAACATAGAGAGTACTAAAAAGGCGCAATTTATCTCACCCAAACCAACAATATCCTTAGGCAAAAGGATTAGAATTAGGTCGCTATAGCGCTGTCACAAAAAAATCATGTATTCACCGCTGTGTCTCACTGATGAATTTTAGTATTTCAACCATTTACTAGAAATTTGCCCATTTCCAAACAAAATTATGTACCGTGGAGTATTTTAATTTCATGTACATAAGTGCTAGTATAGGTGTTAAGTGAAAATCCAGAAAATGACCGTAAGTCCCTCTAAGAAAATATACAGAGTGAAATAAAGTAATTTCAGTAGTCAGTCGCGATTGTTTTGATTTTAAGGTCTAACTTATTCACGACTACAAATATAGCTTCTATATTTATAGACTTGATTGGGGGTAGAAGAATGGTTTTAACGCCATTTTCAACACATTTCAGGTTATATATGGCATATCCAGTTTTACTGGTGGAGGAAGACCTCGGATTGAGTCAGACAGAGTAGAACCACCGTCCTTCACAAGTAACTGGAAACTTTCTCACATAAATAAATAAATATATGTATATATATATATAATATATATATATATATATATATATATATATATATATATACGTATCATTTGCACCGAGTTGACTGCTAAAGTCAATATCATTTGTGCACAATATACACGAGCCAGCCTGCCACTCACACTTCCAGTCCATCTAGGGTCCTAATTTTCTCTTAGACAGAATACCCATTCGAAATAATATGAATGCCACAGTTCAAAATCACGGATAAAGTGATACATATATTCATATTCTTTGATATGCAGCCTATGTACCGACATACGTGCACAGCATATTGACTCTAAAATCCGCGCCAGTGAATGTAAGTCTGTCGGTGAATACAATAGACTAATACTATCTATAGAAGCCGTCCCGATTAGCTCAGTCGGTAACTCGTCTGACTACCAATCCAGGGGTCCTGAGTTCGAATCCGCGCCCGGCAACAATCCCCGTGATGACTGATATACGACATTGTGTCTCATTATCATTCGTCTCTCACCTCTGATTCAAGTGGGAAAGTTATCAGTTACTTGTGGAGATGGGGTTTGCTCGAGTACTCATTAATCCCAGGAAACAGTGATTAGGTTAACTGATCGTCTGTTAGCCCTCGACGGCATATAAATGACATGATATGCCAATCAATCAATCAATCAATCAATCAATCAATCAATCAATCAATCAATCAATCAATCAATCAATCAATCAATCAACTACATTTATTATCAATAAACTGTTTGTTACCCAGCTTATAAGGCACAGGAAATACTTTATTCGGTGGCAGTGAGCATGCGAGTAGTCGAACTTCACTCTTTTCGTGTCCACCATACTATGTACTTGCTCGCATCACAATTACTTATGCAATGGCGTACATCACTGAAGAACAATTTTCATTGTTATGTGCATGTTGTATTGATATATATAAAGTAGTGGCATTATTACTGTTAATGTAACTAGATCTGCTGAGAGACCATCCGGTATAAATGTTCATACCGTATATAACCAGGCGCAAAACACGGTCGAAATAATCATGTAACAACTGAAAGATGATATTTCTCCCAAAATGAAGATACAATTGAACAATATATATCCGTTTGTATTATTCTACTATCTTTAATATATTTGTAACATTAATTATGGAATAGATAAAATCGCATTTTAAATGTCTATCACTTTTTATTAACATATAACCCCGCTTCAACGCGATCTCTACAGTTTGATAAACAATTCTGTGATTCTGTAGCATGCCTAGCCTCAGTTTCACTAATCATTTTAACTTTAGATTTTCCTCAATTTAAATCTTTGAAATGCTGTTACTTCATGTACATTGCTCATTTTGCATGTTATCCTTTACTAATGAGTTTTGTTCAGATTTCAGTGTGGCCATTTAATTTGTAATGAGATCCAGTAATAATTCAGAGAAATTGATTTTTTTTGTTGTGGAAAATCTCAGATTGAGATGATTTGCGAAACCGGGCCCTGTTCGTGAGTATTCGTGAAGTTACGCTATGTTGAACTGCAAACAGCGTTATTTCTTCAGTCGACAAACGTCAAACATTTTTTAGCGACCATATATACTGGACAGCGTTGTGTATTTAATACAAACATACAGCTGAAAGTTTAACTTTAAATTAAAATTGAACACTGATGATGTTAATGTTGTTTGTTGATTTTGTTTTATGTTTCGCAATGACATAATGCTTAAAAACAAAAGTATATAATAGTAGGTTTGTTACTAAACTTGATACTGTCACCTGCATCACCTCAGATCAGCTTATCACACTTGGTGATCCGACAATAAGAATCATACACAGGTTTGTGGAACCATATTTGATTGAGGCATGCTGTGGCAACGTTAACTGTAGCACCTTTAACGCTAAATGTCGCAACCAACGCTTAATGTCGTAAAATCATCTGCAGCTAAATGTCACAATATTTGTACCACCGGTATATGTCGCAAACCCAACGCTAAATGTTGCACTTTCTTCAGAGTAAAACTATGTATAGATAAGTAATATAATCTTTATCAAATTCTTTAGTTCCCCATCCCTGACAATTGCGTCGGTATGTGCGTGGGAGTGGGGAGGGTGGGGTAGGAAGCTTGTTACTGAATTGCACGACTATTTTTCTATGGTGGAGAGTTAGTGCAATAGAAATGTCACAGGATTATTATTTCAGGGGAACAATTCACGGCACTTGATTGTTTCATGAAATTGTGAGCAAAACACCGACGCCAAGGCTTTTTCCTGCCCTTGACCGGTTGAGTAATATCTCCGTATCGCCTCTCAGTGTTCTATGCTGGTTCTGTCAGTGTTAAGTACAGGTAACTCGAAATAAAATCAAATATTCATCTTGGGCCAATGCCTGTTTTTTTGTTGTTTTTTTTAGGCACGGTCTGTGGTTGGTACGAGGGGCATTCAATATATTCTGCCAATGTTTTTCTTTGTTGTTGCAACAATACGCCTACATGGGCGGTTATCTTCTTAAAAGCAATGCTTAAATTTCTTAACCCAACGAAAAACTGTTCTTAATTTTTATACGGTTGGTTATGGTAGAGCTACCATGTATACGACACAATTCAGAATAAATTTCTTTTAGCGATAACTGCAAAGAAACGCGGACTTTAATGTAAGCCCTGATTTCTAATTTTTCTTCAGGTTTCATTGTGGCATTGAAATATAGCCATTGTACAGGAGTGTGTATAATTGAACAACGAATATCTTAGTCAGTTATAATCGGATTAAATTGAGCATTCGCATGTGTATTGAATAAACATCCCCAAACAAATACACGAATTTTTCATGTTCTTACGCAACATTGTTTCTACGAAATACCATTAGAGACAGAATTTATTGAATGCCCCTCGTATACAATTGATAGAATCTGGTATAAGCATAACAGACGTTAGGATATTGAGAATACCGTTACATGTATTTCGTTTTTACTTGCTTTCGAGTTTTAATTAAATAATTAAGTATACATTTTGATTTTGTTTATATCTTTACATGCGTATTTTTGTTTGGTTTTGGTTTAAACGTTGTTTTTCAACAGTATTTCAGTGGTGTTATGGCGGTCAGTTAACCTAAGCGTGTTCCTATAGACACAATATCGTAGGTCAAATCGGTCACGAAGAATAATATGCGCACCGCTCTGGGTGAGCATCAAACGCAGGATTTAAAGTTCTGCGAGCTACTTAAACTATTGCGCTCTCCATTATACATGTAGTTTATTGTTAACAAACCACGCAATGTTAGAAAAACACAGCGTATTGTATAAAATGACTCTGGCCACGCTTAATTACTTGAGATGATATGTTCGGAAATTCATTGTTAAATTTCAAACTAAATTATTGCAATTGCAGATCAAGTATACTAGTATATTGACGCTTTGGCCTGCTTAAACTGTAAAATAAGTTTCTGTTGATAAAGGCCAGTTGGCTCAAAGCTCCTAGCAAAGAGTTATTTTGTTTATATCTTCCCCATTGGACGATTCCTGTATTGCATACATCTGAGAATCTGACAAGGTAGACTGAAGTTACTTTGACAATCGTCTTAAAACTTGAGCCTGGAAACTTACCCTAACTCTAAACTTCTTTGCCTCCAATATTAAAGACTTACATACTTAAATATTTAAAGACGAAAAACGAATATAAAACTAAATTGCAACGGCTGTCTGATATACTGAACGTATATTGAGTTCCGCCGAATCAGTACTATAACTGCTCTACTTTAGTGTTTGTTGCGCCGTAAAACACAAATGAAATTATAATGCTAGTAACTCATAACTTCCCTTCACGATACCAGAAGACGAATGGCTTTTCGACGCAATGCCAAAGGTTAAAACATGCAGATGCCCCGCCCGATTTTCTAGTCGAGTCAAATAAGACGATTCTCTGGTTCCTAAAACGATTGCAGCTAAAAAGGTAATGATCAGCATCTTTTATAGAATTTGAACAGGTACAAAAAGAGTCATTGCGTAGATGATTAAGGTAAAGTTGTTCTAGTTTCTACGTTTGGTTCGCAATCGTGCATGCATAGCAGATATATATCTGTGACCATCACTATAGTTAGAAGGTGGATTAACTACTTCTGGAAGATAGGCCTTTATATAGATTTAAAAGTCGATCTCTGAGCTCGTTTGGTAAAGAGTTCCAAATGATTTGCGGCTTAGTTCAGTCCGAGTAATTGGACTATTTATATCATTATTATTTCTTAAGGAATATGTTACGTTTTTTCCTACAGAAGAAGGAATAAGGTCTGATATACAAGACGGGATCATGTTATGTGTAGCTTTGTACATAAATATAAACACACACACACACACACACACACACACACACACACACCTATACATATATATACATACATACATGTACACACACACACACACACACACACACACACACACACACACACACACACACACACACACATATAATGTACATAACAACCCATATACAAATTTAACTTTCGCCTGTATTTACTTACTCTTATACTCTTGTGGGTACACAAACATATACATATACACGCACACAGACAAGCAGGCATGCATGTACACGTGCGTACGCAAGCACGCACACATGCACGCACGTACTCTCGTAGAAACACCCATACATACGCCCGCATGCACTCACACAATGAAGCTCGCATCTTTACATGCATACATCCCTTTTTAAATCCTCTTTGTGGAGATACAAAGCGTATAGAATATTGAAATCAAACGTAATAACTGTTCTCATGAATAGTCTTATTAAACGAATATATACACCGGGTCATTCTAAAATCATGCACCCGTTCAGCGCAGTGGCTCAGATGTTTTATCATATATATAAACATAAAATAATAAAAAGATAATGAATTCAGAAATAAACTCTTTTGAAATACTGTGGACATCTCCATGGTAGTACGATTGTTTGAATTAATCAATCAAAAACGTTATTCGATTTTTGCTAAATAAAAATGTTTTTTTATTCTCGGCCGGTCTTGTCAAGAAGGTTGTCCTTTAGAAAAGCAAGCGTCACATATGATCAAGACTAGTGGTATAAATATTGCGACATTTAGCGTTAAAGATGCGATATTTAGCGACAGAGGATTTTACGACATTTAGCATTGGTTGCGACATTTAACATCAGTCTTGCGACATATAACGTTGGTTGCGACATTTAGCACCGGTGCGATATATAACGTTGTCACACATGTATTACGGCACCAGAAGGATATACACCATACAGTAACTAGTGTGTCACCGACATGAGCTGGGAAAACACATTTTGCATATTGCATTAAATTCGCCATTCAAAAAAAAAATGGCGCGCAGTTTTCAAATATGTAACTTTTATGGATATAGTACGAACGTGAGCTGAGATATAGTCGTTGTAATAAACCGCAAGTAATGTCATAAACGATCGAATTTTTTTTTTGCGTTTCCATAACTTATCGAGTAATGTATGGACTCGTCACCTGAAAATTTATTTAAAAAAAGGGCCGTTACTCTGCTTAAATGCAACCCAGAGTTATGGTCTGTATGTCTGTGTGTCCAACTGATGATGCTGAACACACATATGAAGTTTCATTTATATTAAATGAGTGGTTGCATAATTATCTTACCTGATAAAAACTTTAACCTAAAAAATAAAGTCTAAAAAGGGTCATAACTCTGTCAAAACGCAACCCAGTGTTTTGTTTTTTTATGTCTGCGAGTTTCATTGATGATGCTGAACACACATGTGAAGTTTCATATCAAATAAGTAGTTGCATAGATATCTTACTTGATAAAAAACTTTAACTCGAAAAACCAGCGCCGACGCCGGGGCCAGTACAATAGCCCCTCCTTTTCTACGAATAGTCGAGCTAAAAATTAAAAATATACTGAATGCTAAATTAAACAATATACTCAAAGTCAGTCATACTTCAATTCATTGTGTGTCCTCCGTAATCAATATCATTATGTTTTCGTGACCAACCATGTCTGCACACATATATCTATCACTCATGTAACAAAATATTCCTCCTTCCAAAATGTATGAAATCTACTCAATTTCATGGGCATATAGACCAAGAGGCAATTCAGATCCTTGCAGATATTCATTTGTACAAACCAAGGAATTAGAATATTTAAAAACCTAAAAATCTCAAAAGTCTGAATACGACAGAAGAGCACACCAAGTCAATCACGGCAGCAATTTGTGTATAATGACGTGGATCCACATGCAAGAGGAAAGGAGTATTGCTCGAAAATATTCTAACCAGGGGCTAAATATAAATGCGTTGAGTTTACATAGTTTAAGTCGTAGTGAGTCTACCATTGCTGCTAATAATGTGCAACTTAATGATAGCATTTTTAAGAAACTTGATAGGTGGCAATCAAAACCGCTAATATAACCACATTGTTGAAAACAAGGACATAAAAAGAAATATTTCTTTAAATTAAGTAATATAGACATGGTACATGAACATTCTTTATTTATAATTTAATTTATTGCAGAAAGCGCAAATTCAACCCAGTTTGTGTTTATTGTTTTTTTATATTAATTAAACACCATACTGAATTGAAGATCTACTGAATAGTTTAAATAATCAGTTATTGAGAAATAGTTGAGTTTACGAATTAAACTAAAATGTATTTGTTTTTATGTATTCAGAGATCGCCAGTTAAACAGACAGCACGTTAAGAAGTACCATATGTAGAACATGTCTTTTTTCATCAAATAACTCAGGCAGATCGTTCACATGACTGCGCCAATATACACTGAACAAAAAAAAGAACCTTTCGATTTATATACATATCTTTATAATGTTATAAAAAGAAATCAACATGTCAAATTGCCTACATATGTTCGGCCGAACGATTATGTGACAAAATAAAACCAGCTGTAACTGGATTGTACGCATTACACACACAAAATAAGAAAACGTTTACGTCGATTTCCTCGTGCATGTACGGACCAGCATGATCCGTGTTTATGAAATCAAACCTTTCAGTCTAATTTTATAGACTTTGTTGTCAATAAGGAAAAGACGTTGAAAAAAAATTGACATTGATTCAGTTTTTTTCGTTTTGATATGCCAAGAATTCAAACAAATTTACGTGAACGTGCCATTTGCATGCTTAATACTGGTATTGCGACGAATGAAGTTGCTAGGGTTGTTGGCGGTTCTAGCCGTGCTATTCGTAACCTAAGGTAACGTTTTCAAGCAACAGGACGTATTGAAGATTTACCACGTAGTGGACGTCCGCGAGTCACGACGCATAGGCAAGACCGCTATATTATGAACACCCACCTTCGCAATCGTTTCCAAACTGCTACTCATTGCTGCTAACACCCCTGGTACACATAACAACCGAATATCTGACCAAACTGTACGCAATCGTCTGCGCGAGGGTGGTCTACATGGACGTCGTCCTTACGTTGGCTGTGTTATGAGGCGATGTCACCGCGTAAATCGTTATTTGGACAGGTACACAACATCGTTGGGTAGGTCAAGGCAACAATGGAATAGCGTTCTTTTCTACGACGAGTCGAGATTTTCCATTCATTAAAGTGATGGCAGGTTCGAGTATAGCGTAGAAGAAATGAACGTTATGCCTACTGCTGTGTACTTGAACGAGATCTTTTTTGGGGTGTATGTTCCGTCATGGCCTGGGCAGCCATTGAGCATGGTTATTGCACACCTCTCGTCGCGATCGATGGGAATTTGAATGCCCAACGCTACCGAGATGAGATTCTTGCGAGGCACGCCATTCTACTGTTTCAAAATAATGCCAATATCACTCTGTTTAAACAGGATAATGTCACAAGCCATACATCTAGAGAAACTGTCACTTTCCTTAGGACGAGTAACATTGCATTTATTGATGACGGGCCCGCCAAAAGCCAGGATTTGAATCCCATCACACACATGTGGGATAATTTGGACAAGCGTGTTAGACGTTGCCCTATTCCACCGTCGAACGTCAATGAACTAGCACAAGGCTGAAATCAGGATTGGAACAACATTCCACAGGCTGAAATCGACACACTTGTCGGTTCTATGTTTCAATGATGCCAGGCAGTCCTCGATGCCTTACAACATTTAATCAACCATTTCATCAGTTTTCCGTAAGCGTAGAGCGATAAAATTTTCCACACAAATTCACATTGAAATACCCTTGCAATACATATAAAAATAATTTAACCCTTTTTTTCATATTTACATATATCTGCACTTAAACACAGCGAAAGTTACTTATTTTTTTCAGTTTATATATAAATAAGGCTGAACGGGCTATAACCATGTTGGTACGTAACCTACATTGCGATCCAAACAGCTTATATCAATGTTTATAAAAATGCACTAGATACTTCCCGCGTCCGGATATCGTAGATTTATCATCACTCGTTCCTTGCGGCTGTGGCTTTATAAACTGGGTTATCTCCCCTAGAACTCTATACTGAGTATATGGCTTTATGCCGCCTCGTACCGACAATTGACCGTATTCCGACGTCAGGAACGTCAAGTCGTTCATTTGACGAATATGTGGGTTGCTGTCCTACGACTGTACTGCCACCAGATGACTTCGTGTCACGTTTACACGTCGTTAACGCAGCGGACACATTCCTCGCTTACTTCTAAAACATATATATAAACTCAGATTTACTAGTTACTCAAATATGTAATGTCATGGCGTCTATTACTTACCATCTATCAATTTCATGGTATTTTTATCAATAAATGATAACAGTGCATTCATTTCCTAACCATCTAATAGTTTCATGGTAGATTTATCAACATATTATAACATTTCATTCAACTCTTACTATCTGCAGTTTAATGGCAGTCTAAACAACAACTCATATACGAAACTTCGTCAATCTCAACATAGCAATTATATCTCATCATAATTTCTCATTATAATATTAACAATTACAGACCAATTCTGTATCTATTAACTTTGTGAATATCAGAAAAAGCATCAACAAAATTTAATTACATATCAACCAATTCTAACATGGTGAATCTCAATTCTTCATCGTAAACACAATATTAACAGCTCAAAATACGTTCTCAGATTCCTCGGTCTGTATTCTAAATACCTTAGATGAGTATTAAATTACATACATTAAAGTCAGCCTGGATATGAACAATTTATACAACTTTACTTAGATCTGATTATGACAAAAATATATATATCAGACATTTAAATATAACATAATATAAAATTCACATACCCATATGCTGTTATGTACAGGAACAGTAACATGTTCAGTCTTTCTAGTCACAACTTAACCCAAAGATGATTCTGCTAATTGGACATCGATTTACCTACACAATCAGCATATATAGCAAAACAGTCCACATACCTTAGTGAATTTCGAGTAAATCATGAAACAACAAACCCTGAATACATCGTACGATGCAGACTTTACGCTATAAGCCAATGTAAACCTAAATTAGTCTAATGACAAATAAACCCGTTTAATTATTCTTACTTTCTTAATACTTTGATTTCGATGAACTAAACTTCAGATTGATTTTTTCTTTAATCAAAGAATGAAAATGTAAAAATATCTTAGAAACGTTGCTCCTATCGAGCTATCAATACGTTTTAACAATTCTATGCTACCTGACCTAAATAAAGTCTATATCCCTACAATGGCCACGTACTACCTGACACTACTTAATTAGGCCATAACAACCTAATTAATATATATAACAATATATTCTAATTACCTTGAAATTGACTACTGCGTAGAGAATCAATATAGGTACAAGGGTTGTAGCTCCTACATACAATAGCCAATCTACCTACCTTGGATGTGTCTATCTATCTGGATTGAGACTACTGCGTGCAGTAGCCAATTTATGTACCTGGACTGTGACTCGTATATACAGTAGCCAATCTACGTACCTGGATTGTGACTCGTGCATACAGTAGCCAATCTACGTATCTGGACTGTAACTCATACATTCAGTAGCCAATCTTCGTACATGGACTGTGACTCCTGTATCCAAATGTCAATTTACATACCTGGACTGTGATTCCTACATACAGAACCCAATCTACGTACCTGGACTGTGACTCGTGCATAAATTAGCCAATCTACGTACATGGACTCTAACTCTTGTAAACAAATGCCAATCTACGTTCCTGGACTGCTACTCTTGCATTCAGTAGCAAATCTATGTACATCAACAGTCACTCTTACATACAATATCCGATATACATACCAGTAGCACATCTACGTACCTGGACAGTATCTCTTGCCAGGAAAGTCTAGACTAACTCCTAAATCATTTACGTTATTCCATGTATTGTGTCTAATTCAAATAGCGGCGTTATAGTGAGTTTAAATACTTGCTTTTTCTAAGAAACAATAATATTTTTGCAGCAGACATGATCCATATAGTCAATGTACATTTATTATTACAATTATACAAACATACTGGTTATGTCGCTTTAAACAGTGTAAACTTAACATTAACGGCTAAAGTCTACATCCTTTTATAGGATTCATCCTAACAGGCATGTATTAAACAACCTTAAAAGTGGAATAACCAGTACAGGAAGACATAAAGAAATATTGTTTATAAAATACAAATTTATTACATTATATACCTCTCTTACACGTGAATATTTTTTTTTAAATAAATATTTTCTGATCTGTAATTCAAATAAACAAATAAACTGCTTCGCTGACGGAAATTATCGTGATAATCATAAGCATCAGCAAAAAAACAGAAACTGAATTATAAATCAAACAATGTTAAAAAATATAATAAGAAATTCTGTCTGAGTGAGTTGAAAAAAAAACTCCTTAAAGAAAGCACACAATACATAAGCTGGTCCAGATGATATCCGCTATCAGCTTCTGAAACATTTACCCGAATCGTCATTATTGCTTTAATTTGATATATTTAACTCTGTTTGGGTATCGGGAAACTTCCCAGAGTCCTGGACGGAAGCTATCGTTATTCCTGTACCCAAACCTGGTAAAGATAACTCTGATTCAATTAATTATCGCCCAGTTGCATAATCAAGCTGTGTTTGTAAAACCATGTAACGTATGGTTAATTGTCGCCCCGTTTGGTTCTTGGAATCCAACAACTTAATTATTAAGTATCAAAGCGGATTCCGACGCCAAAGAGGCACAACAGACCATTTGGTTAGATTTGGATCGTTTGTTAGGGAGGCTTTCATAAAAAAGAACATTAAGTCGCAGTATTTTTAGACTTGGAGAAAGCCTACGGCACCACTTGGAAGTATGGCATTATGAAAGATCTTCATAATATGGGCCTTCGTGGCCGTTTAGCTACCTTTATTTTAAACTTTTAAGATGATAGACAGTTTCAAGTCCGAATGGGCACGACTCTCTCCGATGTTCACAAACAGGAGATGGGTGTCCCACAAGACAGTATTCTGTCTGTCAAACTTTTTGATATTAAAATTAATAATATTGTTAAGAGCACAACTCCTGGTGTGGATTGCTCTTTATATGTTGCCGATTTTGTAATTTGTTACCGTTCCAAAAATATGAAAACTATTGGAAGACAACTACAAATATGACTTAATAAACTTCAGACTTGGTCTGATGAAAACAGTTTTAAATTTATTAAGTCTTAAAGAAATTGTATGCATTTTTGTCAACTACGTAAACATCACGATGATCCCAATCTAACTTTAGATGGAACACATATACCTGTTGTTGAGGAAACAAAATATTTAGGTCTTATTTTTGACCGTAAACTTATTTTTATTTCTCATCTTAAATATCTTAAGACAATATGTAATAAAGTACTTAATTAATTGAACGTTGTTGATAATGCAAATTGGGGTGCAGATTGTAAAGTTTAACTTAGACTTTATAGATCACTAATCAGATCAAAATTAGACTACGGCTCTTTTGTATATGGATCCGCTCGCAAGTCTTACTTAACGATGCTTGATCCTATACACAACCAAGGACTACGACTCGCCTTTCGTACGTCCTCAGCCGACAGTCTTTATGTAAAGGCAAACGAACCATCATTATATTTAAGACGTGATAAACTAGCTCTTCAATATGCAATTAAACTTCATTCAAATCCATCTAATCCTACTTTTGACCCCTATTATGAAACACTCTTTGATAAAACAAAAAACCTAACGCTATTGGAACGTTTGGTCTCCGGATCTAACAAAAACTCACCGAAGCCAATATTGACCTTAATTTAATTGCGAAGTACAAAGTCTCATACATACCACCATGTACTTTGGAAAAGCCACATTTTTGAACTTTGTAAGAACAAAAAATCGGAAACAGACTCTTCTGTATTTCAAAGTAAATTTAATGAAATCAAATCGTCTTACTATCATTAGTGTCATATATATACAGATGGTTCTAAAGATGGAGACATCGTGGCCGCAGCTGCTGTTACAGGACAGCACATTTCAAAGAGCCGATTACCAAACGGAGCGTCCATCTTTTCAGCTGAACTCAAGGCAATCGGTTTAGCATTGACTTATATTAATGAATCAGATTAAAAACAGTTCATTATATTTACTTATTCACTTTCATCTCTTCAAACCCTTGATAGCATGAACTATGATAACCCTCTTGTACTTCAACTTTTAAATGAATATCATTTGTTGTGTAAAGATAACACTATTATTTTCTGCTGGCTTCCTGGTCATACAGGAATTCTTGGAAACGATAAAGCTGATAAGGCTGCGAAATTGGCCTTAAGCTTGAATATTAATAATTTTAAACTGCCTTTTACAGATTTTAAATCTCATATCAATAGATATATTTTTAGTTCATGGCAATCCTCTTTGGATCTTGCTATTAATAATAAATTACATGTTATTAAACCAAAACTTGGCGAATGGTCATCCTAGCAATAGGAGTGTTTGTCGAGAAAAAGTTGTGTTAGCTCGGTGTAGAATTGGGCATACACGCTGTACACATTCATATCTTTTAAAACGCGAAACTGTTCCAGAGTGTGTGCCCTGTTTTGCACCGCTTACCGTGAAGCACATACTGGTCGACTGTGTGACTTTTCTCCAATGCGAGAAAAGTACTACAGAGTCGACATTATGAATGAGTTATTTGATAACACATATATTTGGTTTCCTTAAAGATGTTAAGCTTTTTAATTATTTTAGTCCCAATTATTATTTTATTGACTTTGTTCACTTAATTCACCTTTTCATTTATTTTTTTGTAAATAATTTTCATTTATTTATTAGTAATTAGTTTTAATAAGTTTTTAACCATATTCTTTTAATAAATTTTTTGTCATCATCACGTCCATTAATCTTTGCGCGCACAAAATGACCTTTCTATGTGTCGAAGTGCCGTAAAACACAATTCATTCATTCATTCATTCATTCATTCATTCATTCATTCATTCATTCATTCATTCATTCACTCATTCAATCATTTATTAATTCATTCAAAACTTTGAATGCCTGCGAGACAGATAGATGATGAATTTGGAAAATTTGAGATGTTTTCAGCAACTGTATCTGTTAAGAACTCTGTAAAATCCGGGCGTCAAAAGTCTGCGACGAATATGTCTGCAGAGTTCCGAGTAAGAGAAATAATTTCAAAAGTTAAACCGTGCGACAGATTAAACGTATGGTATGGTTTTACGATCTTAGGTACATCGTATTCTGAGGAAGGCTATGAAAGTAAGGAAGATGTCTGCCCGCTGGATTCCCCACTTGCTTACAGACACGAGAAGAAGTGGCTAAACATTACTAAAATCGTTTCCAAAATACAATAAAAAGAACATTGCAAACGTCATCACAGGCGACGAAACCTTGGTGCATCACTATGAGCCTGTTCGGAAGGTTGGTAATAAGATATTTGGTTACAAAACACAGTCTAAGACTGAATGTTGCAAAACAAACTTAAAGTGTGACAAATGTTTGGATATCATTTTCTTCTTAAATTAAGGACTTCTCCGTACCAAGGGTAAATGTGCAACAGAAAAATTATATCGTGATGTAGAACTGATAAAAGATTGAGAAATACTATATGAAACGTCACCTCCAAAAAGACATCAGACATGTTTTTACATGACAACGCTCCAGTACATACATGTATATGTCATTGTTAATGACTTTCTGAAGTCCAAGAAGATCACCGTGACCTTCCTAACACCTTATTCTTTAACTTTAGCCCGTGCGATTATTTTCTTCACAAAATTTAAAAAAAATCTTGTCGAAGATTTTATACAGGATCAGTGCTTGGTACTGCTGTTTATCATTTACCTAAGAGTGTGCTAACGTACCGTGATACATTTCAGGAGTAGATTGGTCGGCTGTATTTCCCACAAAGGGAACCTTTGTTAAGTTACCGAGTATTGGAATATGATTTGATCGAATAAAACTGGAACAACAAGAACATAAGTAGCTCGCCCCATTGATGCAAAAAGGTACCAAGAACCTACTTATTTCATATACACTTTGTACCGTATTGCTCTGATGCCAGGGACAATTTGTATTTTACTCGAGTACAAATTATTTGCATACTTAATGCAACAGTTGTTGCTATTGCGACGTTGGTTTAGCAAGATAAGTCAGGCTTGATATAGCCGGTTTATGTCAAGGCTGTATAAACTATCAGCCATACGATGGTGTACAATATCATCCGGTCAACTTTGCTGCTTTGCATTATTATTTTATTGTTTTTATTGTTTCGGAAATAGTTGAGAACCAGTCTAATCGATACAATGTCTGCTACACGAAATTCTGTTTTTCGTCACTTTTGTAGCTCGCACTCTACTCTAACAAGCATCTGCAAGAACCAGACAATGTAATATAATGCATCTTTACTTAGGTATTTATCATTGTTGTTTATTATAGTTGATAAGTTTCGTGTTTAAACGTAATTTACTAAGCTAAGAGGAAACCCAATCATATAATATTTTATTTTGCAGATGTTTTACTAATATTGTAATTTTTCCTAGTCGCAAATATCATTATACTTATTGTTCAGTGACGGAAAACAACACATAAACTATTTATTACATTTTTTAAATCAAATCTAACTCTGACTTTTCAACGCTGAAATACTTGCGTACTGGACTATTTCTTACAAGTCATATTTACAAAAATATAAATGTAATTACATTAATTAATTTAGCAGTTGAATCAAGATTTGAATTCATAGTGGGAGTTAGGCAGGGTAAGTGCGTATCTCCCGTTTTATTTTCAATGTTTTAAACGATATTGTAGATGTTTTAATGAAAATAATAGACGTGGTTGTATAAATGTTTACATATTAAAATTTATTTGAGTGTTGTATACAGATAATATATAGTCATTAGTTAAATTATAGCTTCAATACTTTAGGTTTTATTGTAAAAGATGGAAGTTAGTGTTATTACACTAGAAACTAAAATAATTATTTTCAGAAGGTTGGTAACTAGAAATCTCTTATTTTATCAAAATACTGAGCGAATAGAAAATTTATATAGGTTTATTTAGGCATTGTTTCTACAGTTGAGTATTCTGAAACACAGAATACACTTGTGGTAAGGCATTCAAAACTACAATAAATAAGTAATTATAGAAGTTCACTGATAATCCGGTTATAATGAATTATATTTATTCAATGAGCTTTCATAAGGCCAATCCTTAATTATTGGAATGAAACGTTGGGTTTAATAAAGGAGAAGCAATAGAAACAATTACACTTTTGCAAACGCTTGTTGTGAGTAATGAAAAGTACGCATAGAGTTTTTGGTTATGGAGGCATTGGTGAACTGTATTGTCAAAACCAGAGATTCATTAATTTTCTGAAATTTCGGGTAAAGTTATCACAGACAATTGGAAAAAAAGTACACTAAACAGAGTTCGCTAAATGTTGCCAAATGAATTTGAAAATAACCGTTAATAAAAAAATGTGTGTTCAATATTAAAACTTGTTCTGTAAACTTAGTTTTTATGGTGCATGACTTTTACTTTTTCATGAGTTTTTTAGAGTCATGTATTTAAACTGCATATAAAGAAACATTTTCAGCAATATTTGCATAACTCCCGTACATAAATTATGTTCAGCATAAAACTTTTAAAATGGACTTTGTCTTCTTGCTTTTAATTTAAATATTATTTTTACTAAATTAAGAATTTTCTCATATCTATTGAAAACGGTAGATAGGCTAAACCAGTGAATCAGAGAAAGTAGTATATGCAAGATTCTAGGGGATGAATTTCATTTAATGTTACTTTGTAATCTAGATCTATATACGATATATTACTGGAAAAAACTGAACATGCAAAAACACGTATAGAACTGTTTAATAATGATTTGATAATGTACACCTACGGGTTATAAAATATCTAGGAATGTTTATACATAAGATTTTTGGCCCTGGAACCAGTAGTTTGTACAGCAATTGCGTATGTATACTATGAAATACTTAAACAAATGCTTTTGTCGCCATAATTGTATTCATATATATATACATCACTATTCCTCACGTGTGTAAGAACTTCTAAATTAATGGAAAAATATTTGCCAAATTTTCATAAACTTGTTAAACTTAGCTCTCTATGTAGGCTCTTTTCTTTATAGTGGTGTCAGTGTCTACGTTGATGCGTCGGCTTGCACATGCCCGGTTCCAGGAAGGAAAAGTAGTATAATAATCTTGAGAAGAATAGAATATTTTACCGAAAGTCACTCCCGTGGAAACATCTCATTTGCGTCTAACTCGTAAATTATTTTTCAGGAACGAAAAACAACAATTAAATAAATTGTTTATCAGATCTACATTACGTATACAAGAACTGACATTTATTTTTTACGATTTACTGCTTTCCAAAACTAAAATAGATCTGTCTAGGCTACGTCCATTCTCTACAACTCATAGATTACTTATAATGACGTAATGCTACAAAAAATGGCGTAAAATGACATTGACGGCTTGTGTATGTTCTGGAACAAACCCATTTGGTAGTTAGATACCGGTAAAATTAAAATCGAAGTTGTATAAAATAATGTGTAAAAAGTCGGAAAATATTCAGTTAAAATATCTAGGTCATTTGCGCCAAGGAATTGCAGCATATCAAGGCTGGTCACACACAGCCGTTAATTGAGTAACTGACATAACAAGACAAAATGAATAGTTAGATTAGTTAAACAGAATTTACCAATAACCAATTACGATACCGATTACGTGGATAATGAGGGCGATGTTAAAAAATATTGATGATGTTGTAGCCATTGTAGACCGTGAAGCTATTAACGATATTTGCATAGCAAAATTTATCTTCATTCTTGAACAGCGATCCAAGTATTGACTACAGCCCCAACATCTTTACATAGTCGTGTAAGAAACTCGTCACATGATTACGGTAGAAACGATTGCTTTCCTGACAATGTTTATCTTTGAACGGGTATTGTCGATGAAATCATCTCTCATAATACCACAAACAGTGAAAAAAATAATTATACTAAAGGTACTGTTAACCAAACTACAAAACTTAACAAAGTATCTGCCTTTTGTAACATAACTATTGATGACAATAAGTATTGAACGTATGATGTTTAGCGTTGCTTTTAACAATTTTTCAATCTTATCGCAACGGTGTCCTCTTGAGACAGTATTCTGAGCGCTACAGGTATAATGTGTTTTCATTAAAGTAACGATTTTTGTTTTTAATTAGATCTGCTATATTTATTAAAAACTAAGATTTTTGTAAACAATTTTCATTTTGTGAAACGTGAAATTCAGATACTTCATTAATATCTGATTGTTTGGTTGACCGCAGTTTCTTCACAAGGATCGGTATCATGAAGAAACAACCGACAACCATTATAGTTCCGCTGCAGTAAAACGTCACGCTGTAGTGCCCACTTTGTTGGAATAATGAACCTGAAATTAGAAATAGTTTTCCTAAATGCAAATTTTAAATGTTTGGTTTGGACAAACAAAACACGTACGTCGTATAATATATTTATGTTTGTAAATAGGTAGAATTATCAAATTAAAGAAAACAACTACAAAATATGGAATTTGTATAAGATTATTCTTGCATCATCTTGTAGGAATATAGATGTAGTATCATGTATATCTGGTACTTTTGAACAATAACAGTTGTAATTCTTGCACTTTTTGGGTTAATGTATGTAAAGTGCAGTATACGTTTTCTTGTCGTTCGATAAACTACATTATGTAGTAAATAACGTATGAGGTCTCACACAGTTGAATTTTGTTCTTTGTTCAATATAAAATAACGTCAAGGATTTCCATGGTAAAAACAAATTCCACATAGATTTTTTGTTAAGTATTTTTTTGCCATAGCAGGAATGTATACATACATATAATTGCACAATGAATGGTAGGTTAACCAGCTTGGTTTTTCTAATGAGTGTGAAGTCACACCCTGAGATTTCTCTCAATTGTTCATTTGTTGAAATCCTATAAAATGCACTTTTTTAACACCAGTGATGAACTGCTATGCCAACATTTCAACATTTGCCCTATTCATCTGTAGCAAGACATCACAACCACTATGAACCATTTTGAAAATATTTCAAAACCAAATTACATTGGATTTTTTTTAAAGCGTAAGAGTCATGTTACCGTGGGAAAAATGGGGTGTAACTGTGTAGTGAGACGTATGTGTGTTACAACCCGCCCACAGTTTCCGTTTTTATTTTAGGAAAAACTAGTATTTTCCAGACGATATTTAAGAACTTCCATTGTGTTGTTACCACCCAGATCAGTCATAAAAGGCGTTCCATGTTGGAAACACATATATTAAAATATGAATGAATAGGGTTTTACAGCGTACCAACACATTATAGGTTATTCGACGCCAACAGGAAGGAAGATTCCAGGTTCACTCTACATGTACAAAAACAACAAATTAACATACAGATTAAAAAAATACACCAACAAATGAATATGCAGAATGAACCTAGAACCTTGATACCTGCAGAACTGCAGAGTTTCAGCAGATTCTATCGTATTACTCAATTTATCGCTTCTTACGACATGCAGAAGCCATAGTGATCCTATTCTTGCCATCACTCATGGCTCCCTGGAACCACACAGGGGTTGATAATTTAACCACAATAGTGAACATGACAAAAAATGATAAAATGAACATGACACCCATTCGGAGGATTCCTACCCCTCTGCAGAGATCGACTGTGAGTATATTCTTAGCCGGAGCCACACGGGCTATATTAAAACAAATGAATCTAGTGAAATGAACTGTGAATATATTAAAGCTCATTCATATGTTATTGTCTTGATTTGGTTTGTTCTTACTAATAAGATTTATAAATATTGTAGAAAACTTGTTTCACAATCATATAAACGTAATTGGTTTGTGTTACGTCTAGGTGATTACAAATGTCCTATATCTGTGAAAATTCTATTCACATAGATATGTACCAAAAGATGGTTAATTTCTGGACAACGTCATACTAAACTGATTCTTTTTTAAACGTACTTATCAAACAAGATTAAAACATGCACATACGGGATTAAATTCAAACATCAAGGTTTTACCTCTTCGCTTTGCTCAAATGGCTTAGTACGCATACGAACCAAAATGAAAATTTTGTAACAAAAGCCTCAAATATCTTTCTATAGAAACGCAGCTATGCAATATCAGATTTGGATGACATAACAAGTTTTCAATTTACGAATATATTTCAATAGTGGAACGTTTTCTAACTATTCGATAATGCACTGGTGCACCAATCCAATGACTACCGTCTATATGTAATTTGCCCGAACAAATTTCAAAAAGTATAAACCTATTATTTAGTCACATTAATTTTGTTTCAACGCAATGTACCATCTACATAAATATTCACTCATGGTAATAATAAACACCGTGTCTTTAGAGTAAATACACTCAACATATATGAAAACGCACCACAGGAAGAAATATGAAAACGCAACATATTAAGCACGAGTTTATTTTTGTATTTCTATATCCTACTGTAACTATTGTCTGTTGATGTCATTATTTGTTTACTTAAGAAGTTACTGACTAATTTAGTACCTCTTCAATTGGTGTCACTTTTTCATGCCCAAGTAAATCCACTCTCAACCATGTGTTGCGTTTTCATGTCTCTTGAGTATATACGATAAATAATAATTGTATAGCGAAAAATAAAATATTCTAACCAGCTAGCGGTCCCGCCAATAGTGTACCACATGCTTTAAACACTTGAGCTATACCGATACCGTCGGCGAAGTGTTCTGGTCCTGTAAGTTCTAGCACTATCTCTATATAGTGCCCACCGGTCACGCTGTAGGTAAATCCCAGAAGTGCCGAAAAGCACATGATCCATTCAACAGTTTTTACCAAAGGCATCACAAGGATGACGAAGCCGCACACTATTAGTGATATTGTGTACACTACGCTAGCATCTGGCTGTCGAAAATGTCCTATTATACTATGAAGAATCTTTGCAGCAGAGTTAAAAACTCCATAAAGCGTTAATGAAAGTGATACTATAGTTGAACCCAAGTTAAACGAAAGTATCATTGACGGTAAGTGTAAAATCGTCATTGAATTAGAAAGGTTACAAAATAGACCCTCGCAACAAAATAGAAGAAAGTATTTTTGTTTCAATAAAGCAAAATTAAATATTCGTTTGTGCTTCTGTTTACCTTTTAGCGGAAACAGTACACATGCACAGACACATAAATTAAATGTTATTCCACCAAGTATGAGGAGACTACCTCTAAAACCAAATTGTCTATTCAGGTATGGAACTAAGAAAGAGTATATAGCCATACCAACTGTCAAACCTACTGTTGTTACTATGTTGAAAACTGCACGATATTTTGAAAAGTACTTGCTGACAGCCGTTATGAAACCGATATACTGAATGCCATTACCAATGCCTGGAATAAAATAGATACATTTAGAGTGGGAAACATTGAACAATTAACCTTTGTTATTATATATTCAATTATCCAAAAGTAATACAGTTGACGCCTTAAAACGAAAATATAAGTATTGTATCAAAAAAAGATATGATATGAAAGATAAACCAAGACAAAACTTCCTTACCTTATTTTTTTATTTTATTCCAACAGTTGTATCATTTTAAAACACAAATTTAACACATTAGATGCTGCGGAC
Source organism: Panopea generosa (assembly GCA_029582155.1). Lineage (NCBI taxonomy): Eukaryota > Metazoa > Mollusca > Bivalvia > Adapedonta > Hiatellidae > Panopea > Panopea generosa. Next base: position 74,841,593 of record CM055899.1, read on the forward strand.
ACATATCAACCGATAACAATAGCCTGAGCAAAATTATATTCAATATTCAAAAACATGCGTTAAAATGGCGATGCTTATTTCCGTCATTTAATACAACCATTTGCTCACTATTATGTACTCTTCTTTAACACAGTATCACACCCGCTACTATCATTTCACCTGTTGGTTTATTAACAAGATCAATGAGTACATCCGCTTTTCGCATCGCAATCTTAAGATTTAAAATGGATTGTAAAAACTCATTTTCTTCATGTGCGTATGTGCATTTTTAAATAAATATTTAGAAACAAGTGCTGCTTCTCGGAACACAATTCTATGTTTATAAGTAAGAGGATCATTCGGTTTAATTTGAAAATATTAATTTTGATATCCAACCTTACATCTACTAAAGAGATGGCCCTGTTGTCACTGCTTATCTATGCATGTGTATTGTACATGAACTTATTAATACAAACATTTTTTTTATTAATTTCGTTCATACTGCTTTGGTGGATATGCCATTTGAATGCTTCATTCCCTATTAGTTATATAATATTCTGCTCCCCTGTTGTTTCTTAAAAATTAACATTTCTGCTAGGATGGTAACCATTGTTGTATTTTAAAATAACATTGTAAATTTAATGATTGTTTGGTACAGCCAACTTCTGCTGAAGAATATGAACATAACCAGTGACATAAAGAGCAGACAAAAAACACAGACTTAAAAACTTTTTTCGAAACAGCTTCGTATTTTATTGAGTACTGTTCGGTCCGTTAATGCCTTGATAGAGAACCACACTATATACCATTGCCTTACGCAGTAGTATCTTCTATTACGTCAACAGCTGTTCTTTTGAAAATAAAGTTTCAGTAAGTAATGGATTTACTAGGTATTATATCTAATGGTTTATATCAATTTAGGCGTCAAATGTATAAGTATCCATTGTTTTGTTACGTCGCACGAGTGATCTAACCCAATATTACGGTTACATAGATTTTGGCAGTGGGCGCTGCAATTTATAATCGCCAGCATCACTGGACAAACAACAACAACATGAAGCATGCAACTGGGTGAACGCCATTTGTTTTCAAAATAGTGCTATGATTTTTAATAAGACTTTTTTTCAAATGTGATTAAAAAATCTTTTTTAAGAACTGAACATATGTATTCATCTAAGTTTCGACTCAACATTCAACCTCAGTAAAAACACAAAAGCATAGTTTTCAGAACTGTCGTGCTATTTGAACTAACAACAGGCATTGTATTAGTTACCCAGTGTGCGGTTGTTACTTTTCCATTCATACACTCAATGTGCTTTTTCAATATAATAAATTCCATCTAAACAAATTAAACAAGTATATTTCGTACAATCAAATCATTCCTTCTTAGTGTCACCTCCTTTATAAGACCATTGGACGCTTTTTAAAAAACACAAATTTTCATTTATGTTTCAGTCTAGTCATATAATAAAAAAGTATCTTCGTATGAAAAGTCGTACCCCTGATAAAATGCCAGACTATCGCATTGTATCCAGCGATTTTATAACACAGCTATTCACCTTCCTGCTAGTTTTAAGAAACAGTAAACCTTAAGTAAGTGAAGTGTTCAATATCATATATCACGAAAGTCCCCATCACACAAGTACACATACATACTTTATATAAGTACTTAAAGCAAAACGAACAACATCAACTTACCACCTATAATTCCATAACAGAGGAACAGAATATAGAAGTTGGTTGCAAAGAAACATACACTGAGACCTAATGCTGCTGTAAATCCACCAACGAGGGAGCAGGTACGATAACCAAACTTGTTAGTAATAACGCTTCCGATTGGGCCTGCAATTTTATGAGAAGATGGCTTTAATTAAAATCCTAGAATGGGTTACACCGTCAAATATGAACGATTTTGTTACGTAATCACATTTGAACTGGAATCAAGCTTTTCTGTATTGGTGTTCTGCTTAATATTCAACCAACGACTGGTAATGACGTATCAAAATAATGAAGCGCCCGATTATATTATATTTTTCTGTCAATGAGTTACAACTGAAGCGTTTGAGCTCATGACTGTTTTTTGTTCTTGGTAGGTACCTATATTGTAACGTTTAGCTCACGTTCAACGTTCTCGTTTGTGTGTTTTCTCCCTCTTTTCCAACAGTTTTTCAAGTGATAAACAGAACATATTTTATTCAGGTTTAAAATATGCAGGTTCTCTTCTATATAACAATCATAAATTTTTACAGTCAGGTCATATGAACAACAAAGTACAAATTCAAAATACATTTTATCCAATTATGGATTGTGTTATTTCTAATCTGAATAGCATTGAATATATAAAACGTTAAAACATTTATATCATTACTATTAGTTGATAACAGTAACTTGATGAATTAAAAAACGAAAATGAATTTTACCAATAATATCTTCGTATATACTTTATCCGAATATCTTTGAACTTATTACATATCAATACGAAACTCATCTTTGATATCACCAAAGCACAAAATTTGCACTGTCTTTCATTTCTTTCTATGCTATGTATGCCAAATCGTCCAGTTTCAATACGAAGTCTATGTGCTGATAGACGTATTTGCGTTATAACACTTCCGTACTTCCTGTACTTTGTAATATACATATATAGATAACATTCAAACTCTATGTTCACGTTTCCATATAATGTTAAAACAGTATTTATTTCAATATCCGTACTCCAATTTTGCATGAAATCATTAATAAATGACTTCTGATTTTGAAAATAATAATAAACGTTTATGAGTTTTCTATCATTGGTTTCTTTCAGACGAATCCAAAGCCATGTTTATGTAATACGTGTTTAACACTACACGCCCAATTCTTATTGTTTTTTATGAGCAATCAATCAATGAAACTGTAAATGCCGTTTTTAAAACACAATTGTTTGTATACAACAACAGAAAACAATAAGTTATTATTTTACCCCCGGTCAATATATATTGAATAACGAACCATCTGTCCATCGTTTCATGTCGACATTTTAACTTTTTACACTATGTTAAGTGTAATATCTCTAATGACTTTCACTAAGTGTTCCCCACACTTCACAAGCATAGTTTAAAACGGATGCAACGAATAAATCGAAGAGCTGACGCATTGTTATAAGGGTAAAATTAAGTTTTTAACAAAATGTAATAGCGCTCCTGTGGCTCTGAATAGCTTACCACCATGTTATGTTGATTCAATACAAGTACTCTGTATAATAGAATACTGCTCCTAAACAACAAAAATCGTTAACCCCTTCCACGATTTCATTATTATATGCCCATTTCTCTGCTTCAAGTAAACCTCCTATTTTTCTGAAAACTGCTAATTTAGTGATGGCAGTATTTACTTCAGAGCCGCACTTGCTACAGTATTTATACAGTTGTTTTAGACTATTTCGTAAATCTTTAGGTTTTTCACTTAAAACTACCATATCAATGTGTCGTCATTTATATTTAAACCACTGCCTGTGCTGTTTTGTAAACATAAAACTAAGTCCTCAAAGAATAGGGAAAACAAGATACGTTTCGAAAAAGTCAGAATACGTCTCACAATGTCTTACAGAACATTTCATTGTTTTGTAAATAGACCGTATGATTCTCAACATTTTGCCATTAACCCCAAGCTTATATAATTTTAACCATATCGTTTAATATAAACTGAGTCAAATGCTTTTGTAAATCCACAAACTCGCATTAGAATCGCTTTTCCTTGTTTAGTACTTGCTCAGTTAAACTATGAAGTGTAATAATTGCATTTCCTAAACGCTTATGTAATCCCGCGGTAATTGTTCACGTCATTTTCATCTTCTTAATTAAAAACAGGTATAACTATACCTTCAGTCTAATTATTGGGAAAACATCCTCTGTCTGTGATAGCATTAAATAAACATGTTCAATGTGATAAGTAGACAAAAATTTATTATATCAATTTGCCAACGAGTTTGATAAATTCAATAATACATGAATGTAAGATTAGTTTAAGCACGTGATACCAATTACATTTCAGATCGCCTCTAGAAAGAATGAAAAAATGCGCATATTAGTTTACGTCAGTCATTGTATCATGTAACGTATGAAAAACTGTCATATTATTATACAAATCGGCGTCATTTATAAGTTTGGGAAGTCGGAAAGCACTTCTGCATTTTACGTACAAAACCGAGTTTTACAGAAACACCGAACGACATCTCTGTTGCGATATTACACTAGGTTAATAAAAATATGTCATACGTTTGATACACTCCTGCACTGTGTATTATGTGATAATTCTACTTTTATATCGACAGTTATTACAGTCGACGTATACACATTTTAAATAATAATTACCATCCGTTAAGTTATCACTGCGAAGACATATCATTTAATGCTTTTTATCACATTATTTGTGGTGAGTATAATAGACCCATGACATATTTTTGATATTTTATAATATCACTTTTTTTACGTAATTTGTCTTGCCCGAATTTATAAAAGACGTCGATTTGTAATGGTGAAATAACGTCATTTTGAGACGTTACGTCATATGATGACTCAAAGAAACTAATATGCTTGATTTTTTTCTCGTTTCTTACAGAATTAGAGGTGATCAATTCAATAAATGATAAATATAAACAGTTGACTCGAATGAGTTTTATATAAAATGTAATGGACTAGTATAGCGCTATCACTACTTTCTGACACCAGGGCAGAAACAAATTGCATAAAAACTATTTTTTTTGAAAAGATTGGCAACGACCAACAAAATTGTTCAATAAATGTAAAGAACATTTTAACGTAAACACTTACTTGCCACAAACCAAAGCGTGAGAGGTAGTGTACACAGCCAGCTGATTGCTACTGTATTAGTATTGGGGAACTCGTGTCTGAAGACTGTGTAATAAATACCCCCAGTGTAGACGTAACCTCCTAGAAGGCCCTGTCGTGAAGATACCGGATGGTTATTGACAGAAAAAAACAACAACCCAACATTTACAAGATGAATCGTCATTTGACAATGACCGTATATTTCTCAGTAAATAAGACGCTGGTCACTGCTGGAATCTTTACTCTATATGAAACGCATACATTTCTTGGAGTTTTGTGGCATACCAACACAAAAAACGGTTATATGGGAGATCCAAGGTTCATTCCAAGGACAAGAATAACTTATAAACACACATACATGTAATATAGAAAACCACAAAAACATCAACAAATGAATATACGTTTTAACCAAGTTTACCCAATACACTATTCATCGCCTTTTCCGAAATTATAAAATCACCACTATAATGAACATGACAAAAAATGGTAAAATGACAATCGTTTCGATTTTCTGTAGAGGCGAACAGTGACCAAACTTACCCGGAACAACAAGGATCTTAGGGGATCATAATGACTGTTATAGTATATAATATATTATGTTATGTCTTTAGTATACTTGTTTAGTCATGTGTTTGCAAAATGTAATTCCGTGCTTATCACCGACGATATAATGTCTATGTATAGGTAAGACATTATATGGTATTTAACTTTTAACCGACTTAGATAGTACCCTATTTTCTCGTTCCTAGAGCGATTCTATAAGCTGTGGAAGATAGTCAATATTACTGACGGTCAAAACGTTTTATATAGAATAGAATGTTCTATTTTGAAAAATCTGCGCGATTCTATTGGCCGAGAAAGTAGGACAAAATATAAAGTAAACATATATTATATTATATATGACATATACCACGTGTAATGTATAGTCCCTATCATATTTGATATTGATACGGCTTTTCCTTAATAGTGTATATAATATCTACATATATGGTAAGAAAAATGAAATATCTAATAAATTATGCTAAATAAAGGTGGCAAAATTTTGACAAAGGCATATCTAAAAATGAGAAGCTCTATTTATACAGGTATTTAACATATCTGGATTTGTGCTTTTAAAAGTTAACCTAAATCATTCTATTTATGTTCAATGGCTTATTATCATGTGGAATTGCATATTACATATCTTTATTGGCAGTGACGTATATGCCCATTGGGTCGGGTGTTCTACTATTCATCATTTTGTTATAAATACGTTTATAAACTAAGTGAATTGTTATGCACATGTCACTATAATAAACTATTTGCTTACTTACATCAACAGTTTTTTTTTAGTTGTGCACTGAATGTATTCATTTTTTAGAAAGAAACTACTCGTACGTGTAAAATAGTTTTTGTAGCGAATTATACAAACACGATTTTAATAGTGTATAGTATAGTTAGCAAAATCGTGTAGTGAGACCTGAATTTCTAAGCATATTAGCTAGGTTATTACAGGAAATATTTTCTATTATTACATTGGTTATTAGATATAATGTAAAAGTTCGGTATTTGGCTTGACATACTGTCTGTGTCCATAACTATTACATTTTCTGTGTTACATAATGTCATATTTGTGCAATCGGACTGAAGTGATGGAAATAGCAATTATTGTTATATTTCCTGATGACCATATTGTCATATTTTTGTATATCAAGAAAGTCTAGTTTGTCAGCCTTTTTTTAAAAGGGAAACTATAACAACCAGACAAAATCTGGAAAACATATTTCTTATGAATTTAGGCTAATCGCCATATAACAAAATACTTGTTCAATAAAATATGAAATCCAGATTTTAATTATATTTTAATGTATTTTACCTTACATTTCTATTATTAGATGTACATGTTAAAAACTAGACATTTAGTCAGTCTACTAGTATATAATAATGAAGCTTTATATGTGAGCGTGGGATATTGTATATCTGATAACAAATAATGTAATTGCTTCCTGCTGTTGTATGTGTAAGCATAACTAGTTACAAATAATTGATTGCACCAAGCTTTGACAGAGACCAATTATTCTGACAGAATATATGTATATGAGTGACTGCACCAACATTTAATTGTGGACAATGATTCTGATTGAGTATAACGTTGATATTGTATGTGTAAGCATTTCTTGTTGTATACGAGTGACTTGACGTATATATGTCATTTCATAAAATAATATATGAATTATTTTAACCGCAGAAATTGCAAGCGAAAATAATGCACGCTGTGTGAGTAGCTAATGACAAGTTCATCATAGTTTAAGATATATTGTGTTGATGTAATAATGCCATTAGAAGTACACACGTGTGTATGTGTACATGCTTACTGTTACATATTATGTTGGTGTAGTAATGCCATTAGAAGTACACGTGTGTGTATGTGTATATGCTAACTGTTATATATTGTGTTGATGTAGCAATGCAATTAGATGTACACGCGTGTATATGTGTACATGCTAACTGTTATATATTGTGTTGATGTAATAATGCCATTAGAAGTTCACGCATGTGTATGTGTACATGCTAACTGTTATTTATTGTGTTGATGTAATAATGCCCTTAGAAGAACACGCGTGTGTATGTGTACATGCTAACTTTTATATATTCTGTTGATGTAATAATGCCATTAGAAGTACACGCGTGTGTATGTGTACATGCTAATTGTTATATATTGTGTTGATGTAATAATGACATAAGAAGTACACGCATGTGTATATGTACATGCTAACTGTTATATATTGTGTTGATGTAATAATGCCATTAGAAGTACACGCGTGTGTATGTGTACATGCTAACTGTTATATATTGTGTTGATGTAAAAATGCCATTAGAAGTACACGCGTGTGTATGTGTACATGTTAACTTTTATATATTGTGTTGATGAAATAATGCCATTAGAAGTACACGCGTGTGTATGTGTACATGCTAACTGTTATATATTGTGTTGATGTAATGATGCCATTAGAAGTACACGCGTGTGTATGTGTACATGCTAACTGTTACATATTGTGTTGATGTAATAATGCCATTAGAAGTACACGCGTGTGTATGTGTATTTGCTAACTGTTACATATTGTGTTGATGTAATAAGGCCATTAGAAGTACACACGTGTGTATGTGTACACGCTAACTGTTACATATTGTGTTGATGTAATAATGCCATTAGAAGTACACGCGTGTGTATGTGTACACGCTAACTGTTATATATTGTGTTGATGTAATAATGCCATTAGAAGTAAACGCGTGTGTATGTGTACATGCTAACTTTTATATATTGCTTAATATTATAAAAATTCATTTTGTAGTTTCAACAATTGTAGTATTATCTATCAATCATTTTATAAATGGTAAAGCTATTTGTATTTATTTTCAAATATGTAGTAATGTTATCAACGCCATATACGTCACTTTTTTGAATGGGGTTTAATAACGTTTTAAACACATTTCAGGTTATGTATGACATATCCAGTTTTATTTGTGGAGGAATACCTCAGAATGAATCTGAGTAGAACCACCGTCTTTCCGTAAACTACTAGCAAATTTTCTCACACAAAGTGTATTGAGCGAGCGGTACACGACCCTGCGACCCTAGCGGTGAGAGTTAAGTGATCTTGAGAGGGCGCCTTAGACCACACGGCCACGGAGGACAATCCATATACGTCACGCCTTCTATATAAATTGTAAGAATGATAATGTCATATACATTTATCTCTATAGGAGTTTATAAGATTGATTCGATGCCAAGATTCGAACCTATATTTATCTGCATTTCAAAGTGAAAATAAATCAAAGTGGAGATTTAGCTAACAGGACATGTTTATACTAATATCAACACATTTAGGCCTAAAAAAAGATGTTTGTTTCCGGTTACCCGACCGACCCTATATTTTAACTGCCGACTCAAAAGTTTTTATGTCCAAAAAATCGGCATCGGATTTCGCGCTCATTTTGGTGATTTTCACAACGAAGTTATTCTTACGCACCGGCGCGCTGTGTCGTTTAGACGCTCGTAACCTCATTATAAAATAATCACTGCATACGCCTAGACGATATAGACTCACAGAAACGGTGCAAGGTATAATTTTTGCGAAGACAGTATAGCCTATATCAAACATCTTCCTCGGTTTATTATAGCCACTTCAGATTTCAGATTCATATCTGAAGTTGAGTACTATTTAAAAGATATATTACTTTCACACCACTACCCCCAAAATGACATATATAATCATGTAATAGAAACTAACAAACTCATTCATTTTGATGTTCCATTTAATAAAGGAGTGTGGTAACGACAAAAAAAAAAAAAAAAAAAAAAACCTACCTACCGACCCATATTTTTTTGGGCATGTAACAGGAAACAAACCTTTTTTTTTTTTAGGCCTTAACATAAAAACAACATGTGTTTACCTGCGCTATAAATGATGCCAGAGCAACAACGAAACTCCAAGATCCGTCAATTTCTGCGTCCTTGTTTTCAACTTCACATTCAAATTCATCTTTGAAATAAGATATAGTGGCATGAGTTTCATCGACATCTACGTTTTTGTTTTTTCCTTCACAAAGCAGCGATCCCATTTCTTGCGGAACATAGCTTCCATTCGACGTTTTTAACGTTCTGAATTGTATATTCTCATCCACAGTACTCGTATCCATCATAATGTTTGTCATTCACATATAGCGTTAACTGTATATGTTATATGATATACATTGTGTTACATGTGATACACGCGTGTTTTACTCAAGACTAGCAACCATACTGAAAAAGCAAATACACATTTAACTTATGGCAAATTCACATTCCATTTCAGATAACCAACGCTACGGATGAAAGCCTCTTATGTTCCCACTACGTACGTTAATTTCAAACGAACTGACCTCAATGGTAACTTTAAACTGATTACATATGTATTACACTTGCCTATGTTTTGTTTTATCTTTCGCATTGAAATTCATTGGTTGTGTTTATAAAATATAAAACGGGCTTAAATCGAATGTAATCAAAATATGCAGACGAAGCAAACTTTAAAAATAATATATGTCAAAACTCAAACTCAGATTCGGATTTATCAAGTCTGTTCATGACCGGTATTGAGTGGTCCGATTTGTCCTCAATCTGTCCAGGCTTTTCCGAGAATATACAAAAAAGGTAAATGTTTATTTACTGGAATTGCCTCTAAGTGTATGTTTAACCCAAGCTGTTTTTGTGCTATTTATAACAATCTTATATTAGTAAACGTACTCTAAATAGCTATCGTACCAGCAAATAGACATGAACACGCGTATTACAAGGTGACCTAGAAGTTCAATTCTTATCTTAAATCTTGTGACACCATCACGTAATGCTTCTCCATTTATAACTATCGTTATCAGCGATTGTATTATAGTCAGTCACTTATATCTATTTTTGTATTTTATTAATTTGATAATGTAACAATTAAACCCAATATAATACTGGTGTGAGATATTCTATAGGTACATGCATTTAGTCATTAATCTGGGAGGTCCTAATTAGTTTGAACTTCTGACAAATTGCATACTGTCAACAATAGCGTACATAGGGCTAAGAATAGACATGTTTACATGTTTTATGGGAAGTTCTATGCGAAGTTTTATGGCCAGCATATGTACAACCATGTGCGCATCAATATGGGGGCGGGTTGGGGGTGTGGGGTGGTCGGGGGTGGGGGGGGGGGGTTAAATTAGCTGTCACCTTAATTGGAAAAGTGAAAGCTATAAGGTTTTTAAGCTCAGTTTTACTTCGGGATACGATATGTTAAGACGAGTTTGAGTTTAGGAGAATACTTCGGGATGCAGCAGGGTTAAAATGCATGGTTTTGGTCGTGATAATGGTTAGGTTTATATGTAGAAACAGTGATACAAAAATGGGGAACGTGTTTGAACTATGTTTAGAAGCGTGCGTATGTGTAACTAGAAGTTATTAAAGTTTAAATGACAGTTGTAATAATGTAAGGAATAAATATATATAGAAAGTCCTGCTTTCTGTGTTAGTTGCCTGTGATGTTGAAACACAATGCCGATACAGTGTCGATATACCATGTGCACGTGTAAGATAGAAATGTTCTTATATAACAGTGTAGTTTGAAAATTTCATATTAAAGTTAGTAAATCAGGAAAAATCGCTATAAATATCCAAATAAATACTAATGTTTTTAAAACGAAATGGAAATATCTCATTATCATTTATTAATAAAATTATTTGGAATATCAAATCCGCCAAAAATCTAATTCAGAGTGATAAAATTGTAACGGAATCCTAATGCTAACGACTTTCATATACGAATTTGGACTTTCCCAGTTTAACAAAATTCAATAAAGATGGTTAGTACGAATAAATTATACAATGTGTAACACCATCATGGGATATTAAGTTGAAAATTAATTATACAATGTGTAACACCACAATCGGATATTAAGTTGAAAATGAATTATACAATGTGTAACACCATCATGGGACATTAAATTGAAAATGAATTATACAATGTGTAACACCATCATGGGACATTAAGTTGAAAATAAATTATACAATGCGTAACACCATCATGGGACATTTAGTTGAAAATAGATTATACAATTTGTAACACCATCATGGGACATTTAGTTGAAAATAAATTATACAATGTGTAACACCACAATCGGACATTAAGTTGAAAATGAATTATACAATGTGTAACACCACATTTAGACATTAAGTTGAAAATGAATTATACAATGTGTAACACCATCATGGGACATTAAGTTGAAAATAAATTATACATTGTGTAACACCACCATGGGACATTAAAAATAAATTATACAATGTGTAACACCACCATGGGACATTAAGTTGAAAATGAATTATACAATGTGTAACACCACATTTAGACATTAAGTTAAAAATGAATTATACAATGTGTAACACCACCATTGGACATTAAGTTGAAAATGAATTATACAATGTGTAACACCACCATGGGACATTAAGTTGAAAATTAACTATACAATGTGTAACACCACCATGGGACATTAAGTTGAAAATGAATTATACAATGTGTAACACCACCATGGGACATTAAGTAGAAAATAAATTATACAATGTGTAACACCACCATGGGACATTAAGTTGAAAAAAAAATACAATGTGTAACACCACCATGGGACATTAAGCTGAAAATTAACTATACAATGTGTAACACCACCGCGGGATATAAAGTTGAAAATAAATTATACAATGTGTAACACCACCATTGGACATTAAGTTGAAAATGAATTATACAATGTGTTACACCACCATGGGACATTAAGTTGAAAATAAATTATACAATGTGTAACACCACCATTGGACATTAAGTTGAAAATGAATTATACAATGTGTAACACCACCATGGGACATAAAGTTTAAAATAAATTATACAATGTGTAACACCACCATGGGACATTAAGTTGAAAATAAATTATACAATGTGTAACACCACCATGGGACATTAAGTTGAAAATGAATTATACAATGTGTAACACCACATTTAGACATTAAGTTGAAAACAAATTATTCAATGTGTAACACCACCATTGGACATTAAGTTGAAAATGAATTATACAATGTGTAACACCACCATGGGACATTAAGTTGTAAATGAATTATACAATGTGTAACACCACCATGGGACATTAAGTTGAAAATTAACTATACAATGTGTAACACCACCATGGGACATTAAGTTGAAAATGAATTATACAATGTGTAACACCACCATGGGACATTAAGGAGAAAATAAATTATACAATGTGTAACACCACCATGGGACATTAAGTTGAAAAAAATTTATACAATGTGTAACACCACCATGGGACATTAAGTTGAAAATTAACTATACAATGTGTAACACCACCACGGGATATAAAGTTGAAAATAATTTATACAATGTGTAACACCACCATTGGACATTAAGTTGAAAATGAATTATACAATGTGTAACACCAATATGGGACATTGAGTTGAAAATAAATTATACAATGTGTAACACCACCATTGGACATTAAGTTGAAAATGAATTATACAATGTGTAACACCAATATGGGACATTGAGTTGAAAATAAATTATACAATGTATAACACCACCATGGGACATTAAGTTGAAAATTAACTATACAATGTGTAACACCACCATGGGACATTAAGTTGAAAATGAATTATACAATGTGTAACACCACCATGGGACATTAAGGAGAAAATAAATTATACAATGTGTAACACCACCATGGGACATTAAGTTGAAAAAAAATTATACAATGTGTAACACCACCATGGGACATTAAGTTGAAAATTAACTATACAATGTGTAACACCACCACGGGATATAAAGTTGAAAATAATTTATACAATGTGTAACACCACCATTGGACATTAAGTTGAAAATGAATTATACAATGTGTAACACCAATATGGGACATTGAGTTGAAAATAAATTATACAATGTGTAACACCACCATTGGACATTAAGTTGAAAATGAATTATACAATGTGTAACACCATCATGGGACATTGAGTTGAAAATAAATTATACAATGTATAACACCACCATGGGACATTAAGTTGAAAATGAATTATACAATGTGTAACACCACCATGGGACATTAAGTTGAAAATAAATTATACAATGTGTAACACCACCATGGGACATTAAGTTGAAAATAAATTATACAATGTATAACACCACCATGGGACATTAAGTTGAAAATTAACTATACAATGTGTAACACCACCATGGGATATAAAGTTGAAAATAAATTATACAATGTGTAACACCACCATTGGACATTAATTTGAAAATGAATTATACAATGTGTTACACCAATATGGGACATTAAGTTGAAAATAAATTATACAATGTGTAACACCACCATAGGACATTATGTTGAAAATAAATTATACAATGTGTAACACCACCATGGGACATTAAGTTGAAAATAGATTTGAGTCAAATGGAATCAAAATGAAAAAAAAAGTTTCGAAGGAATATTTTTAAGTATAACCTGACACGTAGACAACGAAAAAAAAGACCCTTTCAATATACAATTGAAGCATCTTTTAATGGATATGTTTAATAGTTTTGAGGATATTATGTAGGGTAAATTTAGATGTTCCTTTTTGGATGAAACTTAACATATGAGTATTTTAATGTATGATCTTTGTTCTGAAATAAGACGACATGCTTTCAGAAAATGTAACTTTAAAAAACAGAGCAACATAATTGGCACCATCAATAACAATAAAGTAAAACATATTTGCAAATATCAAAGTAACAAGTCACCAAATATTATGATGGCAATAAGAATTGCATAACCGTTTAAGAGAGACAGCTTAAACTTACATGTAGGTAGCTGTTTCTGTCCAAGAAAAAGGATGGCAAATTGAATATTCTTTATTTTATAATCTCTAATATAAGATTAAAGTACACTATATACAGTAATCAGTAACCTCATCGAAATGAGACCCGAATAAGGGGATCGTTTTTCATAAATAAATCAATAAACACTATATGCCTTTTGGTAAATGTTGGTAGATGAACTGATTTAAAAAGTAAATAAATAGCTGAAATTGTCATTTTATATCACATACATATCATAAATATCAAGATAACGTTCTGTGGTTCAATGAAGGAGTTTAAGGTGTAAACTCTTTAATTACTTTTCTTTTCCCAATACGATTTCCAAAAATGGCAAAGAGACATTGCTGAACATATCTAAAAATTTTCCAACGACTCATTAAGCAATGGTGTTCAAATGAACTGTTTAAACATCGTAAGAAATACTTAATAATATGATGGCTTCCTTTTTTAAATCAATTGTATCTACAATTACATGAGCCTGTATAAGTAACTTCAGTGTAATAACTATATAACTTATTTCAATATGTACATTTACAAAATGCATGAAGATAATTTCCTCAGGAACAATGCTCAGTGTCATTGTATTCAAACTAACTTTAATACCAACTGGTACAATGAAGTACTGAGAAGCGGTGAGGCATCCTGTTGATAAACTTAATGGGATAATGTCTCAATAAAACATGTTTCATATGTACATATAAACGCAGTTTTTCAATCACCAATGTCATTTTTCATATGTCAGTAATAACTGGTGACGTAAGCTTTATCATTAACGCAGTATTTCAGTCATCTATGCAATGTTTCATATGTCAGTAATAACTGGTGACGTAAGCTTTATTAAAAACGCAGTATTTCAGTCATCTATGCAATGTTTCATATATCAGTAATAACTGGTAACGTAAGCTTTATTATTAACGTAGTATTTCAGTCATCTATGCAATGTTTCATATTTCAGTAATAACTGGTGACGTAAGTTTTATTATAAACGCAGTATTTCAATCTCAAATGTCATGTTTCATATGTCAATAATAACTGGTGACGTAAGCTTTATTATTAACGCAGTATTTCAGTCATCTGTGCAATGTTTCATATATCAGTAATAACTTGTGATGCGAGCTTTATTATAAACGCAGTATTTCAATCACCAATGTCATGTTTCATATGTCAGTAATAACTGGTGACGTAAGTTTTATTATAAACGCAGTATTTCAATCACCAATGTCATGTTTCATATGTCAGTAATAACTGGTGACGTAAGCTTTATTATTAACGCAGTATTTCAGTCATCTGTGCAATGTTTCATATATCAGTAATAACTTGTGATGCGAGCTTTATTATAAACGCAGTATTTCAATCACCAATGCCATGTTTCATATGTCAGTTATAACTGGTGACGTAAGCTTTATTATTAACGCAGTATTTCAGTCATCTGTGCAATGTTTCATATATCAGTAATAACTTGTGATGCGAGCTTTATTATAAACGCAGTATTTCAATCACCAATGCCATGTTTCATATGTCAGTTATAACTGGTGACGTAAGCTTTATTATTAACGCAGTATTTCAGTCATCTGTGCAATGTTTCATATATCAGTAATAACTTGTGATGCGAGCTTTATTATAAACGCAGTATTTCAATCACCAATGTCATGTTTCATATGTCAGTTATAACTGGTGACGTAAGCTTTATTATTAACGCAGTATTTCAGTCATCTATGCAATGTTTCATATGTCAGTAATAACTTGTGATGTCAGCTTTATTATTAACGCAGTAGTTCAATCACCAATGCCATGTTTCATATATCAGTAATAACTTGTGATGTCAGCTTTATTATTAACGCAGTAGTTCAATCACCAATGTCATGTTTCATATGTCAGTAATAACTGGTGATGTCAGTTTTATTATAAACGCAGTATTTCAATCACCAATGCCATGTTTCGTATGTCAGTAATAACTGGTGACGTCAGCTCTATTATTAACGCAGTATTTCAATCACCAATGTAATAGGCAAACGTCAGACAGCGTGAGACATATGGTTATATTAATTAATCTACTAAAACTTTTGACGTCTTGTATAATGTATGGTCATTCAAATCGAGCTATTGATCTATAACTTGATTTGTGGACTGTGTAGGTCTACAATAGTTAGAAAGGTTCCTCGGCGACATTTATTATGAAATACAAGACAGTATCAAGATTAATATGACATTTTAAACGGGCTAGATAGTATATATGGTTTCGTTAACCTATTTCAATTTCATAAGCGTATCATCTTTTTCATATTATTAAACCAAATCGTACTTAATACTTAGTCCAAAGTTTTTTACGCAATGCGTAAAGTTTATATCTCGGTTTCCACAGTCCCATTTGAAATTGATTTGAATTTAGAAAAAATATTTGATTCGAGTTTAATAGCTAGTTTCAGGTCATCATCATCATCATCATCATCATCATCATCATCATCATTATCATCAGCATCATCATCATCATCATCATCAGCCATTTTTATAGCTTTTATAATGATTTCTAGGTGTCCCGATTCATACCTAATTTTGATGAAGATACTGATAGCCTATAGAGTTTCTTCTTTTAGGGAAAATGAATACAAAGCTTTATACTTTATTTCGGAAGGCCAATATCTCATCTTAAAATTGCCAATTACGATATACGGAAACTTTCAAACATCGCCGTTGTAATGCAACCTCTAGTATTCAACTGTACATGCTGTAGATGTTTTTCATTGGGAAATGGAATGCAATTGGTCGCTATCATCGACTTAAACATTCATTCGTTTCAAAATTTCGTAACAAGTATCATAGTATATAGCAATATATGGTATTATATAATTGATGAAAACATATATACGAGGTGTGTTCGTTGACACTTTTTGTTGTTAAAAATTAACACTATTTTGTCAAATTCAATTTGACCACTATGGTGTGTAAAAAGTAACTTTTATAGGATTTCAACATATGCATGTATTTATGAGCATTTGAGGACTTCTTTTTTTTAAAAAATCTTAGGGTGTCACTGCATCCTCTTTAAAATACAAAGCTGGTCAACATACCTAAACTATTGTGCTATTTATGTGCGGATACATTCCTACTATGAAATAATCAAACGGCAACAAAATACTTACAAATAACGGACAAAAAGGTGAAAACCTTGAAATTTTCACCTAGTCCATATGTTACTATCGATACGATGAAATGCAAACACAGAAAGACATTTATTGGGCACCAGAAAGATGCCGAACGCCGACATGACGCCAGCACCTGCCCCACACATAGTACTGTGTATGTAGTTACATGAGCACATAAAAGTTAAATTTTGTTGTATCAATTTAATACTTCATATGTTTAATGCTATAAAGCTGTACTCATTATATGAATGCTATATGTTGAATTATTTAATAAATGTTGTCCATGAACATTTTGGACACACCTCAAATAAAATCATAAAAAGCTAATGCCTTTAAAGGTTAACACCCTCTGAACATTATCTTTTAAATGTCCCTGTAGTTATATTAAATAAAATAGTTACGTTAGACTTTTTACCGTGAGACGTAAATTAAAAACATACTTCATGTAAAAAACATGTAAAACAATGTCGTAGTAAACCACTGCGTCACATTTCCGCCATCTAATTTATGTCGACTTAAATCAAAAGAGTTTTCGACAAACTTAGGTTTACCATCGGTATAGTAAAATTGTCTACATGGGCAACGGAATATATTAAAATACTTAAGTGATAAATATTGTCGACATTATTATGCATAATTGCATGTGTCTTATATATAGTGAAAAGTGATAAATGTGTTACAAATATAAAACACATGTTAATAGATAAAAAACAATTAATGTGCATTTGTTTACATATTAAGTGGTTGGATTGTTTTTTATTAAATACTTAAATAATTTGCAATTTATTTTTAATTTTTGTTCATGTAATAATTCTGCTCATTGCTCTGTACAATGTGTTTAAATTTATATAAGTAGCATTCAAAATATTGAAAAGATCGTTGGATAAATGTTTATAACAGGAACAGTTCATACATACTATTTATATTATATGGTATTCATCTTCATATGTCGTATTTTGAAAGGGATTCGTTTCTTGTTGAAAAACTCATTGGTAATTATGCCGATATCACTGGCTGGCTATTGTAATAGAAACATGAAATCAGCTACCTCATTTCGCTTTCTTTGCATAAACATGCAGTGTCTCGTAGTCGGGATGAGCTTGCAAAAGCATGTGTTATATATTTCAGCAGTTGGCGACATGATAAGGGAATAACAAGCCAATACTAGTGTTCAGCTAGCGAAATAATCAACAAAGTTAACCCAAGTTTACTTCTTTCAAAGTCTCAAACTGTCATATATATTGTAAGGTCGACATAATCTTACAATCAAAATGTCATATATATTGTAAGGTCGACATTATCTTACAATCAAAATGTCATATATATTGTAAGGTCGACATAATCTTACAATCAAAAGATTAACATGAAGATAAAAACTTGCAACCAAATAAAATAATATCTTACCATTGTTACTTTATCCAGCCATTAAAAGTATCCAATTAAAACAAAATACCTAATAAAACAATATGAAAGCAATCGTGCGATCCAGTAGATTATTCCACAATAAATCACAATGTCCCTCCAATGTCCCTTTGAGTGTTAATCCCTATGTCAGGACACCCTCCGTAGTAATTACAACTTTAACTTGTAGCTAGTAATGACATGCTGGCTAATGAACTTTAAAATTGTGTCATCAAAGTTTACGTTCACGTTCGTTTTATCTCGATACAAGAACACTGTGCCGTAATCAGTGACTGGTGGTGCAGGTCAAAGCACTTGATATATGACATAGTTTATATCATAAATAAAAAGTTTGTTTAACAGATTCCGAACATATAAGTTTTGAGATACATTAAAACTTGTTTTAGAACATGTGTCAAGAGTCTATGAATTGTACTTCCTTCTTGTCTATATGCAGTGTATGTAAAATTGAATTCAAAATCAATATTACTATTTCCCTTCTACTGTAATAGCACATTTAATGATAGATTGAAGTTGTAAATTATACTATCAAATATATGGGTAAAATCAGGGTAACATGGGCTTTACATGAAAAAAGATGGTGAACAGTTTTATTGACCAAATATATTGGTAGAACAAGCAAATTATTATCATTTTTCCCAATATTGCGTGAAACAGTCTACAGCTTTCGTTTGAAAATCATAGAATTTTAAATTGTATATTAAAACCTTGCGATTTTCTGAACTAGTGAACCTGTCAATTTTATAAGGTCCCCACAGCGAATTCATAAAATTGAAGAACTCTGGGGTTACCTCCCATTCAATTTGAATATTTCTAAAGACTCCGTATGTAGATCGGGTTTTGTACTGCAGTTTTGAGAATCAGAAAACCATTTTACTGATCTATTACTTAGAACTTTCCCATATGCTCTAACAGCTAAATGTACATCTCTAATTTCTCTGAATGCAGACCTTTTCAATATATCTTCTGCAGGCAATGCATTTCTGAAATCTTTAATACTTGAATTTTCTATATAAGCTGAACAAGCAACATTGCAAGCATCAGAATAGACAATAGTTTAAGAAGGTGTGTATTTTTTGAGAAGCCTACAATTTATTATATGCTTTCAATATTTTCTTGCCATAACTTTAACTCAGATATACACAAATCATCTGCCGAAAGCTTATATCTGAAACCCAAAGAAAAGCGTATTTCGATTTCCACAGAAACCTTGTTAATAAACGTGCCAAGTTTCTAATAACTGGCATCATGGACACATTTTTACCTGTGCATACAGCCAATTGTCTAGCTGACACGAAAGGAAGATTGTCGAATACATTGTATATTGACTGTTTCGGACTGTCTACCCTTCTCTTAGTAATAGAGATACAAAAACTCTCAGAATTCCAAATGATGCCTATCCATTCTAATTATTTTACTGGCGTACTGTACCCCACCCGTCATCTAGAAACATAACAATTTTTATGCCGTTAAAGCGCAAGTACTTAACCATCTCTTTCAACACTTTGGTAAAAATAAAAGAGGCAGAACTCAAACCAAAAAGGACTACAGTAAAACAGAAGTATTTTCCCTTTACGGAGAACCCCAGGAATGTTTGATGCGGTAGGAAAATGTCTATATGGTAATATCCTTTAGATAGGTCAAACTTGGAACAATAAGAATTTTCTTCAAAATAGTCGAGTGCTGTCTTCCAGTCCTCAAATGTAATTTTTTCTTTCCAAATATATTTATTTACAATGCGTAAATCTAAAATAAGCCTTTTCTTTCCCTCTTTATTAACTGATACACTCAGAGGACTTACAATATGTGGTTTGAAAGGCGTTTCAATAATATACTGACACTGTAACATTTCAGTAATAGAGCTTTCTACGAAATCTATATTTTCTTCTGCAGATTTGTTATTGTTTTTGTTTTTATAGAAAAAAAGCTTTCAGGAGTAGAAAGAAAAGGAAATTTATACCCGAATCTTATAGCATCTAAAATATCAGAATTTGCTTCGATATGTTCCCAGAGACTAATTTTGCTTTTCAGTTTTCCTTTAACATTTGACTGTCCTGAGTCTGAAGACATAGAAAGTTTCCTTTCTTGTAATTCAAAGAACTGATCATGTTCAAACAGAGTCAAATTATACTTATCATTTTTTGGCAATCGAGGGAATTGAAGTCCTTCTGCTTTCTAATGATTGCATGGTAAATCTTGTCGTGTTGTTTGCAAACGTGCAGTCTGCTATGAAATGCCCCGTTCTTCCACAGCTGAAGCAGACATCTCTTGGATTTGCTGTACGTTTCGGACGAAAGGAATACTCTCTTGAATTCCAAGGATTGTCGGGAACTGATTGACCACGTGACGAGAATGAAGGGTTGTTTCCGGCAGGTGCCGTCTTTCCGCTATACAGAGAAGCCCGCATGAAATCAGAAAAAAGTGTGATGAAAAATATTGTTTAGTTTGAGAGGTTTTAAGTTTTTTTTGTTTTTTTTCTGACAGCTCTGGATTCTGCGCTTTTCAACTGTTTCTCGTCTACATTACCACTTCCAAGAGAGCGGGTCTCATACTCTCTAACGGTGGCCCAGCCGCCAGGGGATTTATCAGCTTCCTTAGTGATCTTATTCCTGTAATTAATTTTCATAACTAGATCCAAAGCCGTCTGTCTGACAAATTTTGTATCTGCAGCACGTGATACAATATTCTCTAATATTGATTTTATATCCGAGTTAAAGACAAACTGATGCTTATGTGAAATAATCTTGAAATTGGCACTTTCTTTAGACGTTATTGTAATAGACTTATTTGTTATTTCGTTTTTCAAATCGCCGAGTCTTAATATGTTCGGAAAAGATCGAAAGCTTCAAAAACTTCTCCCCCTGAGGGCTTACCTTGCGCCATAGCCGGCGAAGCACTTTTAGAATTTCCTGTATGTTCTGTGTTAGGATTCCCAGCATGTCGCAAGGAACTCTGTTCGTTGAATAAACTTCTTGATTCGTAATCTTCTGAATTTTCAATTAAATCTGAACCACGAGGTTGTGAATTTTCTTCGGTCATCGTAATTATTGTTACAAAGTGATGTGTACTCTGCCTTATCGAACTGTCGAATGACGCTAGATAGTTTCAAGTCAGTTGAAATCCTCGAGAAAATTTTTTCCTGCCTATCTGCTTGACTGAGAATTTTAGTTCAATCAATAAGCGTGACCTCTATATAACAACTTTCAACCCGGCGATAAACATATGTACACATTCTGTTTGTTTGGGCAAGATCGGTGAAGAATTTAAGACTTTATCGCGTAAACAAGGCAAATTAAGCAATTTTTTTAAGGGGCAATTACTCTGATGATCCTGGTCCAATCTGATCCGTTATCAAACTGTCTCCAAAGTAAAACATTCATAGGTTTATTCAAATTTAGCACAATCTATCCAACATCACATCTCACATAGCCCTTCTCAGACTACATTGGGTATTGCAATCAAAATGCACCATAAGTTTGGATCAAGAGCAACTATTGATATAATGCATGAATTTGGACATATCTTTTCATAAAACGAAGTACAGTACTAAGGTTTCGAAATTATGCTGCTTAATATGTAGGTGAGCAAGGGTTTTCATCAATGAGTTTACATATTTATTGTTGACCAATTGAAGTTTGGTGTGATTATAATGATTTGAATATATTTATGATAAATGGAGCAAACGAAAAGCACAAAATGACAATAGCATTCACACAGCAAGAAACTGAAATAGTAAGACAGCCTGGAAATATGGACATATCAATACCAAAGATCAGCAAAGATGAATCAAGTAATCGTAAGTTCAGAGAAATGTCACCTGTTGAATGTGTGCATTACCAGAGATCAAAATCTCCACTTCCTCCAGCAATAAATCATCGAGGCGTTTGATGACGTCAAGACAGTCGAAAAAAAGTATTATCAGTGCAGCTGAATATTGTTTGAAATTGATGTAGCAAGTTATGGAGAACGATAACAATGACATGCCAGTCATACCACAGTGGCTAAGTTAGCAAGGTAACATGAAGTCCATAATACACGAAAAAAATTTTATTTGGTCAATTGATCGATACACCTTGACACCCGTTCACATACCCTTCGCATCTTGATACAGTTTAATAAAAAATTGTACAGTCTGAAAAATTCATCAAATGACATGGTCAAAGGTTCATCCATCTTGTAGCTGACATGTAACTCTACAAAGTTATTCTCAGTCCTTTCCTGAGCGATGAAAACATCTTGTTTTACGTTCGGGTGGAATGTTTATTTATGTCGTTCATTGGTTGCATTGGTACTCTTATGGTTTTAAGGATATATTAAAAGAAAATATACTGAATGGAAAAAACATGACCAAAAGCGATGAGAGGTTTGATATGGTTGTCACTAAAATAATAATGGAATTCCTTATAGAAGTCACAAAAATTGACATGTTGCAGTCAAAACTGGAGGACCGAAAACAGACCTCTATGTGATGCCTTTGAATAGATGGCTTTGTGACGCCAGTTTGGATTACCTTACTATTTTTACGAGCCGAAAGGGAAGGAAAGAGGTTATTGCATTTATATAGCACAGTTTAGTTATGCCAAATACTCAGTATGGTATTTGTTAAAAATGAAGAAATGTCACCAGGAAAAAACACAGCATATGTTTCATAAACGCGATAACGTTTGTCGACATGTTAAAGGTCCGTGGAATATGCTTTTTTAAGACCAGTTTGGAGAAGAAACCTATATATCATGTATGGAAAAGCAACAGATGGCCTTGTAGGTATAACCCTTTCTCCTGATGAATTTTATCGTACAAGTTGTGTAACAGTGTTTCGCTGTCAATGGTTTCAGTGTTCTGTTGTGAAGAAGATTCAGAGCATGGTTCATCTTCACCGCAGCACAAACAAAGATGAAGGAACTAAGAGAATAGCTCTTGATACAGAAGATAGAAAGAAAATACAGCAGGAACTTGAGAAATTCAGACATCCATTGAAAATATCAGGAGACAAACTAAACATCAGAGAAATGGCCAAATTGCAAACGAAAAATCCAATATGCATTGATAATTGACGAGCGTAAAGCTGCAAATTTCCATAGTTTTTATTACGATTCACACAAGAAAGAAATTGTTCCAATGGAAACAATGAAACATGTATTTATTACTGAAAATTGTATGCTCGCATGCTGTTGACAAGGGTATATAGGAATTTAGATCTCAAAACGATACTCAGCTTTGAATTAGCTCCACTACCGTTTAGTTTGATATACCTCAGAAAAAAAACCTGATATGAATGTCATTGACTGAAACGTAATGCTTTATCATGTACCATGGCCAAAGATAGCGACAGTTGATGTCCTTGCCACAAACTTCATTTAGTCGGTAACAATAGACCACAGTGTTTATGTTGTGTTTGACTGGTACTTTGAAGGATCCACAAAAGGCCATGATCGCATAAGACGTACATCTGGAATTGTCATCTGTGATATGGAAATGTTATGAAATACACTTTTGCCTTCAAGTAATATCTTCATGAAAAATGTCGGAAACAAGAAGTTGATACAATGACAATGACAATGACAAATAGTTTATTTGCTTTAAGGCCACCAGCCCATGCAACATGTTTTTATACAAATAAATGTTAACAAAACAGTATGGGAGTTTTCGAGATTACACGAAGTATTACATCATTTATACACAGTTATACATGCATAAAACAGAAATATTATAACATAAAACATATACATTAATGTATAGCTTTACTAGTAACACATAGAACTTCTTTTCGTATTTTTAGGGCATATTGGTATATTTTAACTAGTAACACATAGAACTTCTTTTCGTCTCTTAAAGGCATAATGGAGATAAGTTGCTACAGACTTTATCAAACTGTCATTTTGTGTTGCCATTAAAATGGTAAACTTATGTTCAGTTGGATTATTAAAATACCCACAATGTACATAACCTTCGATCTCTTTCTATATTTCTGTAACGATCCCTTTCAATTTCCAGGTCATGAGAACTCGATCTGAAGCTTGCATAAATATGACGAAATTTTCTGATATTTAGTACATCGAGATACTTTTCATATGCAAAACATTGTTTAAACTTTACATAGTAAGTACTGAGTTTCGAGCTAAAAGTAACAGTTCCATTCCAGTCTTGTAGATATTGATCTTTTAATCTACTTGTAAATGTTTTTATAAAATACATCTCATGACCAACACCTTGATTTTCCAATACATCACCAAAACCGTTACTTTGTAGAACGTGTTTAAGCATGGATGCCCAATTCTTATTACCGTTTCTTTCATCATTTACCAGCATCAAACAACACTTTTTAACAAATCATTCTTTTGGCATTTTTAGTATTTTAAACCAATACTTTATACAGCGTTTGTATGTTTTGCAACCAATCGTTGATGTGTATGTAAAATTTTCAACTGTTTTGTCATCTCCAACACCATTTAGGATGTACATTGAATACAATTTACATAATTCAAACAAGTTTCTACCACATGTTTTTACAGTTTTGTCACTGGATACACGTGTCTTCTCAACAGAGCTACTAAAAAAATCATTGTAGTCTTCAAGTTCATTTTCATTTTTAACTGTTTTTATACATTCACTTTGTTCACCTATTCTTGCGTTTAGGTCACTGAGATTATAAAATCGGATAAACCGAAATTTATTGTGATATTAGTTATAACATCTTCTAAAAGCTCAATAGATTTAAATTGCTTATTATTGTAAAATGGCGAATCATTAGGGGGGATATATGCAAATAATAATACAACGTTTGTTTCAAATTTTGTATACAATTTATCAAGCTTGACTGCTAAACCGATGGAACATTCATATTGAATTTTATTCACAAATTTTAAAATAGTTTTATTGATATAAACTGACATTCCTGCCATTGCTCGCCCTTGTCTAACATGTTTTTTCCGCAGGTAAAAAGAAACATTAATGCGTTGATTTCAAATGTTTGGTTTCATTATTATTTTCTTCCCAGGTCTCTACTAACGTGAATATATCAAAAGAGCAAATGTAATCAACAAAGTCTATATATTCAGTTTTTTGTAAAAAGCCTATACACATATTTTAGTTTATTGATTTCGCTTCGATCCTTTCAAAATGGTCTTCTATTTTGTTAACACAATTGGTATTTTCATCCACAATATGCTGAATGGCGTCAATATCTAACTGAATCATTTCTCGATTATCACGATTTTATTTCAATTTCAGCTTTATCGAGCCTATTTTCAACACTGTTTTGTTTCTCTTCAATATTTAAGGTAGCCGTTTTTAATTCCGTACATGTAAGTCGCATTGATTCCATTTCAGATTTAATAATGACTATATCAGATTTTACATGTTGGATTTCCGATCATTACTTGTCGTATATATTGCATTTAATATTTCATCCTTGTTGGTTAATGGACCTGTGTTTGTTTCGATATCCATAGACAGCAATAGTCTCTTCGACGAGTAGGTACTTATGTTGATTAGGTCCAAAGCGTTTCAACATGTACATATCTGCACACATTGTTTTGGCAATCACCCATGATTGTTAAATGGCATTCCTGGCTTGTAAAACGTATTTCATTGCCAACGGTAGCAGTTGACATCAGGTATTTAACTAAGACATGACTTGTCAAAAGTATTGATGTCTCTAACAAACATATAAAAAATGTACGATAGTGTATGTCTGATCCACAGATTCACATTGAACACAATGGATCATCACAATGCATGACCGTTATAATGACCGTACACTTTACATGTTATTAAACCGGTTTTATTAATAGCGTTTATATATATATAACGTTGGTATTGTAAAAAGTCAATAGTTTCTTAGTTACTTATTATTTTTTTAAATCATCTAGGCAACATAAAATGCAGGTGTATCCATCCTCGCTCTTTGATCGTCGTCATATCATAAAACAGAGAACGTGAAAGTATCATCGCTAGACCGCTCTCTTTCATGTACGGCAGCATGCACAAAACAGAGAACATTTCCCCGATCATTGTAACGGCAATTTTTAATTTCTATTCTACAATTAAATGTTGTATTTGGTAACCATGCAGCAAGGTCGAATAAACTGTTATTTCTTTTTATTTTCTTTCAGCTTGTTTAATGTCAACAAACATTTGAACAAAAAACTTCAAATATTGACGTAATTGTTATTGATATAAATCAGGCCGTTGAAACGTTGTTTTAGGCATTGTTTTAGAAAGTAGAGAAATGCGTTATATAGAAGGTAGTCTACCGATTCCGCTGAACACGGCCACCGAATCGTTTGCTTCTTATTGTGCTTAGTCTATCCCGGAATCTGATATCTCCAGAATCAGATTTATTAACCACAATGAAAAAAGCAGGGAATACTATGCCTGCCCAAAAATTCATTGCAAGTGAACGCTTACTTTTCTGTGACGTCATTCAAACTTTCCAATCAACGTGCTCAACTGTCGCTTTGCAAACATTGCTATCTAACAGTTTAACAGGTTTAACAGACCTAATCGAAAGAGCTAGTTGATCTGTGTACAGACTATATTGTGTTAATTTGCGTTAATCTGTAGAACGAACACAGCTCTCCCGAATGGGTCCGTTACATAGTAATGACATATGAGATTTTTTGAGCATATTGATTGTTCAGTTGCTTCGGGGATAGTTTGAATGGCGGCACAGTTTAGTATATGAATTTCACCAGGGGTGAATAGACCAGATTTTGGGATATAGCATGGGCTGGGTAAGACTATAATGTACGTGCTAGTTTGCTAACCTCGACTTGCGCCTCTCTGTTAAAAGTATAAGTGTTACTGACAGATGAAGTATTTATTTCACGAAATCGCGTTTCGGCGTCTCTACGTCTCACAATATACGCGACACAATGGCAGTCCCTGAATGCGATGTTGACACGTTTCGAAATAAAGACGAGACGAAATTCTGACGATAAGGCGAGAGAGCGAGATTACAGCGCCTATTTTAAGCGCTACAAGACGATCATAATAACATCACAGTGTCATTCTAACAATACGCGTTCACGCCTAGTTTGCATTAAAATGAAATCGGTTAACACAAGATATTGTTTTAAACTGAAAGTTTACAATTGTGTGAAAATATATATTTGATATTTGATAAATATCACCGTTAAAATGTAATTTTATATGATATGAACGCTATATGGAGATTTTACATTAAATAACAACATATGAGTATAAGACACACGATAAGGAGAGGCAATATAAGTGCGAATTTGGGTGCGCTCGTTAACCAGTTTAAGTTCCCCCGTGACCTTTTTGACAACTGGCTGTCCAAGGCGGTGACTTCTATATCACTTTTTTTTCGTTGCAATACTTTGTATAATTATGCTATATATTAATTAAGTTTATGCTTTTGGTGACTGCTCCCTTGGATTGCTACGTCTTCCGTTGATATCTTACAAACATCTGCATGCTATTCTAGTCGTTTTAACAGTAGTGTCTTCAACTGCGTTCATAAAATTGATTTTGTACTGTACTTTTTGTAGCTGTTCCTCTTCCTAGCCCCAAAAATCCTTTCTACAATTACAAACACTAGTTAACTACGTCAGGAAATAAGAAAGTAATGATTCATATGTAAATGAAGGTTAGTTTGGTTAATTCTTATTTATTTAAGTTCGGTTGCGAAGAAATTTAAAAGCTTATTTGAACAGCCCTCGAATCCGCTTCTGGGTAGAACCAGTACTCAGCTTTAGATTTTAAAGGCATCGGATCAAGCTGAGGATCCAAACCCGCAACCTCTGTAGTTTATGAAAGTTGTAGTTCACTAATATATTCTTACAAAAATAAAAAATATTGTTTTTTTTTACATTTTCGAAGACAATTCAGTTGAAATGGTTAAAACCGTGAATGCTTCGTGTTAAATGGGAAAACAGTTATCTATAATTAAATGTGAAATTGTAAAAATATGTCTACTAAAATTCGTGCAGCTGGTTTAATAAACTGAGGTCGACTAGTTCACTCAATAACGCCTCTGATAGTCAAGACAGGAACCATGAGTTCGTCTCCCCGTCAGACCAACCACAGTCTCAGAGAAGATTGGCTATAAGAATTGTTTATACGGTCAAGGATCTCAAACTATTCGATATGTTCGAAAGACATAGTTAGCACTCAGAATGCTTTAATACACTGGCTCGAAAACTAAAACGGAAGTACATGCACATGTTTCCACTCAGTGTTCAATTTGCTTTGACTTTCAACGAAACCTGGTCTGCGAAGAGATGGTAATTTCGCCTATAGATTTACATAGAAAGGTGAAATATTATTTCAGCATATTGCTGACAATTTACGCACTTTCTACACCTTAGCATGTTTTTATGAATATAAAAGCAATAAAATCAATGTAATATTGTGTTCATTGTCATAAAATCAATACCATAGTGTGTTCATTGTCATAAAATCAATGCAATGTTGTGTTCGTATACAAACTGACTATACCCGAACATTTGAGATACAATCAGAAGTTTGTATATCCGTATCAAATGGACTGGATGTGATTTACGGGTGGCGACGGGTGCCGTGAACGACACGAGAAACATACTACCTTTGCAAAACAAAAAGTTAAACAACTAATACAGTCGTTCTATGTGACACACAGTTAAAATCTTGCTCTCTCAATATCCCAAAGTGCACATATTTGCGCATGGGAGTGCCCTAAAGAACCCAAGAACTTTGTCAGGGGTGTATTTTTGTGTGCAATGAAGGCGGCGCAGGCTGGCCCAAGCGTCACCTGTTTTATATCACCCTGCCTTATCCCAAAATGTCAAACAAGTCGTGCAGGCGTTCTATTTGACCTGCAGTTAAAACTGGCTCTCTAAATGTCCCCCAGAGCAACTTCTTACGCCTGTAGTGCCCCAAAGAACCTAATAATTTTGCCAGGGGTGTATTTTGTGTGCCGTAAGGCGTACCGGCTTAGACGGTTAGCCCCAATGACACGAGAAACCGACCAACCTTGCAAAACAAAAAGTTAAACAACTCATACAGGCGTTCTATTTGAAACACAGGTAAAAGATTGCTCTATAACTTTATGTCTCCAAGAGCACCTACTTGCGCGTGGGAGTTCCACAAAGAACCGAAGAATTTTGCCAGGGGGTGTATTTTTGTGCAGTGAAGGCGGCGCAGGCTGGCCCAAGCGTCACCCGTTTCCAATCACCCTGCCTAATCCCAAACAAGTCGTGCAGGCGTCCTACTTGACCCACAGTTAAAACCTTGCTCTCTAAATGTTCCCCAGAGGATTTACTTGCTCCTGGGAGAGCCACAAAGAACCGAAGAATTTCGCCAGGGGGTGTAGTTTTGTGTGACGTGAAGGCGTACCGGCCGGGCCGGTTTGCAGCAACGACACGAGAAACCGACTACCCTTGCAGAATAAAAAGTTAAACAAATCGTACGGGCATTCGTTTGACACACAGTTAAAATCTTACTCTCTAAATGCCCCCCAGAGCACTTACGTGCGCATGAAAGTGCCCCATAGAACCCAAGAACTTTGCCAGGGGTGTATTTTTGTGTCTAGTGAAGGCGTATCGGCCGGGCCGGTTCGCCAAAACGACACGAGAAACTGACTACCCTTGCAGAACAAAAAGTTAAACAAATCGTACAGGTGTTCTAGTTGAGACACAGTTAAAAGCTTACTCTCTAAATGTCCCCAAGAGCACCTACTTGCGCCTGAGGTTCCCCAAAGAACCAAAGAATTTTACCAGGGGTGTATTTTTGTGAGCCGTGAAGGGGTACCGAACGGGCCGATTCGCCCCAACGACACAAGAAACCGACTACAGTTAAAAGCTTGCTCTCTAAATATCCCAAAGAGCACCTAATTGCGCCTTGGATTGCTCCAAAGAACCCAAGTATTTTGCCAGGGGTGTATTTTTATGTGCAGTGAAGGTGGCGCAGGCTGACCCAAGCGTCACCTGTTTATGATCACCCTGCCTAATCCCAAAAAGTCAGATAGGTCGTGCAAGCGTTCTACTTGACCAACAGTGATGATCACACACGACCAGGATATGTAAAACTTCAGGAGGTTGGTAATGTAATACCACATACAGTATCTAATAGGGATATACATAATATTCCAGCGGTTGATTCCGACTGTAATGGAAGAATATGCCGGACACATTTTTCTCGATGTGGTGACATGGATGGTAGAGAGCGTGAGAGAAATGGCCCGGCAGATACGGATATACGTTTACAGGTTGACGAGGTTGTGGCACTGAGATGTGCATCAGTATCGGAATATGCCAGTGAGTGGATATGACGACCACTAGTATATGGTTGGCCATCGAGACATATTATTGATCAAATGAAAGCGTCTGGATGTTTTGTTGTAGGGGTAGGACATCCGGCCAGTGTTGAGAAACATATTGAATGGAGATAATCGTTCTCTCTACAGGAGAAACAACTCATATTTAGTTTTAATACTATACAACACAAGTGTTACATTCTCTTAAAAATTATCAAAAAGGATTTGATAGAACGCGAGCTAGGAAAATATATTAGCTCTTATCATTACAAAACCTGTATGTTTTACGTGATAGAAAAACACCAGTCAGCATATGGAGGCCAGAAAACTTATTTTCATGTGTACGGTTGTGTTAAGTTGTTTTTCTAAATTTTGTGGAAAATGGATTTTGTCCAAATTACTTCATTAAAAAAGAAAACATGTTTGACAGAGATGTCCATAGAACCGTTAAGCCACGTTTGATGGACCTACTTCGTGCATTATTAAGTGATTGACATATGCTGTTATTAGGTATAAAATGTGACCAGATAGGAGACATATTAATGGGTGTGGCTAATTTTGACTCTGTAAATAAAATTAGTATGAATTACAGTAAATATCTTAAAGTATATACAACCCATAGTCACACGTTGCTCCGAATCAAAGTCAATAGGGCAATGAAAGGGAACGACTTGGTATCTAACTACTGTTATTATTCTGTGTTAGTACAAAGTGTGGCGTCTGGTGCGTACTTTAGGGATCATCCAGAGCAACACACCAGAGAAGTGTTTCCCCAAAAAATCTCAATTTTATATTCCCGATTAGCCCAACAACTTATTTCTCTGGCACTAAAGACGGCGTATAACCCATTGGTACGTGATCTGGTACTCAGGAATTGTCATCATTCCCAGGAAGGAAGTGGGTGTGACATGACGTCATCACGTCTTTGGTTAGCGTCTGTCCTGTACACATTTGGATTATATGACAGGTGCGAATGTCTGCTCGAGCAGATAACTACAGACTTACAACCAGATGTACTAAGTGTATGTTCATGTTACTCTGGTAACTGTGAGATCCGTTTAAATGACGTAACAGCTAAACATAGTCCGTCCTCTCTTTCGTCAACTGCGACATGTGTCCTGTTCCTACCATCAGAGTCGAAGCTAGCCCCGCCTCCACTCCAGTACGAGATGTACAGATCAGCTGACACACTTCCAAGATCACGTGATGAAGATAAAGACTTCTGGTATGACTGTGCTGTATTGGACAGCATAGTCTACCACCACTTCCTTAAATGCCTCGTTTAGTCAAAGATGAGCAAAATCATGCATAGGCGGGTCGCCATTGGGAACATGAGATGGGTTCTTCAGAATGAGGCTTACCTTGGACATCGGGAAACAGGATATAACCTACTTGGATGGCTTTATGTACAAGAAAATCGTGTTCCGGAAGCTGCTCAGTGTTTCCTGGAATCATGGAGAATAAAGCCGTTACACAACGCAGCCAAATGGCATGTAAAGAGTTTGCTGTTCGATATATTTGAGAACCAGACATAAATCCTAATCGGCTTGAAGACTGTTAATCAGGGTACTGTTTATAATCTAGTTTAGTGTTTTCTAGAGTCAATGAGAATAAAGCCGCTACACAACGAAGCAAAATGGCATTTCAGGAGTCTGCTGTACGATTCATTTGAGAACCAGACATAAATCCTAATCGGCGTGAAGACTGTAAATCAGGGTACTGTTTATAATCTAGTTTAGTATTTCCTAGAGTCAAGGAGAATAAAGCCGCTACACAACGACACAGCCAAATAGCAGGCCAGGAGTCTGCTGCACGATTTATTTGAGAACCAGACATAAACCTTAATCGGCTTGGTGACTGTAAATCCGGGTACAGTTTATAATTTTGTTTAGTGTTTCCTACAGTAAAGGTGAATAAAGGCTCTACACAATGCAGCTATATGGCATATCAGGCGCTTACTGAACGATTTAAATGGGAACCAGAAATATTCCTTACGACAAGCGTAAAGCAGTAACCAGCATGTCACCTTGTTTTGAGAAAAGTTACGTGTCTGTTCCTGGGATTGTAAGAGAAAATAATTATGGACAAAATATGTATCTGTATCATTAAATGTTATGTACCGACTATCCGGTTCAATTATGATATACAGTCACGCCTCCTGTGTGTGACATATTATGTCTACGTGTTTTACTGTATATGCTGCACTGATGCAAAAGTAATATTAAGTGATTTCCCAACATGATGGTGTACAGTCCTACCAGCCATTTAGGTCAAACAAGAGGAGCATTTCCTATGACAAATTCGCTATGAGGTGTGTAAAATCTATATCGTTTTATAAACATTGATTAAAATATAAAAAAAATGAACGAATTCCTTAAATATTCATTAAAATAATATATTTCAACGAAGCCTGGAGAACCTCAATAAATGTTTTTAATTAATATACAAATTTAAAATGACATTAAATCAGTGGACTAAATTGTATTTTCCAAACGTGTTGGGTTATCAATTAGTATTACAATCAGTTTGTGTCAAGTATTATTTGGCAGACGACTTCTTTGTTTAATCAATATGTGAAACTGAGTAAAATACATTATTCATGCCATTTTAAACAGTGCAAATATACAAAATATAAAAGGGGAAATAATTCGAATTATGTTACATTGACGGACATTTTATTTCTTACTTCCCATGTATTTTTAATATATTGAAAATTAGATATTCGGTTTATACTGTTCTTTGTAATACTTTGTTTAGATATGATAACCAGCAGATTAAAGAGGCATGAAAAAACACTAATTATTTAAATGCTACCATATAAATAAAGTTATATATAATATAAATAATGCCATATAAATATAGTAAAGAAACATTTGTTCTTTTCTGCTTCTGTAATGCGTGTTTTACAGTCAGAATGTTCTTATCGTTTAAATTGTGTCCCGCAATAAATTCAGTAAAAAATCTATGATACTAAAACAACCAGACCGTCGTGTCGATTATTTTCCTTATCGGCACCATGGTATCATTTAAATTTACGTAACACATGAGTTATGAGAGCAAATTGATATTAGACAAGACATGACAGGAGTAAAGAAAAGTAAAATAGACAAGACATAGCAATATAATACCGGATCTTTGTATTAATTCGCGTATTTATACAACTTCAGAATATTATTAAACTCGTCCAAGAAAAGTTTTAATAAGTGTTCTTTGCGAGTATAATGAATATTGTTGTGTCATTAATGTATAGTCGATTCGATAAATGTGTTTTTTTCAGTAAGAATTATTTTTAGGCCAGACTTACACATCTCGTTATTGTTATTCGGCCTATGAAGGGGGTCTGCGTATGTCCTTTTGTAAGTTACTAACTTGAATTTTTATCTGTACGTGGGAAATATGATGAAACAAATCTGAATCTTGCTGTCAGTTCATACAGAATTTCATTAAACTCGTTTAGGACTTTTCCTGAACTCGTTTAATAAAATTCTGTATGAAATAGCGAGTGTTAGATCCTATCAATTTCAATCTCTCAAGTAAGTCACGGCAGATAGTTTTTTTTCATGTCACGTGATAACAACAACAATAATGACATTTATTCTCTCATTACATTCACATGAAAAATTAAGACAAAATACAACTTTTATAACAGTTAGTGTTAATTGTGTTGGTTAGTCCCCTCCTGTCACATCCAGTGTATACCTTGTCCGGTTTGCGCACGGCTGTCAATGGGCATCGTCATTAGACTAGCGTGTAGCCAGGTACTGACAAATTCGGCTTTCTAAAATCAGTTACGAATATAATTGTTTATAGACGACCTTTTCAAACACTTATTTCTAGAAAATAGCACGTGTTGTTGTAGAAAATCGCACCGATTTCTTCATGTTAAATAAGTTTCTTTTAGATCATTTACAGTTTGATCATTTCGTGAACTTAAAATGTATAGGCGAGGCCTCTTTAATACTTCAAGTTAAAAATGATGATATTAAAACTTACGTCAGGTAAATAATTTGATACATAATGAAATGTGTTGCAACTAGAAGCAGGACTGTTGTTTTAAGTATGTGTTATAGATTATATAGGGATGTTTTAACAGATGATATTTCGAATGATGGGAGCGTAGTGTTAATACATGTGCCAGAAAGTGACAATGCGCCGTTTGTTACAGTCACTGAATCACCCAATTGAGCTATGCCGGGTATTTTAATTAGATCTATCTCTAATGTTTCATCAACGGCCACAATAATATGCGTTCTTTGTCATACTGTGAATTGTTTCACGTTCAAGTATTCATTGATAAATAAACAGTTGATGAATTAAATGGATCAATAGAAATGATATATTTTTTTAAGTATTTTCTTTTCGTATAAAAGTTTCAACGATTATTAGACGCTCATGAAGTGGTGTTCAAGATTCTTCATTTTCTATTTTATGTATGCTTTATGTTACTACATGTATTTATCAATAAAATTAAATTTGAATACGGTTAATGTGCTTTTAAAATCTCCATCTGTCTCATTACATATCGCACGCACGGCAGAAAACATGTGTTAACTTGGGCGCAGAGTGATCGGGCTAAAAATAAACCATTTCCTTGAACACTTTCAATATATACCTGACAACACATGCACAATCGCTCGCGTTGGCAGTTAAGGTATCCAGTTGGGGGCCATCACGGCATATTTATCAAATAAAGTAAAGTCGAAACAACGAAACTTCGATGATAAAAAGCTAAATCCACGAGAGTGTGTTTCGTCTTTTCACTAGCGTATCTTCATTGTTTCGACTTTTGACCATCGTTGTTTCGATTTTTTTATAATCGTAGTTTCGACTTTTCCCAATCTTTTCTCCATCGTAGACTCAAATTTTTACCACCATAGTTTCGCCTTTTCACTATCGTAGTTTTGCGTTTTCCTGTTGCTAATGCGCAGTGGTGTAAAAAAACGCTCGACGTCACATAAGCAACACTTACAAAAACGTAGGCTCATGATGTTGGGTCCAGTTCATGTGCTTAATATAAATTATTCATTGCATTCTGCTTCGCGAATTGCTTATCGAAAATACAAAACCAAATGTGGTAAGTCATGGATGCTATTCGTTGCTAAAAAATCAGACTTTCCATGTTGACAATCTGCTTGATGTCAAATGTAATTCTCATTTCATTCTAAAATTTAAGGAAAATGTAAGCACTAAGACGTATGACAGACTTGTAATTTAACATTTTATTTAGGTAATTTTGATAATTTAGTAAACAACATGTACACAAGAGCGTAGAATGACAAATTTGGATGTTACTCGGGTGGGTGGTGGGGTTCCCACTTCCCCTGATTGGGTCCGAGTCGCCTCCTCCGGTAAAACATTTAACATTTTTATGCTTCAGTTGGCTAGAAAACATTACTTAAGCAAACTATCGGTCGGTCCAGAAATGTTTCTCGGACTGCAAAGTCTAAATTAGGTGGATATTTTGACATACGCGCCTGATGTACACGCATAATGATATGCGTTACATCTTATGAAATTCTCAATTAGTAAAATCGTTCTTAAATCAGAAATGCGTGTTTGTAGTGTAATGGATGGAGTGTGGGCCGCTCACGCCAGAGGTTGCGGGTTCGAACCCAAGCTCAACCCTATGCCTTTCTTAAAACAACACTAAATACTAGTTCCACCCATAAGGCCAACTCGATAGCGGTTCATATAAGCTCTCTGAGCTTTCAACGCAATCGAGGGACAGGCCTTTTCCTTTGAAGAAAAAAGATATATTAAAAAGAAGGAGATATATCAGGGACTTAGTAAGTCATATTAGTAATGTATAAAAATAAATTGAATCGAAAGTGTGCTTTAAGTCTCACTGAAGAATAGCCTCCCTTACATGACTGTAGCAAGATTCTTACGCCTAAGAAATTAGAGCTGTGTAAAGCGGTTGGGCATTTTTTTTGGTTAAAATACATAAAATGTCATATTTCTTTGTGCATATGGGAACATTGGAACATTTTCATGATTTCTGCAAAGTTTGGGTGACATTGGGAACTGTTTGATGATGCTATAACAGTTTAAAGATGCGTAGTGATACACTGCAATAAATGGGCAGAATTGTCTAAAATGAAAGGGGTGCCATCAAAAATGAAATTGTGAAAAGCAACCTGGTCAACCCCATGTTTCTTTCTGCATAACTGGACCAAAAGAGGACTATCTATGGGAATAAGGCACTTTTAGAACCATTGGTAATGTATCCAATGTTCCAGAAGTGCATTTCTCTATATGTAGAACAGTATAAAATTAATTGGTGTGTGAGACGTTCCGTTTAAATGCATAGATGCATAGCTTTGCTGCATTATGTATTGCACTGTTACATAAACAAAAATATATTTGAAGCTACAGTCGAACAATATATAAAATGTACGGTGCTTTTAGTTTCGCATGCGAATGAGTAATAGGACGGCGAAACTACGATGGTGAAAAGTCGAAACTAAGATGGTGAAAACGAAAAACTACGATGATGAAGTCGAAACTACGATGAAGAAAGTCAAAGCTAGGATTGTGAAAACGTGAAACTACGATGGTGAAAAATCTTTGTACGACTTTTCACCACCGTAATTTCGACTTTTCATCATCGTAGTTTGTCACAATCGTAGTTTCGACTTTTCACCATCTTAGTTAATCACCATTGTTGTTTTTACTTTTCACCATCGTAGTTTATCACCATCGTTGTTTCGACTTTTTCACCATCGTAGTTAATCACCATCGTAGTTTCGACTTTTCACCATCGTAGTTCATTACCACCTTAATTTCGATTCTTCATCATCGTAGTTTATCACCATCGTAGTTTCGACGTTTCACCATCGTAATTTCGAATTTTCATCATCGTAGTTTTTCACCACCGTAGTTTAGACTTTTCACCATCATAGTTTATCACTATCGTAGTTTTGACTTTTCGCCTTCGTAATTTCGATTTTTCATCATCGTAGTTTATCACCATCGATGTTTCGACTTTTTACCACCGCAATTTCGACTTTTCATCTTCGTAGTTTATCACCATCGTAGTTTCGACTTTTTACCATCGTAGTTTACCACCATTTATTTTAGAATTTTTCACCATCGTAGTTTATCACCATCGTAGTTTCGACTTTTCAGACGTAAAAGGGTTGTATTGATGAAAAATTGTTGTCTCTACATGTAACTTGTCGTAACAAAAATAAAATTGTGCAAACTAAAGGTTGTATTGACCTAACTTTATGAATAAAGGCCGTATAGACCTTAATAGACAAATGATACAGGGACCTTACCGAAATAAAAGTATTGATAGCCGATCTTTGTTTAAT
Source organism: Panopea generosa (assembly GCA_029582155.1). Classification (NCBI taxonomy): domain Eukaryota; kingdom Metazoa; phylum Mollusca; class Bivalvia; order Adapedonta; family Hiatellidae; genus Panopea; species Panopea generosa. Next base: position 74,879,954 of record CM055899.1, read on the forward strand.
ATTGATACGCCTTCATAATTTGATTGATATAAGTAGCATTTGGTTTCTTTTATGCAACATTTTTTTTTTAAATGTTATATTGCAATATCCACAATATATCTCTATTGTTTGACTTGTTTCTGATATCAAATACAAGAAAAAATGAAATTCAGGTAATAGAAAGTAATCCCTGTCGCATCATGATCATTTTGGCAGTGATCAACACTGCAAAGCTTGACCACGGTGACATAAGCGTGCCATGCCCAGCTAAAAAGTTGCTCATCTTCAGTGGACTCACTGAAATTTTTTATTGATTTTTCTTAACGAAATATGCCCTTGCAACATATAATTAAAACTGCTAAAGTAGATTGTTTTTTTTTCTATTGATTAATATTGGCTACAAAAAAAATTATATATAGAATTAAGGACATTTTATCGGTTCATGTAGCTTCATATGGAATTCAATGACATATTTAGTATCTTTGACCTTGACGCTGACTACACATTTGTTGTAGTCCGTGATTACAGGGATGGCAACTTCAGTGTTATCCCGAGCATCATTGATGGTACAACTATGTCAATCCTTTCACATGGAAAACCAATAGAAATCAAGCAGAATGGAGACGTTAGCACTTTATTCTGTTTTAATTTTACAGTGTTAATTATATTTTACAGTGTTCTTTTATTGAATTTTACTGTGTTTTTGATTAACCTTTACAGTGTTTATGATTTTTACATCTGTTTCACATGTGTTGTCTGATTTTTATGTTACGTCAAAATTTATAAATGTATCAAATACATGAAAACAGCTTATTTGTATTTCATGTTTAATGTTCATGACTCATTTGACACCCAAGCAATAACAATAACAATAATGTAAACAATTGCAACACATTGTTCAGAGTAATAACTACATTTGTATTTTGAGAGATTTAACTAATGTGTACGTTATGCTTCCCCAGAATATATATATTTTTAAGAGTATGCAAAACTGCAGGACTTCTTTGTACCTTTAACAACGAGCTCTCAATTGACCGTATGACCTCATTTGGAAAAGTCAATAATAATCCTAAACGTTTCATCAGTACTTGGGATGATGGAAACACAAATTGCCGTTAAGACTGCCTCTCAGAGGTTTCTATGTAAAACACTAGTTTATAATGTATACAGATAACATTTTTAAAGACAAAAATAGATTTAGGACAAATACAAGTGAACAGTTGTTATCATTGCGTATTTCAAATGAGACCCTGTTTTCTGTGAATACAACAATAATGTAGGGGTGGACAAGTCTTCATTTGAAATCTTCGAACTACAGAATTGATGTTAGATATACAAAACATAGATTCATAGATTGAATACCTGTTTTGTGTAACCTGTGTTATGGAATCAGAGTTCAATTTCGTTGTGCCATTTTATCTCTTATTACGATAAGTATTGTTTCATATAGTATACTTTTAAAATAGATTATTAATTGTGCCATAAATGTGTATTCTGCAATATGGACATGTTTGTTGAAATATATTTGTTTAAAATATTCAATTATTATATTCTATTCTGTGATATACATTTGAATCAATGCAATAAATTAAGCAAGTCAATTACTATGAAGTCGCTTTTTGTTGCACTTTCCACTTGGCAATCAATGTGAAAATATACATGCACATCTGTCATTCAGAAAAGAGAAAGAGAGAGAGAGAGAGAGAGATTGCTAGCACTGGAGGGCAATAAAGAGGTGGGTTGCGGTCAGTAGAGAGGAAGAAAACGTGAGGTAGTTGGAAAGAGAGATATAAAGAGATTGGCACAACTAGAGAGCAACAGAGAGGTAGGTTGTCCCCGGTAGAGAAAATGAAAGAAAGATAAGTACTTAGAAAGAAAGAGAGAGTTATTGCCAAAACCAGCGAGCAGTAGAGAGGTAGGTTGTCGTTAGCAGAGTGAAAGAAAGAGAGAGAGAGAGAGAGAGAAAGAGAGAGAGAGAGAGAAAGAGGTTGCCACCACTATATAGAAAGCAGTAGTAGTGGTCAGTAGCGAGAAAGAATGACGGAGGTTATTAAAGATAGAGAGAGAGAGAGAGAGAGAGAGAGAGAATTTGCTAACACAAGAGAACAATAGAGATGTAGATTTTGGTCAGTAGATAGGGCGAAAGAAGGAAATAGTTAGAAAGGTAAAGACAGACAGACAGACGGACGGACGGACGGACGGAGGGAGGGACGGACGGACGGACGGACGGACGGACGGACGGACGGACAGACACCAAAGAGACGTTACCAACACTATAGTACAATAATGAAATAGAGAGGTACAGTAGGTTGTCACCTGAAGATGGAAATAAATATATGCTATATTAATAATTAGTATTCTTTATTTAATTTCAAGAATAGCAGTTGTAATAACCAGGTGTCAGACACAGTAATACTATGAAACAATAAATCTCAGAATCATATAATACAGGCCTGAGCTATGACCCTTCAGCTGGCTGTTAGTTGTTATTTGATATAGTTTCATAGTATCGCCTTCAACCAGATATACTTATCTGAACCATTTTTACCCCTCCCCCCCTCAACACCACGTATTTCCGTATTCGTCTGTCCTTCTGTCCATTTGTAGACGAAGTTTGATCTCGGTACAGTTATTCAAAGAACTCTTAGTTTAACGCCATGTTAAGATGAATTTTCGAATCATGATATTCTTAGGTTTAATACATTTTGTTTTTACATTTTATCATATTTGATATAGTTTCATAGTATCACCTTCAATCAGATAGACTTATCTGAACCATTTTTATATCCCCCTCAACACCGCGTATACGGTTTTACCGTATTCGTATGTCCATCTGTCTATTTGTAAACGAAGTTTGATCTCGGCACGGTTGTTCAAAAAACTGTTAGCTTGACGCAATGTAAAGATGACTTTTCGAATCATGATAAATTGAGGTTTAAAACATTTTAGGTGACTGTGTTATGGAAATCTAGATGACTGTTTTATGGAAATCGTAACGCAGTGTCATTTTATTTCTATAACCCATGGTTAAAATTTAAAAGACATTGAACACACAAGATATTACCTAACCGAGTTAAGCTAACAGATATTTTAAAATCTTAGCCCCGGCTGTAATTCCTTCCTAAATGCACATATCTCTTTCAAAGTGTCGATAGTTGTTGCTGCTCGCCAAAATGACTGGTTCAAAGCGCGAGGTTAATTAAAATCTTATACATACATGGTTGTTGCGCATAACTTCAAAATCGGTGAAACGCTGAGCAACTTGTTTTTAAATTAAAATAATAACAGCGAACCCATATATTTATTGATTCTGTTTTTAACAAATAGAATGAACCGTTGAAAGAAGAACTATTTTTGTCACCTTTTCGTAGCCAAGACAGGTAAGTATGTATTATTTTTTGCAATGCTGGTGGTGGCATTATCAACTTTCGCATGCAAATTTTATTGTTCAAAAATGTTCAGTGTGGAGTCAACACCATAACGTGATCCATTGATGTGTAATGGGTAAAACTACTCAAAACCATACAGCATATTTCCAATTAATTTGACCTTGACCTCTGTGGAATGATTGAACTGTTTATGGTCAACTCCGTTTCTCTAAAACTGTTTGTGTATCATAAAAACATAACCTAAGCATTGGGATACTGACGTCACAAAACAGTGGAGTATGACCCCTTGCACAATTATGTACTTTACAGAAATCATGACCACCCCTACTGCCGATTGACATTATCTGAATCAGTCCGTTTTGTAGGTTATGTGGACTTTTTGTTTATTACGCAAGGGACTTGATCTACAAATTGCGCTGATAAACAGCAGCCACATCAAATTGATTTGAGGTAAGTGTGATAGGACAACATTTAACAAGAGAGACAAAAAGAGCGACTATTAGTGTGAATAAATAACTCGATAAGCTCCAAAATGGAGCGATTGGTTTTAGCGCTAGTCGATTTGGCGGTTTGTATCCACGCAGGTCTGTATTAAATTATTTGTTTCAGATGGCCTATGACAAATTCGCTATGAGGTGTGTAAAATCTATATCGTTTTATAAACATTGATTAAAATATATAAAAAAATGAACGAATTCCTTAAATATTCATTAAAATAATATATTTCAACGAAGCCTGGAGAACCTCAATAAATGTTTTTAATAAATCTAAAACTTTAAATGACATTTAATCAGTGGACTAAATACGTATTTTCCAAACGTGTTGGGTTATCAATTAGTATTACAATTGTATCTTGTACGTCAACGATAATAGACACAAACTAGTTTCAAAGAAATATAAAGGTTGTGTATATAATTACCGTTAAAAGAGCGCCTATATATTTTGAAGATCAGTTTGTGTCAAGTATTATTTGGCAGACGACTTCTTTGTTTAATCAATATGTGAAACAGTGAGTAAAATACATTATTCATGTCTTGTACGTGGGAAATATGATGAAACAAATCTGAATCTTGCTGTTAGTTCATACAGAATTTCATTAAACTCGTTTAGGACTTTTCCTGAACTCGTTTAATAAAATTCTGTATGAAATAGCGAGTGTTAGATCCTATCAATATCAATCTCTCAAGTAAGTCACGGCAGATAGTTAAGGGGTGTTAGTAAATATCCGGGTAATAATGGACACGACCGTCGTGCGGATAAAGACAATAATTAGCATGACTGTTTGGTGAATAAGAAAAATAATGGGCACAACCGCCGTGCCGATAGACACTTCATTTTTCATGTCATGTGATAACAACAACAATAACGACATTTATTCTCTCATTACATTTACATGAAAAATTAAGACAAAATACAACTTTTATAACAGTAAGTGTTAACTGTGTTGGCTAGGGTGCGTTTATGAACACTTCAACTATGCAACAATAATTATTCAATTGTCCAATTGTCCAAAAATAACCTTTGTCAACACGACATTTGATAAAAGTCATCCGTCAGTAATCATATCTGGGTATAATTAGTTGTTATATTTTAAGAATAATAAACACATATGTCATGTAGATTCTTAATATATGACCTTTATACATATATACTCCATTAGTGAAATCAAGGACTAATATAGAGATAAAATCTTAGTATTGTGAAAATAGAATCCGGCGTATTTTAATTATGTTTAGTAAAATATAAAAGATTAGTTAAGAACAACGGAATGATGCAGTAATGCTGCACCAAAATTGAAAATGGATAATATATACGCCTGACTAACATGGGTAAATTATCAAACACGTTAATAGTTGATGCCGAGGAAGTGACCGATACTTGGTATCTTGCTAGTGCATATCAAAGCACGTTTTCGAACGATTTTTATATTTTTTTATTTGATCGTATTCTACGTGCATACTCCATTCGCTTTTTATGGCTGGATTTTCCGCACCGATTTCAGTGCGGAAGCAAAAACACTCATATTTATTAAAATATGTAATATCATTAGCAAAAACTCTTACCGGTTGTTAAATAAACACTTTATATATGTCCATAGCGTAAACAATATCCACAAAAACCGCACATTTAACACTTAAATAACTTAGTTCTACATACAATCCTACTTTCAAATCGTTTTTGACAGTTATCACGTGACGCGCAACTTTCAAGCGTCACAGCGATTTGAATAGAACACTGTGATGGAAGCTCTACGCGGTAAATTGGAAAGGCAATAATTATTATGTTCCGAGAAAGTAACATTCCCTGTCACAGTGTGTATTCAAATTAGACAAACCAATACTTGTGTTTGTGTTTTGGCCGAAAAAAAAAAAATATTCATCACTATTAAAGTTTAATAAATATTATGTGTGTAGCAGAAGTGTTACTTGTACTTTATAAGTAGAAAACTGATAATAAGATAGTATAGCTTTCTTATGGATCTTTTTCACTTGTAATTGAATGTATGACTAACATGTTTACTGTGAACAAAATAGTGTTTAAACTAAATGCTTTCTGTACACTTCCTTTGGCAAATAATGCAGCCACACACATGTCATTGTCTTTCTCCGTATTGCTTCGACTTTGGAATATCCGTTATTTTCATATTTTTTTTAATCGTCTGCTACCCTTTTCATAAGTGATCTTTTGTAAGTGCATTTAGAGATCGACATAATGTTGTCCAGTACGGCCACCCATTCCGTCCTTCTGCCAATATATCCTAAAACACTTTAAGGAGCTCATCAGTTAATGATGGTTTATATACTTCCATGCCGAAAGCGCATGTTCATAAATCTCTGGTAATCTTCTATCATAACCGTTGAACGTATAGTAAAAGAGGAAAACTTAATTTTCAAAAGATAACTACATGCGCCAATAGTACACAATGATAATGTTTTTACCATATTAACTTATGTACAACGTTAAGCCGATGTCAAATCCTTGATGCATACGTAACTATTGAAAATAATCTTGTAGTACTAATGAATTATGGTCAACGATACACTTATTAGCTCTAAATTGGTATCAATCCATATTGCAACTGAAAATAATATTGCTATAGCTTCGTCAGGGATCTGTGGGTTGAGTAATGCAATGCTTAAAGCACGGTTCTATGGTTAGAAATGGAATGATACATACGTTTTTCATTATTTAAAATTATTATTAGACATTCACAATATAAGAAACTTGTTTTACTGTTAGCTTATGACAATTCCCATTTCAACAACCATTTAATATACTGTCAATAAGTAGTTGGAATCATTAAAAGTTGTGTGGCCGATACATACGATATCAATTAGTAGAAAACTTAGCAATAAATACCCAAACAGTCGTAGCTTGTCACCCAGTGTTGTTCAGACGGACATTATTTAAAATAATGAAAGCTGCTGAATATTATTGTATTTAATCACAACCCGATATAAATGGCAGATATATCTGGATATTCTTGTACAGACTTTAGTGTCAACGGTTTACAAGAACACTAATTGTTGTATGCATTCACATGTCCTTTCCGGTGTTGAATACACGCACATCCATTATAGTCTAAAGAGAAACAGAATACTTGGATAGGAAACGTTTATATTCTTATTTTTCGACGCCAATACTTTAATTGACTTGTGAGTGTTTACTTTTTCAATATTTCACTAATTCCAGCTCTGTGCTCATATATATTAGAGAAAACATGCGTTTGAAAGCGAACATTTAAACAAGTTGATTTAATCAAATTTATTCTGTTTATGTGGGGTGGGGTGCGGGTAATAAAATATTACAAATTACAAAATATATATCATAAGACAGAAGAATGTTTTCTTTTCTAATTTGTCTATAACCCATAGAGATTTGGAGCACGTGGTCAAGCGGTAGAGCACCGAACCCATGATCGGAGGGTCGTAAGTTCGATCCTCCGCTACGGCTATGTGTGGTGTCCTTAAGCAATTGCTTTGTACTGGTTCTACCAAGGAAGACGTCGAGCGTGATTTGTCTAAGTTGTAAGAACTTGTTTCACAATCAAAGTAAAATAAATAAGTTTAAACTAAAATAGAGATATACAAGTCCTTGCTATAACCCATATATATATTTCTCTCTGTAAATTTTTCAATTAAGATCTTATTTTTTTATTTATTCTTCAGCAGTAACAAATTACTTTATCATAATAATATTCATTAAAATAATCATAGGTTTGAAACTAAAAACATGACGAAATATCGGACAGAAGAAAACTTTCTCATTCCTCTAAAACCCATATCGCTTAATCCGCCGAAGTTCTGATTTCGCATGTACATGTTTCCACCCAGTAGCTCGGATCTAGCTCGCATCTAACTCCACTTATGTAAAATGGCTGCTAAATGACAGCAAAACAAGGTAAATTCGAACGTCTTGGTCATATTCACCTTCTATCAAACTACAGAGGACAGTTTTTTGCATAGCACGCATTTATTATTCATTATTTTATCAATATAAATCACCGTTTTAAGGAATTAACGATTGTTTACGCAGTAATTGCCTTCGAAAAAGACGTATGTATGTGGTCTAATTTTCCACTTGGTTTTGTTCGGATGGAAATGAGACGTAAAGGGGCTTGTCTCACCCTATTACGGCGATTAAATGAGACTAGGTATCTTGCCATTTTATAGGACGGGTTCATTATAAAGAGCTGTCTTTCAACGTTTACTTACACTACTTTTGATTGATAATGAATGAGTGTCATGCAAACAAAGGGGCATGGCTGATAACCGAGAGAGATAACTCTCCATCTGACCAGTGAGATGTACTCATCCTCCATATGAGGTGTACTTATCGCTTCCACCCCGCCTGCAGTTGTTTATCGGTCAGCCCATGTTTATCAACAATGTGGTGCAAACATTATGACATTTTAGTCAACTTTAATTTATTGAGTTATAAAAACGAAACGGACACACAGATAATGAACTGAAAATATTTTGGCTGATGCTGTATGCCGTCACTGCTGTAGTTCTTGTTGCCGTAACAGTAACAATAAAATAGTGTTTGATAAAAGAATGATTGGGGACAATTATGTTTCCTTTCCATATGGGTTTTAGCGTTGTTACAATATGAAGACAATATACAATACTCAGGACGGTGATTTGTAAAATAGAATTGAGCATCAGGCTAATACTAAATGTTTTGTTTGCTTATTGCAAAATAATATTATTGTGTTTAAACTGGCCTTTAATGTTTGTGTATATCATAGAATAAAACACTGTTGTTGTTATATATATTTACAGGATAAAACATGTTTCTATACAACCTATCAAATAACAATTTCAGAGATAGGTAATATACATTTTACAACTAAAACAGACAATGCATCACATATATACGTCATTGTGGTTATCAGTAAGCGTTACGCCCCAGTGGGTCTTGCCATAATTCCTTGATAAAATAAAACTTTTCCCAATTCTCAATTGAGTTTTCATATTGACTCTTTAATTAATTTAATGTTAATGACAATTCCCAATTCTAAGGGTATGGGTCATTTTTCCAAAATGCTGATAAAGACCACTGCTGTCGGCTATGACTGAGTTTCATAACAGTCGCATAACAACATTAGCTTACTTTTTATTTTACTTCAATTTTACTTTTAACAAATTGCAACAAACATATGGTTTTGAATACTTTAATTACATGAAATGTTTTCGCTATTGTTTTTAGAGATTACATTATAATGTTTGCTTGACCATAATGTTTGCATGATCTTTCAGGAGAGCATCAACGAGACAGTTGAAGTTTGTTGGTGAAAGAATTACACACAAGTGGAAAGTGTCTGCAGATTCGGATCAAACCAAATGGTACAATGGCATTGTGCTGTCATTGGTATCTGGAACAGATGGATGTCGCAATGCTGTGTACAACGTTTTATATGATAGTGAAGATGAAATATATGAGATAGACCACTTGTTAGTTGATTATGAAGATTCATCATTAAAACTTATTCACACATAAGGTAAATTTACTGTTTACACCTGAATTATCCCAAATTAATGGTTAAATGCGGACCATTGAGTGACAAATTGTTGATATGATTACTGTTCTCTTATAAACTATTATCATTTAACACAATTTCAGCTTAACATTGTAGACAAGATAAGATCCTATATACCTTCCAAGCTGATCTAGTTGGACACTAGTTGCAAATGTGCAAATGTGCAAATACCGTTTTTCTCTTTAAGCAGGACATGCATATATATTAATTTCTCAAATATTGTTAATATTTAATCACTATTGGAAGTGTGAATACAGTAACTTGTACTTTACATTTTCTTGAAATATATGGAAGACACACAGAAAATAAAGTGTTGGAAGAACATTGCAGCAAGCTATATTGTGTTTTCTGAACAACTAATATGACTCGGAAGTATATTGATAACAAAAATATAAAACTTCATTGTTTAATTAAAAAAGTCACTGTAATTTTATGGAAAACTATGGTATGTTTTTCCTCAAATAATACAGGTATGTATTTTGTCATTACTACAGTTTCCTCACACCTGAATGACTAAGTGTACAATCCAGCAACTGTGATTAAAGCAAGTTGTTAAAATAAATCAAATTTATTTTAAAATACTGCTAAATGAGTGTCAATGAATGACCACAACAACCAAGTGTTGCAATTGGAATTCTCATTTAATCATGTTTTATGCAAACTTATAACTATATATTGTAGTGAAGTAGTACACTGATTGTAAATATTTACATGCTTAATACATTCATTTCAGTGCACTATGTTGCTGAAATGAAGATGAACAGAATCATATGACACATTATTGTTGACAGCATAAACGTCCATATATGTGTACAAGTTGACTAGAAGTTAAGTCATCATATTGATACAAATAACTCTTACAACTTCAGTAATGATATAATGTAAGAGAAGTTCATTGCTAGAAAGTGAGATGTACTTAAAAGAGTTTCATAGATGAGATACAGATATAAAGTTTATACAAGTTAAGTGTTGAGATACAGATATAAAGTTTATACAAGTTAAGTGTTGAGATACAGATATAAAGTTTATACAAGTTAAGTGTTGAGATACAGATATAAAGTTTGTACAAGTTCAGTGTTCAGATACAGATATAAAGTTTGTACAAGTGGATCGATGAGATACAGATATATAGTATGTACAAGTTGAGCGATGAGATACAGATATATAGTATGTACAAGTTGAGCGATGAGATACAGATATATAGTATGTACAAGTTGAGTGATGAGATACAGATATATAGTATGTACAAGTTGAGCGATGGGATACAGATATAAAGTTTATACAAGGTAAGTGTTGAGATACAGATATAAAGTTTATACAAGTTAAGTGTTGAGATACAGATATAAAGTTTGTACAAGTGGAGCGATGAGATACTGCTATCAAGTTTATACAGATACAGCGATGACATACCATTACACAGTTCATAAAAATTGATAGAGGATTATATTGTGATGTAAAAGCCAGAATTACAAAGTTACATAAAGTTTGTACCAGTTCACAGACGAGATACTGATATAAAGTTTATACAAGTTAAGTGATGAGATACAGATATAAAGTTTATACAAGTTAAGTGTTGAAATACAGATATAAAGTTTATACAAGTTAAGTGTTGAGATACAGATATAAAGTTTATACAAGTTAAGTGTTGAGATACAGATATAAAGTTTATACAAGTTAAGTGTTGAGATACAGATATAAAGTTTGTACAAGTTCAGTGTTCAGATACAGATATAAAGTTTGTACAAGTGGAGCGATGAGATACAGATATATAGTATGTACAAGTTGAGCGATGAGATACAGATATATAGTATGTACAAGTTGAGCGATGAGATACAGATATAAAGTTTATACAAGGTAAGTGTTGAGATACAGATATAAAGTTTATACAAGTTAAGTGTTGAGATACTGATATAAAGTTTGTACAAGTGGAGCGATGAGATACTGCTATCAAGTTTATACAGATACAGCGATGACATACCATTACACAGTTCATAAAAATTGATAGAGGATTATATTGTGATGTAAAAGCCAGAATTACAAAGTTACATAAAGTTTGTACCAGTTCACAGACGAGATACTGATATAAAGTTCCTACAAGTTTGAGATGCCATACTAATTATGAGATAGTGGCATAACATTTTTAGAAGTCGCTGATGCTGTTATGATATAAACTTCAAACAGGAGAAATTGAATTCATATAGCTTAAGTGATACACAGCATCTGATAAATTTCAACACATGGTAAATAATTACCTTATATATATGTTGCTGAAATGAGATCATCAAAAAAATTGTGATGTCTTTGATCAATCACCCCCAATTCAGTTGTTAACATTATTTGATTTTTATGCTTCTGCCATATGAATATTGGTAAACCGGCATTAAGTGTTACCCCTGTTCGTACGTCTATCAATTGTATAATAAATTGGTTTCCAATCAATAATTTCTAAACGGATCTATGTATTTTATTTATGTTTCCTGTGATGGTTTAAAGTAAAGACCTGTCATTTTTACTTTTTTGTCAATGTTGCTCATATTTTAAAGGAGTTACGGTCACTTTTTTACTTTTATTAAATTTTTTGATAAATTATTTGATAGGTACAGATGTTTTGTCATCGCATAGATTTCAAGTTTAATTGCTTAAGTGATCATGTTGTCATTATAATTATTCTCATCATTTTATTCTGTTTCATTTCAAATAATTCCAACTTAAAATTTTTTTATAACTTTAAAACAGTTTACTTCACAATGGTGCACATTGTACACCATACTTTTTATGGAAATAAGTAGTCCCCACATGGTCTCGTCAGAATATTTTTAAAATTTCATAATTTGTCCCAACTTATTTTGGTATTTATTTTGTATGTAATATGGTTATTTCTGCTCAACTACCTCATTTGAAGGACGAACTTAATGACTGATATGAAAAAATGTCATAATTTACTTTCTCATTTATTTTATGTGACTTGTACAGAATGTCGCCGTTATGCTAATTATCTCATTAACAAAGCATTGTTTCATAATACACTTTATGTACAACCAAGTCATTCTCAATACGAAAGTTTTGATATATCAATTGATTAAATAGCAAGGGTAGTTTTTTTAGAAAAATGTCTTTCAAATTTTCACAGAAAAAGACTTAACTTGAACCTTAAATTAAAACAAACTAGTGCTAAATATTTTATTACTCATTAATACTTTTCAATTACATAATTATAGCCCTAGTTAGTTCAACAGACCATAACTGGTGCTCACCTATCCACAATTGTCAGTGTTATTGCTTTATATTTGGCATGCCACATAACACTATACTAAATTAAGGTTGACAAAACCACTACCTGTTTTTAACACAAAATTAAAGTAGATGAACTGGTAGGTTGATGAAACCACCATCACCTGTGGGCCACGACATGTGAAATTGAAGCTACAGTCGGACCCAAACTCACAGTGTGTTGAGAGAACATAAACCGCAACCATTTTTTTTTATATCTGTAGTTGTTATGGTGTGTGGCACAAAAGTCACTAACCCAACATTTTACATACATAAACATCTACCATATGTTTAAATATCTGTATTGGTCATAGTGTGTGCTGTGAGACATAATATAGAGATGGAAAGGCAACTAGGTGAGATTTTGTGAACGCTCATGCCAAATTAGTAATCCTTTGTGTGCTATTTTATCAACATTTAGTCAGGAGATGCAGGTTTCCTATCCTTCTATACAAGTCCTTGTAAACATCAACACTTTTTTTAATATCTGTAGTTGTCATGGTGTTTGGCGCTAAAGTAGCTTACCTACTTTTACGGACATAAACATCCCATATTGGCGATTACCCGAGAAGTGTTGATCTTTTTAGGTTCCAGGGGGATAGTGCAGGTTACAGATTGAAACCGACTGTATGTTTCTTCTGGTTCTTCAGTGTGCTCAGTGTATAGCACTGCCACATGGATCCTCGATTTAAATACCCATCGGAACGACTGTTTTTAATTAGCCAGCCTCGGGGACCTAACCCACAACTTCAATGCTAGAAGTTTTATGATTTACTGACTAAGCTTATGGGGCTAATCAGCTTATACTGGTTATGCTGCCATCAAAACAGTTACAGCTATGTATTTTTGGACATCTTATTGAATACCGCCTGGAGATAATTGAACGATAATTGATCCAGAGTAGTGATTAACTGGTCAGTGGTAATTAATCCCCATGTGTATGTGCACCAATTAAAGTAATTAAAGAGACTAAACTTTTGTAAATGGTGACTTGTACAAATTTCTACTTGGCCAGTGACATGTACAATTTTCTACTTGTTCAGAACATCTGGCTATAGGATTGTACAGCACTGTCAGGGGAAGGTATTTTAACAACATTATCAGGCATGGTACTAAAAGTCTAAATATAGTATATCTATACTAAATTTTGTCTATTATCACTGTTACATTGGGCATATATTCACATTCCTTGCATAATTCCGATGAGCAGGGCGTAACCGTTATCACTACTCAGAACTCATTTAGGCAGGGCATTATCACTACCCAGAATCCTAATTTTGATAACAGCGCCGGGCAAGGGTTAATGGCATGGGGGAAAAAGTGTACATGTGGAAGTTGCTAATGGGTTAACAGTGCCTTGTAGTGACAATGCAAGCTGTTCTCTAGGTGCAATAATGAACAAAAACATAAAAAGGTATCGTAAGGTCTCCTGTATATTCCAAAAAGTAACATCATAAGTCTGAGTAGAACCTTTCAGGGGAAATTGGTTAACTCTAATAAATTGTATGTATATAGCTTGACTTGAACCAACAACTTCACATGTGACAGGTATGTGATCTTTAGCACGGAAGTGCTCTCAGTAATGGAGGGTTGCACTCTGGCATCAAAATAAAACAAGTGGGACATGTGTTTGCTGTGCTCGTACCTGCTCCCTAAAAATTGCAGCTACTTAAACTTTTTATTGCCTTTCAAAGCATTAACTTTTTATTTTTTCATGATATCTGTCCATTTTTATTTAAAATACTGAGTCGAGACACAGCAATCAAACATTTTTTTAGGATGACCTGGCCAAATATGGCAAAATAGCTTGGTCAATCTCGATGATAACAAACAATTGTATTGATACACATGGTGAGGCGACATATTATAGTAGTTGATATAATAGTTATAAAACTTTAATTTTTGAGAACAGTGATTTAAATGCATTCTTTTTTTTAATCGGGTTTAACGCCATTATTAACACATTTCAGGTTATATATGGCTTATCCAGTTTTGCTGGTGGAGGAAGACCTCAGACTGAGAACAACTTCTGTCCTTCCGCAAGTAATTGGAAACTTTCAAACATACAGTTTTAGGAGCGGGATTCAAACCTATGACCTTAGCGGTGAGAAGTAAGTGATCTTGAGATGTCGCATTATACCTCTCAGCCACAGAGGACCCTTTAAATGCATTCAGTCTACCATTATGCCCTCAACTTCAATCTCAGTCTGTCTTTTTAGGTCACCTGAGACTTTGTCTCAATGGACCTTTTGTCCATCATCATGCGTCTGTAAACAATTGACTTTTTTGAGTTCTTCTCAAAACTGTTACCGTAACTGTAATGATATATTGTATGCAGCTTTGGTAAACATGGGTGAATCAAAATTGTGAAATTGGTCATAGTAAGGTAAACTTTGAAAATCTTTTTCTCAATATAGGAGAAGCACTGGGAAACAAATAGTGAGCATGATTATGGACATACATGGATCATTTATAAAAATTGTGAATTGCATGTTCCTGGGTCACACAGTTTTGCCCTTGGAGTGAGGCCTACTTTACTAAATCTATATAAGAAAAATTGACAAAAAGTTATTTCTTACGACTGCATAGATTTATGTGAATGTTTTTTGGATAATCAGATGACTGTTAAGGCCCATGGGACTCTTGTTTAAAAACACATTATAAATTACGGTTTCCAACGATGTATGTATTCATATAATTATATAAATGTAAATCGGTAACCTCCCTGTTAATGTAATGATGTAATTATTTCAATCAGAGAACAGTACTTATAACATACATTTATTGTTAGTTAGCCTTTTGCTTTGTTTTGATTAAAGTTTTGGTAAATACATTGTAAATTCTGACGGAGTTATCTTTGTTACTGTAAACAATTTTCAAATTGTTTATAGCTCGACTTTTCGAAGAATAAAGAGAGCTATTCTGCTCACCCGGATTTCAGCGTCCCACCTTGGTTGAAGTTTTGTGTGCAAGTCCCAGTCTCAATATACATTGCATGTATTGACTTGAAACTTAACACAACACTTCCCAGTCATCAAACATACTATTATAACTAAGTAAGATAACTCTTGGATTAATATAATGCAAATTATTGCCCTTGTTTGACTTAAAAATTCTGGTTAGTTTTGCTTGCAAGTACCATTTTGTCCATACTTCATCAACTCTCAATGTATTTGATTTGATTTAAACTTAACACAAGACTTTCCAGTCATAAAACATACTACAATGAATAAGTTAGATTACTCTTGCATGAATAAAATGCAAATTATTGCCCTTATTTGACATATTAAAATTTTACCTGCAAGTACCATCAATTGGATCTCACAACCCTTGAATTGGCAGTCAGATACATTATAGACTTAACGTATAACATGAATAAACTCCCAAGGTGCCATTCATTTTACAAAGGGGGGTATTTATTTGGGACCGAGATATCCAAATTTAACCATTTTATAAAGTGCATATATTTATGTAAAAAATACCATAAAACACACAGCTGATGCTTTAGATGTTTCAACCTGACTTGAAATCAGTACCTGTATAATTCGATTAAAGACTAGCTTCCAGTTTGTTGAAGCGTTTTCCCCCATAAAAAGGAGGAGTCGATCTGATTTTTAATTTCACAAAATTTTATATTATACCACATGTATATAGTATTAGAAAACAAACATGTAGTGCTGTGTTACAAGAGTGCATTTTATTAATAGAAATTTGGGCTATTTTAAATATTAATTTCTATTAATTTACATAATTTGATTTGGTTAATATTTAAGTCCATTATCTTAGTACAACATTATATGCTTCTGTGGTGTAACTGGCAAACACATCTACACTTTTGTAGAAATTCTGGGTTCGAATCCCAGCAGTTGCGAACAACATGAAAAGAGATGGCTTAAATATTGTAAAAAAAGAAATGTCTGTTTTATTTTTTAATGAAATTATTCTTTTTTAAAAATGTATATTTTTTTATAATGTTTGCTGCTGCATGGACAAAATGCTACTCACTTATGCTTACTCTTTCTGACTGCCTTACATTTGAAAAGTATATTTTCCGTGGACTGCAGTTTATAATCATACATGGTCTATATTTTTTGTCTATTTTGTTTGTCTTGTTTAGTATTACAACCAGATTGTAGAAGTGTCTGGACAAGAACTGAAGGGAACCTATGTCAAAATTGTATATTTCATATATATTTGGTTGCCTCAGCTGCTAATTTGGGAACTTAATTAAATGTGTTGGTTTATGTATGCAGTCATGCACAATGCTGTTGTTTTTTCTTGGTACATAGGAGATGGAGGTTCAAATTACTGCCATTTCCAGAGACTTATCTTAAATTTTAGTCTAGTCCTGTGTCCTACAGAGTGGATCTCTCAGTCTCCGCAGAGGGGACCACTCAGTCTCTATAGAGAGGAGCACTAAGTCTCTACAGAGGGGATCCCTCAGTCTCCGCAGAGGAGATCACTTAGTCCCTACAGAGGGGACCACTCAGTCTCCACAGAGGGGACCACTCAGTCTCTAGAGAGGGGACCACTCAGTCTCTGCAGATGGTACCACTCAGTCCCTGCAGAGTGGATCACTCAGTCTCCACAGAAGGGACCACTCAGTCCCTACAGAGGTGACAACTCAGCCCCTACAGAGAGGACCAATCAGTCTCTACAGAGGGGACCAATCAGTATCCAAAGAAGGGACAACACAGTCCCTGCAGAGGGGACAACCATTTGCTGCAGAGGAGACCACTAAGTCCCTCCAGAGGGGACCACTCAGTCCCTCCAGAGGGAACCACTCAAGCTCTACAGAGGGGATCACTCAGTCTCCGCAGAGGGGACCACTCAGTCTCTGCAGAGGTGACCACTCAGTCCCTGCAGAGTCGACCACTTAGTCTCCACAGAGGAGACAACTCAGTCCCTGCAGATGTGACCACTCACTCCCTGCAGAGGGGACCATTCAGTCTCTACAGAGATGACCACTAAGTCCCTCCAGATGGGACCACTCAGTCCCCGCAGAGGGGACCACACAGACTCCGCAGAGGGGACAACTCAGTCCCTACAGAGGGGACCATCTAGTCTTCACAAAGGGGACCACTCAGCCCCTGCAGAGGGGATCACTCAGTCTCTACAGAGGGGACCGCTCAGTCTCTACAGAAGGGAACGCTAAGTCCCTACAGAGGGGACCACTCAGTCCCTGCAGAGGGGACCACTCAGTCAGTCACTCCAGAGGGGACCACTCAGTCTCCACAGAGGGGACAACTCAGTCCCTGTTGAGGGACGACTCAGTCCTTGCAGAGGGGACCACTCAGTCTCTACAGAGGGGACCGCTAAGTCTCTACAGAGGGGACCGCTCAGTCCCTCTAAAGGGGACCACTCAGCCAGTCCCTCCAGAAGGAATCACTCAGTCTCAACAGAGTGGACAATTCAGTCCCTGCAGTGTGGACCACTCAGTCTCTACAGAAGGTACCGCTCAGTCCCTACAAAGGGTATCACTTAGTCTCTACAAAGACCACCCAGTCTCTACAGAGGGGCCCACTCAGTGTCTACAGAGGGGGCCACTCAGTCTCTGCAGAGGGGACCACTCAGTCCCTGCAGAGGGGACAACTCAGTCTCTACCACTCAGTCTCTACATAGGGAATCACTCAGTCTCTGCAGAGGGGACCACTCAGTTTCTGCAGAGGGGACCACTCAGTCCCTGCAGAGGGGACCACTCATTCTCTGCAGAGGAGACCACTCAATTTCTGCGGAGGAAAACAATCATTCTCTGCGGAGGGGACCACTCAGTCCCTGCAGAAGGGACCACTCAATCTCTGCAGAGGGGACCACTCAGTCTCTGCAAAGGGGACCACTCAGTCCCTGCAGAGGGGACCACTCATTCTCTGCAGAGGAGACCACTCAATTTCTGCGGAGGAGACTACTCATTCTCTGCGGAGGGGACCACTCAGTCCCTGCAGAGGGGACCACTCATTTTCTGCAGAGGAGACCACTCAATCTCTGCAGAGGGGACCACTCAATCTCTACAGAGGGGACCGCTCAGTCTTTGCAGAGGGGATCACTCAGTCTTTGCAGAGGGAACCACTCGGTCTCTGAAGAGTTGACCACTTGGTGTCTGCAGAGGGGATCACTCGGTCTCTGCAGAGGGGATCACTCAGTCTCTACAGAGAGAATCCTCCAAATGGGTGTAATGTCCGTGTGATCATTATGTCATGTTCATAGTTGTGGTCCATTTAAATGATCAACCTATGTGTGGTTCCAGGCTGCTAAATGAGTGATGACAAGAAAAGGAACACTGTAGTTAATGGATGGATGTGGTAAGAGGCGACAAATTATATAAGATATCCCTCTGCAGCTCTGCGGGGGCCAATGGTTTAGCCTCATTCTATATACATAATAATCATCTTTAATCTGTTGATGGGTCTTATTTAAACCTGGATGCTATGTCTTACAAGGCGAGGTAGCCTATATTTATTCCTGTTAACATCATATGATAATCTTCATGCAATGGAACACTGTTAACTCCAATTCATTCATTCGTCTGTTCGTTCGTCTGTTCGTTCGTTCGTTCGTTCGTTCGTTCGTTCGTTCGTTCATTCATTCATTCATTCATTTATTCATTCACTTCTTTTATATCTTTCTTTCTCCATATTGAGTGATAATAGTCCATGACTAGGGTTGATCTATATATTATGTAAGATTAGTTTGC
Source organism: Panopea generosa (assembly GCA_029582155.1). Lineage (NCBI taxonomy): Eukaryota > Metazoa > Mollusca > Bivalvia > Adapedonta > Hiatellidae > Panopea > Panopea generosa. Next base: position 74,899,326 of record CM055899.1, read on the forward strand.
CTGCAGGCTCGTGGGTCCCATTGTCTGGTTTACACACACCAAAGTGCCATTGTTGTGAAAAAATCACGTGCACATTCGGTATGAATGCGAGAGGTGAGTAAAATATTCACTCAAATATCGTGTACCTTGGCAGGTAGTGTTTTATATCAGTTTGGACAGGCCACTTGGACGGACCACAGGTATTTTGAATTATGAATTTTGTAGATAGTAATTTCATTTCATATTTAGATGTATTTCATTACTAGTTGTTTTGAAAAGATCATAACAATAAGATGGGAGTGTAGTTTACAAAGCACGGTATACTTTCTATCCTTCGTTTCTCGTGCAGTAAAGTCGTTATGCATCACATGCATATTTGGAGGGAAAATGTTTGATGTTCGTTTTTCTTCTCAAACACATCTCAAAATGTTATGTATATAACCCGATATGGAATGATCCGGTATATAGATGTAGCTCAGTTTATACATATTGTATTTTAAATTGTTGCTCGTTTTTATATATTTTTGCAAGCGGCCGGGACGTGTGTCTAGATGTGAAGTTGGGATGGTATGCTACTTAGTGGTTAGATGTTGTTGCTACTAAATTAATGCTACTGTTGTTTCTGTTATTTCTATTGTTGTCGCTGTAACCTCAGTCGATTTGTTGTAATAAGTGTTGATATTTTCGTCAGAGCTGAAACTAAACTTGAACCATTGTTTTATGGCTACGTGCGGGAGTGGAGTTACAAGCAATTAGAGATTCATTTAGGTTCATGGGGTGATTATAAATTTGATATATAAACGTATCTTTCAGCAGACGAACGCAATTTGATAAGACCCGATGCATTGTTAGTGCGCGCGTGTATGGTAAAGCCTCATTAAACTTCCGAAAATGTACACTTTTTTTGATAATAGCAAAAATGATTGTAATTAAATGTGTTGATAGTATTGCTAAAACCATTCCTGTAGACCACTTAGTGACTATTTTTAAAAAAGCGTGAAAATAAATAACTTCGATTGAAATGTATTTTTCTAAGACGAGCGGACCGAATTTAACTTTTGTTTACATTTTTTGTAATTCCGTAATGACTCGGTTGCTTTCCGACTGTACCTCAGCCAGTGTTCGGAAGTACACAAATAAATACTGCAGTGGTAGTGTGGGGATTAAGACTGTCAGATAAGGGGATCATTAACAAGATTAGAAAAAATATGGCTTCACTTATATTATGTATCGTTATTGGATTTTCTTTTTTTAAAATAAATATATTGATGTCTGCAACAGCACTGTATCGAACGTAGTACGCATTATATTATTTATACGCACTGAAAAAATACTAGTTTTGTCTAGTAACTCTTGCTCAGGATCCTCCCTTGCATACACGCGTCATACTATCGCATGCGCTATCGTCAGTGCGTCACAAATCACTTTATCGCAGTCAGTATTGAGAGGCTACCATGGATAGTTCGTTAAAACAGTAATTAGAAAATAATTTTATTTTTGATTTTATGTGAACGATTCGTCGCTTACGTACTCGTGGGTTCCAGTTCATTATTACACTGGAGGGGTGGGGGAGGGGGGGGGGGGATAAAGGGGACGTTCTTAAAAACTACCATACCGCAAGCGTTTAATTTTTAACTGCATCTCCTACAGTTTCTCATACTATGTTTCTCTCTGAAGTGAATTGATCATATATTACCGACTGACGCGTTTCCGAACAAGCTTGGCAACTACCCGTTTTCTGCCAAAGGTGTTTATCGGAAAGAGACGAACATTAATTTGTAAACAAAACCGGTTCTTAATTATGTACTTATAATGTGCTTTATATTTATTTTTTCGTTCGTAAAGTCTTTCAGTGATCGAATAAACATGTATTGTATCATCTATAAAAGTAAAATTCACTCCAATTAAAACTTAAAACGACCGTTACGGGAAGTTTAATAAGCCTGTAAGGATATGGTAGTTTTACCTAAAATGGTACATATGTGTACTGTAAAGCTAAAAAATACACAAACGCTACACTTCAGCCTAAAAAACTTTACATTCAAACCAATTATATAGGGGTAAAAACTCTTCATTTTATATAAATAAGAATTTGTCTAAAAAATAGCATAACGTCTAGGATTTCATTAAGAATAGAAATTAATACACGTGTCTTATGAACAAAATAATTTGTTTTATTTGAAGAAAATGTATTGCAGTAAAAAACATTGACACAACTTCATACATTTCCATATTTTTAAAGATTGAACAAGGGGTCAAAAATCTACATTATGTGTCCAGAAAGGAAAGTCAAAGCTTTACATCGCATTATGCAAAATAATTAGGGTTCAAAACTTTACATCATATGTCTAGGAAGAGGGTTAAAAACTGTGGCACATATGTACTAACCAACATATAAGGAGTGACTAAATTACATAGGCCTTTATGTCTCTGCTTTTATGCATTAAAAATGCGTGGGTGTTAAATCGGGCGCCGTCCATGGGTTTGTGCGCTAGTTGTTGTGTTTTTTTTTTATTAAAAACGTGTTGTCAAGATGAAAAAAAAAATAGATATAGAAATCAAGATTTTTAGTGAGAGAATAAAGATTCTCGAAAATAGTAATCCTTATAAACAATATAAATATCCCCATACTAAGTAACATGTGTGGATGTGTCACTGACTCACGGTCGAACCACGTTTAATAACCCGTAATAGTTTGGAAATCAAAGAAAGATGAAATGTTTATGTATTGAAGCTAAAATATCCAACGCATGTATGATGACAAAAGATTTTCGATTGGTTTAAAGTCGAAGAATCGTCTGACATGCCATGATTTTTATACTGAAAGTAGCTTGAAAGATAACATTTTATTTCTTGAGATTATTGTACAATTAAATAATAAGTTCCCTATATTATCATCACATATTGCTTTGCGTGACACTATTAGTTATGAGTACTGTGTTCAAATATTATTAAATGCATAATTTTTGAATGTGGTGATATTATATGTCCGTCTGTCTGTACGTCCGTCTATCTGTCTGTCCGTTCATATATACATATGCGCCATGTGGCCTCAACTCCTCCTATTATTTTAAGAGTTGTGTTCCATTTTTCTGACTTAAAGATATTTCATGTACATTATGATTTACCTTGTGGCTTCAAATTCTCGTAGAGTTTTTATTCAATTATAATCAAACTTGCTACATCACCATCATCTGAACAAGAGCATATTGTCAAGATTCTAATCAAACTTGTTATATACTGGACATACCTAATACCGCGAGTCTAAATTTGTTTTCAACCATATAAAGAATGGCTTCAATAATAAACAGTAATAAGGTTACTTAAGTATACTGAGTAATAAACAGTTGCCGATACGAAATGCAAACAAATTCCGATGCTAACGGAAGTTTGAACTTTGCGCATGTCTTCCCAGATTTTTATTCAACGGACATTCGCGGTTATAGGTATATGGCAGTATTAGGTGTACAAGGGATACAACATCACCATCTGAACAAGGGCATATTGTAAGTGGTGGAATGTCCTAATCTGACATTTTTCTTGTTATTTATATCTTCATTTCCTTTAATTGTTGTTTGATATCCTATTGAATGTTATAATTGCCATCTTGATTCTTATGTTATTTGTATTTTTAAAAGGGAGGGCTGTAACAAATGTTGCTAGAACTTGTGGCCCAACTTGTTTGCTTAATATGTGAATGCAATAAATTATGTTTAAACTAAGAGAGACTTAGTGTCGCAATGGATATGGTAAGTACCTAGGGAATGACTGTTCATGAGTAACATTGACCACATGTGATGGGAGAATGGTCCATATATGATAGCGAATCCGCATGTTTTAATGGTATTGAGTGGTGTAGTAAAACCGGAAAAATGCGTGCGTCAGGTAACATTTTTGCAGATAACTTTCTTCAAATATAATAAAAATACATATAACAAAAGACAAATGCCATCATTGCTATAAAGTGGTCATGTATAACTTGTACTTTTTGCAAAGAGTGCAACAGCATATTAAGCTAAGGTGAAAAAGTTATGGTAGGGAGTGGGGCAATTCACAAATAAAATTAATCAAATATGGTAGTAGGGAGAGTTTTTCTTTCGGCATGATGACCATCATTTATGAATTGGGATGTTGATGGTTTATCTATTTTGTAAAGGAGAGACAGGTTGAGTGTATGCCCTCGTTGATCTTATATCTCCATAATCTTGAGATTGTTGGTTACAATGGCTCGGGCCTTACTTTTGGTGTTTTGGTTTTACCTCTGTACACAATTTTTTTTAGTAACTGCTATTATGCATTTTAGAAACAGGCGCTGATACAGAGAAGTTGAATTTATGCAGAAGTAGATGTTCATTAGAAAAACGACAATGGGAACAAGCAATGGTAATGGGAACAAGCAATGGTAATGGGAACAAGCAACGGCAGTGGAAAACGAGCAATCAATCTGGGAACAAAAAAATAACCGCTTCATGCAATGACTACGGGAACAATTGTTGAAGACTGGAGCAATAACAATGTCAGGAACCAGTAATGTCGACTGCAACAATTAATACAGTAAGTTTCGTTTTTTTTGTCTCGCCGCGACATAGGAGAGACGAGATTTAGGTGTTAAGGTGCTTTTCCGTCGACGGCGGCGGCAGCGTCAAACTGATGCTGAATTTACCTCCAACGTTAAGTTTTCATTTTTACACTATTTCTCAATAAGTACTAGTGCTAGGACACTCATACTTGGATCATAGTTACAACTAACACCCTGCATTACATAATATAATGCAGATGCTGAGTACTTTTTTTTTAATTTGTTTAAAAAAAAAATAAATCTTTTTTTATTTTTATTTTTTTATTTTTTTTTTATTTTAAATATTTTTTGTTTATTTTTTTATAAATATGTTTTATTTAAAACACTGGTTAAAGTTTTGTGTGCAACTACCATGAAGTTCATATCTCAAAAATCACTTATGTATTTGATCGAAACTTCACACAATACTTCCCACAATATATCTAAGTCATTAAACCTACTACATTAACCAAGTTAGATAACTCTTGCATGAATATAATACTTTAAATTTTATCTCTCCCATGTGGGTATTAATGGTCAAAACGGACACGGCAAGACATATCATTCCGCTGAATTCTTGTCTTACATGCAAATTGTTTTTAAATTTTCATATCAATTAGCTGTATCTTGTTTTTAAATTGCGATGCTCCACAAAGATCTATATATCTGATTTCAAATCTTGATTTTTGCTGTGTTATCTTTTAGCTCTTTTTTAAGAAGGAAACGGCAGCCAGCAGAACATAAATATGTGAACTGCTTTTTTCATGATACTTTTTTTTCCATTTCGTATTTTAAAACATACTTAATTCATTCTAAATGCTGTCATAATGAATGCATTCATTTATGTTTGGTTTTACCAGTATATATGACCGTTTCAATCTTTCTTATATGTATTACATCCCGCACGTGTTTGTTTTACTTTATTGGCGGAATGTTTATTGGTTAAATGCAACTGACTCGAAATAATGTTTCTTTTATCTTATAGCAGTTCAGGTTCTTCCAAGAGAGATGTACCACAACGAAAATTGGTGTGGCAGACTACCATCAAGTACCAGGCATACATCATCAACATTGAGAGAATGTGATGAAATAAGAAAAACCAGCAACAGATCAATTCGAATGTTTTGATTTTCTTATATTTGTTCTGTTTTTCTTGTACAGTATTATAACCAATCATTCTTGCTGTTAATTATTGCATGCTCTTGTTTTTGGACTTAGTCTATGAAAGAGATGTAAGTAAAATATATGTTATCGACATATCTTTTATTCTTTAATGTACATTATATTCTTGTATTTCTTCTTATTATTAACCTTCTTAGCTACTATTTAAACTATAGGTTCTATACAGATGAGGAAATAAGTTGACCATGTCCCATAAGTCAACCACGTCCCAGAAGTCAACCATGTCCAAGAAATAAGCAATGTCCCAGAAATAAACAATGTTCCAGAAGTCAACTTGTTCCAGAAGTCAACCATGTCCCAGAAGTCAACCATGTCCCAGAAGTCAACCGTGTTCCAGATATCAACCATGTTCCAGATGTCAACCTTTTCCACGATGTCAACCATGTCCCAGAAGTCGACCATATCCTAAAAGTCGACCTTAACCCAAATGTCGACCATATTCCAAAAGTCAACCATGTCCAAGAAGTAAACCATGTCCCAGAAGCCAACCATGTTCCAAATCAAGCTGACTATGCCCAAGTAAATTAAGAAGACAACCAAAACTTAACCCATATCTCAGAAGTCGCCCATGGGCCAGAAGTCGATTAATTCCGGAATAAACCGAACATTGCTGACCAGTCAACACAGTAGTCAACAAAGAAGTCAACCCAAAAGTCTCAGAAATCAAGTATGTCACAGAATTCAATACAGGAGTTAACTGAGAAGTAACTTATGCCCAGAAGTCATTAATGTCACAGAAATGAACCATATCTCAGAAGTGGTCATCTATATCCTTTCTCAATAACTCATTTTTGCTATTTTTGCTAATGTCATAGATGAAGAAAGAAGACAAAAAACAGCTGTACAGATGTAAGTAATCTTCTGTTTCTTTTCTGTTGTTAATATGCCTTCGGTGTTCATGTTTACTTATATTTTTATTAACCTATGCAATCACAGATGAAGAAAGAAGATGAAGAAGATATTCAGCAAGGATGTAAGAAACATTTATCTTTCATTATATTTTCTTACCTTTCTTTGATTTTGTTCCATTTTAACTCACCTTCATTGCTCTTTGTTGCTATTTTAGCTGATGTCACAGATGAAGAAAGAATACAACAAGAACCAGCTGCAAAGATGTAAGTAAACTTCTGTTCCTTTTCTATTTTTAATATGGTTTTGGTGTTGATTTTTAATACTGTGTGTACCAGTTTTATTAAAACTTGCCATCACAGATGAAAAAGAAGACAGATGAAGAAAGAAGATGAAGAAGTTCTTCAGCAAGGATGTAGGAAGCATTTTTCTTATATTATCTTTTCCTGTCTTTCTTTGATCTTGTTTCATTTTAACTCACCTTCATTGCTCTTTGTTGCTATTTTATCTGATGTCACAGATGAAGAAAGAAGACACCAAGAACCAGTTGCACATATGTAAGTAAATTTCTGTTTCTTTTCTATTCTTAATATGGTTTTGGTGTTGATGTTTACTTACTGCGTGTACCATTTTTATTAACCCGTGACATCACAGATGAAGAAAGAAGACAGATGAAGAAAGAAGATGAAGAAGATCTTCAGCAAGGATGTAAGAAATATTTTTTTTTTAATATTTTTTCTTACCGTTCGTTGATCTTTTTCCATTTTAACTGACCTTCATTGCTCTTTGTTGATATTTTAGCTGATGTCGTAGATGAAGAAAGAAGACACCAAGCACGAGTTGTACAGATGTAAGTAAATTTCTGTTTCTTTTCTATTCTTAATATGGTTTTGGTGATGAAGTTTACTTACTGCGTGTACAATTTTTATTAACCCGTGACATCACAGATGAAGAAAGAAGACAGATGAAGAAAGCATATGAAGAAGATCTCCAGCAAGGATGTAAGAAATATTTTTTTTATTATCTTTTCTTACCTTTCATTGATCTTGTTCCATTTCAACTGACATTCATTGCTCTTTGTTGCTATTTTAGCTGATGTCACAGATGAAGAAAGAAGACACCAAGAACCAGCTGCACAGATGTAAGTCAACTTCTGTTTCTTTTCTGTTGTTAATATGCCTTTGGTGTTCATGTTTACTTACATTTTTATTAGCCTATATCATTACAGATGAAGAAAGAAAACTGATGAAGAAAGAATATGAAGAAGATCTTCAGCAAGGATGTAAGAAACATTTTTTTTATTATCTTTTCTTACCTTTCATTGATCTTGTTCCATTTTAACTGACCTTCATTGCTCTTTGTTGCTATTTTAGATGATGTCACAGATGAAGAAAGAAGACAACAAGAACCAGCTGCACAGATGTAAGTCAACTTCTGTTTCTTTTCTGTTGTTAATATGCCTTTGGTGTTCATGTTTACTTACATTTTTATTAGCCTATGTCATTACAGATGAAAAAAGAAGACAGATGAAGAAAGAAGATGAAGAAGATCTTCAGCAAGGGTGTAAGAAACATTTATCTTTCATTATATTTTCTTACCTTTCTTTGATTTTGTTCCATTTTAACTCACCTTCATTGCTCTTTGTTGCTATTTAAGCTGATGTCACAGATGAAGAAAGAATACATCAAGAACCAGCTGCAAAGATGTAAGTAAACTTCTGTTCCTTTTCAATTCTTAATATGGTTTTGGTGTTGATGTTTACTTACTGCGTGTACTATTTTTATTAAACCTTGCCATCACAGATGAAGAAAGAAGACAATAAGTTCTTCAGCAAGGATGTAAGGTACATTTTTCTTTCATTATCTTTTCTTGCCTTTTATTTGATATTGTTCCATTTTTACAGACCTTCATTGTTCTTTGTTGCTATTTAAGATGATGTCACAGATGAAGAAAGAAGAGAACAAGAACCAGCTGCACAGATGTAAGTAAACTTCTGTTTCTTTTCTGTTGTTAATATGCCTTTGGTGTTCATGTTTACTTACCTTTTTATTAATCATGCCATCACAGATGAAGAAAAAAGACAGATAAAGAAAGTAGATGAAGAATATCTTCAGCAAGTATGTAAGAAACATTTATCTTTCATTATATTTTCTTACCTTTCTTTGAATTTGATCCATTTTATCTCACCTTCATTGCTCTTTGTTGCTATTTTAGCTGGTGTCACAGATGAAGAAGACAACAAGAACAAGCTGCAAAGATGTAAGTAAATTTCTGTTTCTTTTCTATGCTTAATATGGTTTTATTATTGATATTTACTTACTGCGTGTACCACTTTTATTAACCCTTGCCATCACAGATGAAGAAAGAAGACAGATGAAGAAAGAAGACGAAGAAGTTCTTCAGCAATGATGTAAGAAACATTATTCTTTCATTATCTTTTCTTGCCTTTCTTTGATATTGTTCCATTTTAACAGACCTTCATTGTTATTTGTTGCTATTTTAGCTGATGTCACAGATGAGGAAAGAAGACAACAAGTATCAGCTGCATAGATGTAAGTAAATTTCTGTTTCTTTTCTATTCTTAATATGGTTTTGGTGTTGATTTTGAATTCTGCGTGTACCATTTTTATTAACCCGTGCCATCACAGATGAAGAAAGAAGACAAATGAAGAAAGAAGATGAAGAAGTTATTCAGCAAGTATGTCAGAAACATTTTTCTTATAATAACTTTTCCTGTCTTTCTTTGATCTTGTTTCATTTTAACTCACCTTCATTGCTCTTTGTTGCTATTTTAGCTGATGTCACAGATGAAGAAAGAAGACACCAAGAACCAGTTGCACAGATGTAAGTAAATTTCTGTTTATTTTCTATTCTTAATATGGTTTTGGTGATGATGTTTACTTACTGCGTGTACTAATTTTATTAACCCATGACATCACAGATGAAGAAAGAAGACAGATGAAGAAAGAAAATGAAGAAGATCTTTAGCAAGTATGTAAGAAACATTTATCTTTCATTATATTTTCTTACCTTTCTTTGAATTTGTTCCATTTTAACTCACCTTCATTGCTCTTTGTTGCTATTTTAGCTGGTGTCACAGATGAAGAAGACAACAAGAACAAGCTGCAAAGATGTAAGTAAACTTCTGTTTCTTTTCTATACTTAATATGGTTTTATTATTGATATTTACTTACTGCGTGTAACATTTTTATTAACCCTTGCCATCACAGATGAAGAAAGAAGACAGATGAAGAAAGAAGACGAAGAAGTTCTTCAGCAAGGATGTAAGAAACATTTTTCTTTCATTATCTTTTCTTGCCTTTCTTTGATATTGTTCCATTTTAACAGACCTTCATTGTTCTTTGTTGCTATTTTAGCTGATGTCACAGATGAGGAAAGAAGACAACAAGTATCAGCTGCATAGATGTAAGTAAATTTCTGTTTCTTTTCTATTCTTAATATGGTTTTGGTGTTGATTTTGAATTCTGCGTGTACCAATTTTATTAACACGTGCCATAACAGATGAAGAAAGAAGACAAATGAAGAAAGAAGATGAAGAAGTTATTCAGCAAGGATGTAAGAATTTGTTTGTTTTATTATCTTTTCTTACCTTTCGTTGATCTTTTTCCATTTTAACTGAACTTCATTGCTCTTTGTTGCTATTTTAGCTGATGTCACAGATGAAGAAAGGAGACACCAAAAACCAGCTGCACAGTTGTAAGTAAACTTCTGTTTCTTTTCTATTCTTAATATGGTTTTGGTGTTGATGTTTACTTACTGCGTGTAACATTTTTATTAACCCGTGACATCACAGATGAAGAAAGAAGACAGATGAAGAAAGAAGATGAAGATCTTTAGCAAGGATGTAAGAATTTTTTTGTTTTATTATCTTTTCTTACCTTTCGTTGATCTTTTTCCATTTTAACTGACCTTCATTGCTCTTTGTTGCTATTTTAGATGATGTCACAGATGAAGAAAGAAGACAACAAGAACCAGTTGCACAGATGTAAGTAAACTTCTGTTTCTTTTCTGTTGTTAATATGCCTTTGGTGTTCATGTTTACTTATATTTTTATTAGCCTATGTCATTACAGATGAAGAAAGAAGACAGATGAAGAAAGAAGATGAAGAAGATCTTCAGCAAGGGTGTAAGAAACATTTATCTTTCATTATATTTTCTTACCTTTCTTTGATTTTGTTCCATTTTAACACACCTTCATTGCTCTTTGTTGCTATCTAAGCTAATGTCACAGATGAAGAAAGAATACAACAAGAACCAGCTGCAAAGATGTAAGTAAACTTCTGTTCCTTTTCAAGTCTTAATATCGTTTTGGTGTTGGTGTTTACTTACTGCGTGTACTATTTTTATTAAACCTTGCCATCACAGATGAAGAAAGAAGACAAGAAGTTCTTCAGCAAGGATGTAAGATACATTTTTCTTTCATTATCTTTTCTTGCCTTTATTTAATATTGTTCCATTTTTACAGACCTTCATTGTTCTTTGTTGCTATTTTAGATGATGTCACAGATGAAGAAAGAAGAGAACAAGAACCAGCTGCACAGATGTAAGTAAACTTCTGTTTCTTTTCTGTTGTTAATATGCCTTTGGTATTCATGTTTACTTACCTTTTTATTAATCATGCCATCACAGACGAAGAAAGAAGACAGATAAAGAAAGTAGATGAAGAATATCTTCAGCAAGTATGTAAGAAACATTTATCTGTCACAATATTTTTTCTTACCTTTCTTTGAATTTGTTCCATTTTAACTCACCTTCATTGCTCTTTGTTGCTGTTTTAGCTGGTGTCACAGATGAAGAAGACAACAAGAACAAGCTGCAAAGATGTAAGTAAACTTCTGTTTCTTTTCTATACTTAATATGGTTTTATTATTGATATTTACTTACTGCGTGTAACATTTTTATTAACCCTTGCCATCACAGATGAAGAAAGAAGACAGATGAAGAAAGAAGACGAAGAAGTTCTTCAGCAAGTATGTAAGAAACATTTTTCTTTCATTATCTTTTCTTGCCTTTCTTTGATATTGTTCCATTTTAACAGACCTTCATTGTTCTTTTTGCTATTTTAGCTGATGTCACAGATGAGGAAAGAAGACAACAAATATCAGCTGCATAGATGTAAGTAAATTTCTGTTTCTTTTCTATTCTTAATATGGTTTTGGTGTTGATTTTGAATTCTGCGTGTACCGTATTTATTAACCCGTGCCATCACAGATGAAGAAAGAAGACAAATGAAGAAAGAAGATGAAGAAGTTATTCAGCAAGTATGTAAGAAACATTTTTCTTATATTATCTTTTCCTGTCTTTCTTTGATCTTGTTTCATTTTAACTCACCTTCATTGCTCTTTGTTGCTATTTTAGCTGATGTCACAGATAAAGAAAAAAGACAACAAGAACCAGCTGCACAGATGTAAGTAAATTTCTGTTTCTTTTCTATTCTTAATATGGTTTTGGTGTTGATGTTTACTTATTGCATGTAACAGTTTTATCAACCCATGACATCACAGATGAAGAAAGAATACAGATGAAGAAGTTGATGAAGAAGTTCTTCACCAGAATGTAATAAACATTATTTTATTATCTTTTCTTACCTTTCGTTGATTTTGTTCCATTTTAACTGACGTTCATTGCTTTTTGTTGCTATTTTAGCTGATGTCACAGTTGAAGAAAGAAGACAACAAGAACCAGCTGCACATATGTAAGTAAATTTCTGTTTCTTTTCAATTCTTAATATGGTTTTGATGTTGATGTTTACTTACTGCGTGTACCATTTTTATTAACCCATGCCATCACAGATGAACAAAGAAGACAGATGAATAAAGAAGACAAAGAAGTTCTTCAACAAGGATGTAAGATACATTTTTCTTTAATCAACTTTTTTTTATTTCTTGATTTTATTTCATTTTAACTGACATTCATTGCTCTTTGTTGCTATTTAAGCTGATGTCACAGATGAAGAAAGAAGACAACAAGAACCAGCTGCACAGATGTAAGTAAACTTATGTTTCTTTCCAATTCTTAATATGGTTTTGGTGTTGATGTGTACTTACTGCGTGTAACATTTTTATTAACCCTTGCCATCACAGATGAAGAAAGAAGACAGATGAAGAAAGAAGACGAAGAAGTTCTTCAGCAAGGATGTAAGAAACATTTTTCTTTCATTATCTTTTCTTGTCTTTCTTTGATATTGTTCCATTTTAACAGACCTTCATTGTTCTTTGTTGCTATTTTAGTTGATGTCACAGATGAGGAAAGAAGACAACAAATATCAGCTGCATAGATGTAAGTAAATTTCTGTTTCTTTTCTATTCTTAATATGGTTTTGGTGTTGATGTTTAATTCTGCGTGTACCAGCTTTATTAACCCGTGCCATCACAGATGAAGAAAGAAGACAAATGAAGAAAAAAGATGAAGAAGTTATTCAGCAAGTATGAAAGAAACATTTTTCTTATATTATCTTTTCTTACCTTTATTTAATCTAGTTCCATTTTAACTCACCTTCATTGCTCTTTGTTGCTATTTTAGCTGATGTCACAGATAAAGAAAAAAGACAACAAGAACCAGCTGCACAGATGTAAGTTAACTTCTGTTCCTTTTCTATTCTTAATATGGGTTTGATGTTGATGTTTACTTACTGCGTGTACCATTTTATTAACCTGTGCCATGACAGATGATGAAAGAAGACGATGAAGTTCTTCAGCAAGGATGTAAGAAACACTTTTCTTTGATTATCTTTTCTTACCTTTATTTGATCTTGTTCCATTTTAACTGACCTTCATTGCTCTTTGTTGCTATTTTAGCTGATGTCACAGATGAAGAAAAAAAAGACAACAAGAACCAGCTGCACAGAAGTAAGTAAACTTATGTTTCTTTTCTATACTTAATATGGTTTTGGTGTTGATGTTTACTTACTGCGTGCACCATTTTTATTAACCAGTGCCATCACAGATGAAGACAAAAAATGAGAAGTTCTTCAGCATGTAAGTAAGAAACATTTTTCTTTGATTATCTTGTCTTGCCTTTCTTTGATCTTGTTCAATTTTTACTAACGTTCATTGCTCTTTGTTGCTTTTTTAGCTGATGTCACAGGTGAAGAACGAAGACAACCAGATCCAGATGCACAGATGTAAATAATTTTCTGTTTCTTTTCAATTCTTAATATGGTTTTGGTGTTGATGTTTACTTACTGCGTGTACCATTTTTATTAACTCGTGCCATCACAGATGCATTAAGAAGACAGATGAAGAAAGAAGATGAAGATGTTCTTAAGCAAGTATATAAAAAACATTTTTCTTTAATTATCTTTTCTTGCCTTTCTTTGGTGTTGTTCCATTTTAACTCACCTTCATTGCTCTTTGTTGCTTTTTAGCTGATTTCACAGATGAAGAAAGAAGACAACATGAACCAGCTACACAGATGTAAGTAAATTTCTGTTTCTTTTCTGTTTTTAATATGGTTTTGGTGTTGATGTTTACTTACGGCGTGTACCATTTTTATTATCCATTGCCATCACAGATGCAGAAAGAAAACAGATGAAGAGAGAAAATGCAGAAGTTCTGCAGCAAGGATGTAAGATACAATTTTCTTTGATCTTTTCTTATCTTTCTTTGATCTTGTTTCATTTTAACTGACCTTCATTGCTCTGTGTTGCTATTTTAGCTGATGTCACAGATGAAGAAAGAAGACAACAAGAACCAGCTGCACAGATGTAAGTAAACTTCTGTTTCTTTTCTATTCTTAATATGGTTGTGGTGTTGATTTTTTACTTGCTGCTTGTACCATGTTTTATATACCTCTGTCATCACAGATGAAAAGAGAAGACAGATGAAGAAGATGATGAAGAAGTTCTTCTCCAAAGATGTAAGAAACATTTTTTCATTATCTTTTCTTACCTTTCGTTGATCTTGTTCCATTTTAACTCACCTTCATTGCTTTTTGTTGCTATTTTAGCTGATGTCACAGGTGAAGAAAGACAACAACAAGAACCAGCTGCACAGATGTAAGTAAATTTGAGATTGTTCTCAAATCTTAATATGGCTTGGTGTTAATGTTTACTTACTGCGTGTACCAGTTTTATTAACACGTGCCATCACAGATGAAGAAAGAAGACATTGTTCTTTCATTATATTTTGTTACCTGTCTTTACTTAATCTTGTTCCATTTTAACTGATCTTTCTTTTTATCTGTCACAGATGAAGAAAGAAGACAACAAGAACTAGAACATCCTCAGAAACAACTTGATAAATGAAATCATTGCAGGTAAAGTTTAAAAAAATAAATTCATTGTTTAGGAAATAGACGAAACATTACACTATACACATACTTGTATTGCATGTTAAACCCCGTTTACAGCACATTGCAGGTTATATATAAATATCAAGTTGTATTGGTTTATATAAATGAGGACGATGATTGTGGTGATTAATACTGATGATTGGTGATGATGATGATTATGCTTAAAGTTTTGATAATAATGATCATTGTGGTGATTTATACTGATAATTGGTGATTGGTGATGATGATGAGTAAAGTGTTGATTATGATGATGGTGGTGTTTAATACTGATGATAGGTGATTGATGATGAAGCTGATAATAGTGTTGATGATAAGGATGATTGATTGTAAAGGTGATGTTAGTAAATGTGATGATAGTAAGTGTGTGCAAGTATCAGCTAATGTTAGGGTTAACATCAAAGAGACTGAAGAATGAGATAATCAGAAGATGAAGATGTATAGGTTGCTGGGCTGGATGGTCTCTTCATGTTGATGAAGATGGGATAATTGAGACTGGGATTATTTGGATTATAGGTCATCTCATATGAATTTTGCAAAGTGTATTTCAAATGTTGTTTTTTTTTCATTTACACAATGTAGGACCATTTTTCATAATATTTATCTTTGTAGTAAAATTGTTCTAGTCTCTACACGGGATTATAAACATATTAATTGACTTTATTGTAACGACATTAACATAGTAGCAAAATATAATTTAATAGCGTACTAGTATTTTCCTGTTATGTAGTTTTAAATGGTCTTAACAGCAGGTTCAACACACTGCATATTATATATGGCATCAAATATATTCCAGAAGTCGACCATGTCCTAGAAGTCGAGCAGAAGTCAACTAAGAAATCTGTTCAGAAGTCAGCTATGTCCAAAAAGTCTATCTAGAAAAAAACCCAACATTTTCCAGATGTCTACCATTTCCTGGAAATCGACCAAGTCTCAGAAATCAACACAGAAGGACGGTTCTCAGAAACAGAAGTCCATTCATTTGAAAGATTTACATTCGGGATCAACTGATTGCCCACATACATATACATTGTAGATCAAGGTATAGATCCAGGTACAGGTCCAGGTAAGGAAGGTTTTATAAGTAAATGTATATACTATAGTGTATACACAGTCAAACCTGTGTAAGCAGTCACCTTTATTAAGCAGCCACTTGTTTTGAGCAGCCAGATTGCTATTTCCCATTTCTAGGCTTTCAGAGCAAATAAACATTCTTAATACTAATGTTTTAATGTTGAACGCTATTAAAGCGCCATCTTATCTTACTTATATTTTATATTTCGTGACATGACTAGACACCAACCGAGATGTCTCACTTTGGAGACAAACATTGCGTACCATTAGGGATTCATATGCACATTATCTAACCTTTTGTTAATGTTAAGTACATAATACCGACACCGGACTGACCAGACCATTATGTTACATTTTGATAATGTTTAGTACATTATACCGACACCGGACCGACCAGACCATTATGTTACATTTTGTTAATGTTTAGTATAGTATACTGACACCTGACCGACCAGACCATTATTTACATTTTGTTAATGTTTAGTACATTATACCGACACCAGACCGACCAGATCATTGTTACATTTTGTTAATGTTTAGAACATTATACCGACACCAGCCCGACCAGACCATTATGTTACATTTTGTTAATGTTTAGTACATTATACTGACACCGGACCGACCAGACCATTATGTTACATTTTGTTAATGTTTGTTACATTATACTAACACCGACTAACCAGACCATTATGTTACATTTTGTTAATGTTTAGTACATTATACTGACACAGGGCTTACCAGACCATTATGTTATATTTTGTTAATGTTTAGTACATTATACCGTCACCAGACCAACCAGACCATTATGTAACCTTTTGTTAATGTTTATTACATTATACCAACACCAGACTAACCAGACGTTTATTTACATTTTAGATCTGCTAACAAAATGGTCAGCCACTGTACAACACTACCGTCCATGAAGATGAAATGCTGTGACGCTGCTGAGCTCATCAGATGAGGGCACTGTCACGAAGTCAGTTCCCAGTTGTCCACCATGTCCCAGAGGTCTACCATTTCCCAGAAAGTAACCATGTCTTAGAAGTCCACCGTATCCCAGAAGGCAACCATGTTCAAGAAGTCAACCATGGCCCAGAGGTCAACCATGGCCCAGAAGTCAACAATATCCAGATGTCAACCATGTCCCAGACGTCTATCATGTCTTAGAGGTCAACCATGTCCCAGATGTCCACCATGTCCCAGAGGTCTACCATGGCACAGAAAGCAACCATGTCCTAGAAGTCCACCATGTCCCAGAAGGCAACCATGTTCAAGAAGTCGATCATATCCCAGATGTCAACTTTCTCCAAGAAGTCTACCATGTCCAAGAAGTATCTAATACTCGCATCCGTATACAGCAAGGTAAGGCATTCCTTGAATATAATTAAGATGGTGAATGCTCTTAAATGTCACATTTTGCTTCATTGCCTTTATACTGAAATATCTAGAAATAATTTTACATGTACTTTCTTATACTCTCAATGTGAATGATCCATATGTCTTTGCGGCGTAACAACACTGTTTCTTTATGTTGCTGATACAGTCTATGATTCCAAGTCCATCTATGTTTGGTTCTTAGGAACTGTGTTCATATTAACAATTTGATTTGATTTGTTTATTTAACCCATTGAAGGCTAACAGTAATAAATAGTCAGCTAACTTCCCCCCTCTTTCTTGGGACCCTGGAAGGTTAACCAGTACTTAAGCACACTCATTTCCACAAGTAACTGATAACTGCTCACTTGAATATCTGTGAGAGATGAATGACAATGAGGTACAATGTCATAGATCTATTGTAATGTAGACTATGGCTAGGCAAAGATTGAACTCCCAACTCCTGGATTGATAGTCAGACATGCTACCTACTAAGCTAACTGGACACGGCTCGAATTAAAGAAAAATGTATCATTTGCAAGTGGGTAATAATTCCATGATGATGATCAAACTAGTGTTGTGCATGCTTCATTAGAACTTTGTAACCACTGCTGTTTTACTATATATTGAAGTTTTATTAAACTGTATTTTTAATATTTTCAACAAACAATTTGTACTTTATAGGATGGCATACAGTCACAAACCCAGAGCTACATGTATACCATACGAAAATGTTGCCCGCGTCGGTTGTTGAAACTACCAATCATCGATAAGGCGTCATCTAAGGACCTGCTTGTTAATCACAAATTCAGGTGAGGACTTCCTTTCAATAATGAATCAAGTCAATAAGTAATTGGACAACAGGACTACCCTGTCTCAAACATAGCAAATGTGTTTTTTTTTCAAACAGTATTTTATTCATTTAACGGCAGTTAAAACATCAACCAATCACTCCTGGCATCTGTTAGGTGGTCAACCAGTACTATCATAGGCAAGAAAATAGTTTTATTCAGTTTGGTTTGGAAGAAACACCTGTAATAAATATTAAATGTTACATTGGTTATATGTGGTGGATAATCAGAACCAGTTTCATATATGATATATGTATGTTTGTGGTTTTGAAGTACATACTTTTATTATAAATATAATGTGTATTAAACAATAAAATGTAAGCCATTAAGATTTAAGTTTATTTTTTAACTGTATCTCATCAGGAATGTTTGTTTCAGATTTTTAACTTTCTAATGATGTTGTTTTTCACTATTCAGGTGTGTGGTCCAAATGGAGTGAGAACGTTTCTAAAATCTGGAGTGCAAAAGAAGTCATATACACATATACAAGCCACTACTATAGCAGACAGACATTGTTTCTACCAAAATTAGTTCATGAACACGCTTGTATTGTTGCAAATGGATATACATCTCAGCCAGATGATGAATTTGTTTACATTTGATAATCACCTTCATACTTCTAACTTTTGGATATACTTTACAATTTCAAAAACAATCATCGGAATCAACATTGTAGTGCATGCTTAGTGAAATGGCCAAGTTGGCAAATGGATATGTTTTGGAGAAACTGTTCTTATATTCATTCGCACTTTACCAAAAGACATTCAAAAAGTGAACATACGGAACAAATTTCAACATTATACCCAACTGGAAATGGAACAATGTCAACACTTTGACATAAATCACAGTGTGACATACTATTTGGAAAAAAATAATTGTAACTATCTTATGTGATAATGTGTGTGGAACTTGATCATATCCGATTGAAAAACACATTTGTAAGACTGTAAATATTAATACACCTTATTATTCTTGTATCAGGGGCCGGTTTCACTAAACATCTTGTGCTGAGATTATTCTCAAGTTGTAATTCACTATAAACTGTTTAATTGGCATTCACAATAAACTACATTTGATTTTTTTTATAGGGTTTAAACGCCATTTTCAACACATTTCAGATTATATACGGCATATCAAGTTTAAGTGGTAGTGGAAGACCTCGGAATTAGTTATTTGATTGATTGAATATTTTGCTTCATTTTCATGCCATTGAGGGCTAACAAATGATCAGTTAACCTAGCCACTGTTGTCTGGGATCCTGAAAAGTTAACCATCACTGGAGCACACACCCATTTCTGGAAGTAACTGATAACTTTTCAACTTGAATCAGTGGTTAGAGACGAATGATAATGAAACACAATGTCGATATCAATCATCATGGAAACTGTTGCCAGGCAGGGATTCGAACTCACGACCCCTGGATTGATAGTCAGATGCGATACCAACTGAGCTAATCAGTCCCGGCGTTCACGGAGGAAGACCTCAGAATGAATTTGAGTAGAACCACTGTCCTTCCACAACATTTGAATTTACCAGGAAATGGAAAATTATCTTTCATTATTAATTTGAAAGTAATTATTTCTACTTTCAAAAGAGAAATGATAATGGTGAAGGCCAATACTTACATATTATCATGTTTTTTTTATTTTTAAAAATATGTGCTTTGTGAAAGTTTGATGCTATGTTGAGAAATTAGTGCTAATCAGTCGCTCCAGATCTGATCTGGAATGATTTTTTGAAGATTTTTTAATTTTGAATTTCTTGTTTTCCCTCGCACAATTATCTGACAAAGCCATCTAAAAATAAGATTTGTTTGCCTTGGTCCTACCTACTCACTCAAAATTGCAGCTACCCAAACATTTTTATTGCCTTTCAGAGGTTTATTTTTTTTTCATAATTTCTGTTCTTTTTTCTTAAAAATGACTATACAAAATCAAAATCTGGCAAAAAAATAAAAATAACAACCTTACTACACACATGAAAATACTGGGTAAGGCCACAGCAAACAAACGTTTTTTTAAGGATGGCCAAAAATATTTTCATATAATCTTTTTTTTTAAATATTAGCACTAGTTTCTTATTTTTACTGTGTTGTGCTGTATAAGTTAAGACAAGTTTGAAAGAAGTTGTCTCTTGTAATTCAGAATAGAATAACTTTTAAATACTTTAAGCTGTTTAATTGTAAATAGTATCTGAGGATACTAACGATTGTTTGAAATGTAACATATGTTACGTAATTATGAAGGAATGATCCTATCGCTTTCCCTAAAATTTTCTCACTGAGTTTTTGGGTTTTAGTGCGAGGATGAACATGTATGTATTATTAAAATGTGTAAATTAACATTGAAAACATATATATTATTATGTTTATACTCTATGTTGAGTGTTATTATCTGTTTCTTTGTTTTAATTGGGTTTTACTTCTATTTTCAACACATTTAAGGTTATATTCGTGGCATATCTAGTTTTATTGTTTGAGGAAAAACAGCTCGTGTGGTTGCGGCTAAGAATAGAATCACTGTCGATCTCTGCAGATGGGTAGGAATCCTCCGAATGGGTGTCATGTTCATTTCATCAGTTTTTGTCATGTTCACTGTTGTGGTTGAAATATCAACCCCTGTGTGGTTCCAGGGAGCCATGAGTGATGGCAAGAATAGGATCACTGTGGCTTCTGCATGTCGTAGGAAGCGACAATTTGAATTATATGATAGAATTTGTTGAAACTCTGCAGTTCTGCAAGTATCAAGGTTCTAGGTTCATTCTGCATATTCATTTGTTGATGTATTTTTTTAATCTGTATGTTAATTTGTTGTTTTTGTACATGTAGAGTGAACCTGGAATCTTCCTTCCTGTTGGCGTCGAATAACCTATAACGCCGTAAAACCTTATTCATTCATTCATTGATTGAGGAAAACCTCAGAATGAATCTGAGTAAAACTACTGTCTTCCCACAAGTAACGGCATGTTATTCAAAATGTGTGCTCTTATTTAAAAAGCCCGTGTGGTTCCAGCTAAGAATACAATCACTGTCAATCTCTAAAGAGGAGAAGGAATCCTCCGAATGGGTGTCATGTCATGTTCATTTTATAAGTTTTTATCATGTTCACTATTTTGGTTAGATTATCAACCACTGTGTGGTTCCAATGAGTCATATTAGTGAGTGCAAGAATAGTATCACTGTAACTCATGCATGTCGTAGGAAGCGACAATTTGGGTAATACGATAGAATTTGCTGAAACTCTGCAGTTCTGCAGGTATCAAGGTTCTAGATTCATTCTGCATATTCATTTGTTGATATATTTATTTTAACTGTATGTTAATTTGTTGTTTTTGTACATGTAGAGTGAACCTGGAATCTCCCTCCCTGTTGGCGTCGAATAACCAATAATGTGTTGATATGCCGTAAAACCCCATTCATTTATTCTTATTTAAAATTGAATGTTAATAAAATATGTACTCTAGTTTAATATTGTATGACATTAAATCTGTGTATTCTATAGAAAATGCATGTGTTATTAAATGTTGAAGAATGAAAAGGTGAAAATAAACAATTATACCATTTACTTTGTATTTAGTTTTGATTAAAATTCCAGTAATAAGTGATTAAATCATGCCAGACACCTCTTTTCAACAAGACCATTTTCAACCTTAAAACCAAAAATGACTTGGACCATCTATAAACTCCTCCGAGTAGAATAACTGCTTCCACAAGTAAATGTCACACAAATTTCACTTAAAATAGTGCTTCCGGTCAATTTATACTCAAGTGTGTAGTTATTCATAGTTGTCAACAAAATCGCCAGTCAATACACAATAAAACACTGGTCAAAGGTCAACAAAGTTTAGTCACTACAAAATAAACACTACTACAGTTATTGATTTACAGTGTGTGCTTTGAACACATTTATTATTATATGACATTTTCAACCAATCCTGCAAGTAAACAGAATAAGATATTTATATTGGATTAAAGTGAGGTAATAGATAATCAGAATATAAAATAAACGTAGATTTCTAACAAACGTTTGTAACGAAATTTCCATGGTTTCAACTGTCCTGAATCAGATGCGAATTCATGAATCGGATACGTTAACATGTATTAAAGCTGTATTTGAGATTTGAAATAAAGCCCAAGTATAAGGGATTGTGTGTGTTTTCCTGTTGCAAACCACAGTATAACATAATGAATATTTTCTGATAATCTTATGTTTTAAGTTTAAAGGGACTTTCCATTGACATCAGATACGTTTACCAGTGAGCAGATAAGTACATGCATATTAGAATAATTGGTTATATACGAATACACTGAAGTGTGACACCACAATTTTAAGCAAATGCATTACCATAGTATCAAATGGTATAGAATTATCGAAAACAAACAACGTGTTATATTGAAGGTATTTTTGTTACAGCACTCTAGATAGGTTTCTTATAAAACAAAATTGTTTTTTTGTTAATTAAGGTCTAAAAAGCTACACATGTGTATTCAAAATATAATTGGTGTAAACCATGGACAATTGTGTAAAATTCAATAAAAGTTACCTATTTTAAGGCTGAACACATCTCTCTCAGATATCAGGTAATCACAATAAATGCATTGTGGGAGCTATTTTTTTCGATCAAACTTTAGCTAAGGCCCTGAAAGTCATTGGTTAACAGCAAATCTATTTGTTTGGGAGATGCCTTGATATTGTCTATGGTTTGCATTGTAGCTATGCGCACTCACCGTAGTCTGGTATGTACATATATGTAGGTATATTTGCATATAAGTATACATGCGTCCCATTGGTGCAAGAAGGTACCAAACAACGTTTTGGAAGAATTTGACTTTTTCATATTTCTAACAACAATATATCATAATCTTGATTGTGTAAAAAGATCTAAGCCATATCATCAAACCTGAGGGTAATATTGCATAATACAATATGGTACCAAGTGCGTATCCAATAAATGTTTGGTGCAAAAAGGTTCAACGTGAGCTGCAGTTTGTGCAAAAAGGTACCATATGTCATATGGTACGTTCTTGCATCAATCTCATTTTCATATTTTCGATATAAGTATAATGCAAAAAGGTTCCATGTGACAAATGATACCTTCTTGCATTAAGTATTTGTAGAAATGTGTTGGTTTTCGATGTAATAAAAAACCAATCGCCAAATGGTACCTTTTTGAATTCAACAAAATAATGCTATAGAGTATATTGTATTACTATTTCTGATGATATGGTACCCTTTAGCACAGACTAAGATGTTAACCAGCATGCAGTTAGTAATTATTTAGATAAGATAGCATCTTGTTTCAGCAAATTCTTGACAGAACAAATAAATAGCAGGCGTGCAATTAAGTATGACACTGTCTTTCTTGATTGACAAACAAGTTCGATATCATTTATGGGATGAGACAATAGGGAAAAAGGGTTCCTGTGAAATAGTATAATATATAAAAAGGAGTACAATATCCGTCTGTGCAGCATCCAGAGATCATTTACAGAAAACTTTTACTATTCAGACTCTTGTGAAGGACAAAATAGAAACCAATACGTTATTGCAGCATATCTCTTCACGAGGGGCATTTGAAAAGTCCGTGCACTTGGTCTGTATCTCTATCCCCCCCCCCCCCCCCCCCATTAATTGTAATTTGAATACGTATAGAAATGTTATTAATTTTCAGGGATCAGTAATCTGCACATGCAAATTATGACAATTAAGATATTTTATTGGTTTGTCTTACCTAGGTTTTCATTACATTCTGAATTTTAGTGAATCAGGTTAAAATGGTCATAGAAGAACAATGGGCGTATATCAAAATACGGACCTTGTTAATTAATTTGCCTGCAGATAGCGGACTTGGACAAAGTTTATAGGGAAAATTCTCTTAAGTATTGTGCAGTTGCAAACTGGTCACTATGTTTTAAAAATGGTAGAGACAGTGTTAAAGATGACCCCCAGGACGTGATGGACTTAGTCAACGTTTATTAAGAAAGATGGAGTTGCTGTGCAGGAAGATATCATTAGAAGCAAGATACACTGTGGAGTATATTTCCTAGATATGTGACTTAAATTTGTTGGCATTGTTTTTTATATAAAAGGAACCTTAGGAAGGCTTGTGCCAGATGGATACCACATTGTTTGACATCTGAGTAAAAGATGATGCGGATAAGAATGGCCCAAGAATATTTAGATATGTACGATGGTTGTGACCTTAGGCGGCTAAGATGAAACATGGGTATCATTTTTTGAACTGGAAGGAAAAGAAAATAATAAAGTTTGGACAGGTAAAATGGGAAAAGCCTCAAATAGCAAGAAGAACCAAGACTGTGAAACGTGAAAAATATGCCTTATATTAGGATGCAGACGGAATGGTGGCACAGGTGCAAGTACCTGAACATACTACTGTTAATAGAAGGTTTTATGCACAAAAAGTCCTTCCTGTGGTCACTAATCACAACGCCAAAGCCTGCCCACTTTTGACTTCTGGCTCAATTCTGTCACAGTACATGAGACGCCAAAGCCGGTTCGAGTTCTGTCAGGAGGTCAGATTAGCGGGATTTCACTGTACCAGTAGTAAACCAAAAGAGGACTACAGAAAAAAACATTTTTCTGATTGGCGTCAACATTTGAAAAAGTGTGCAGACGTGTTGGGGTTCTTCGAGGGTCTGATATAGTCAGTTTTATCAAATTAAGCTTCACTTTCTTATACTGCATCAAGTGCACAGACATTTCTGCTGCCCCTCATACAAACTCGCAAACAGTTATATTGTTTAAACATGTAATCATTAATTTCTGCAGTCTGGTCATTCGCAGATGGAGTGCATACTCAACAATTGAAACGGCCATGACAAATTCATCCATTTTTTGTACCGTAACACTGAATACACTTGTGGGCCTGGCTAGAAAGACAAATCCATATATTGCTGTACCAATGTGTCATGATCATATCTTGGATTTCAAATCGTTTGTACAAACAGATTGTTCAACTTTCAAATGTTCAACCACTGGAGAGCGTATCAACTGGCTTGTGTCTGATAGAAGTTGTTGCTATGACAAGTTGGCAATATCCGTTCAGAAGAAAAGGGACTTGGTTACTATGCGCATAAAGGGAATAATTCCGGAAGATTACCATGGATATTTGCAGACAACTAGATCACTGGTTCGAAAGCAGCTTTAAGGACAAACGCAATGAACACTTCATACAAACAGTCTTCTGGCTTCAGAACCTTCAATGTAGTGTTAAGTTTCAAACGACTTTGCTGTACTGAGAAGAACGGTTTTATACTTGAAATGGCTCAATATTGTAGTTGTTTGCTAGTATAGAAAACTGTATTTCTATCACAATTAAACATAAACGGATTATGTTTTAAATAAAATAAACCTAAATATTACATTAAATGTCATTATGACTACAATTATATTGCAAATAGTTTTACTGAGCATTTTTTTGGTCAAATTTCAGTTTTAAGATGTTGAAAAAGTAATCGTTTTATCAGAACAAGAAGGTGCTATTTGACACCTGGTACCTTTTGGTTCAATTTTAACCATTAATTATGAAAATATAACCATGCAGAAAGGTACCATATGCCATATGGCTCGTTTGAGCACTGAAATTATTTTACATTTGTTTAATGCAAAAAGGTACCAAGTGCTAAAATGATCAAAATCATCATAATTTGGTAAAATAATAATTTGAAACTTTTAAGACTTATAAAACAAATCATTATGTATCAACTAAAGTTAAAATTATTTAAAAATGATAAATTACTGATTTACAAGACATGCCCAAACCTTTAAACGCGATTATCTCAAAACTATGAAAATTTCACTTGGTACCTTCTTGCACCAATGGGACGAATGCATATCTGAATGCAGATTTGTGTTTGTCATGTTAGTTTGTATATGTTAATGGCATTATGTTTATGACAGTGTGTGAGTATATAAGCATACATATGGTTTTCATAAAAATCAGTTTGTATTTGTCGTATACTGGTATGAACTTGTACCTTTATAAGGCAATAACTCTCATGATACAGATGGTCAACATTAGCAATCAATCACAGTTCTGTGATTTCCGTGGATGCAGAAGCCCAAACAGAATTAACAATGCCCGTTGTTTATATCATCGACTTTCTAGGACTTTATTAAAGTCAGCAGGTCCGACTTTAAATCCTTCTTAATGTTAAAGGTAGTGTATCAGAATAGAATGCTATAAATGTCTTAAAAATATCAAAATAGATAAAAAGCATCTCATAATCATAAACAAAAATAAACGGAATAGTTTAGTATGTCAAACCACCAAAACGTGACAAAATCAGTTAATATGAAACAACGTTTACTACGTTTACTGTTCGATGGATAAGCATGGTATATTGTTAAATTTTGAAAAATCCTGATATATTCCCTTTAATCGATTGTTAAACACTTTCTCTAATTCATACTATGCTTCAAAACCTTAATGGTCATGTCTGCATTTAACAATGACAGACACTGGAGGGTGGTCACATGTATACCTCTCAGTCTGGCAAACATATAAATATATAACCAAAACACATTAATTATTTTCATTTTTTATTTTATGATAAAATTGTATACAAGAAATAAATGCTAGACTGGTGGTCATATTGACGTCAACTCGTCATGTCTTGACTGCGGAATCCACTCCATCATGGCAGACAACAAATCTAAAATGTATGTAAATAAATAATGGTGTAATATCCTAGTTATTTTAACAGCATTAGGCCATAATAAATTTATTGATGGATTATCCCTGTCTGCCCCCTACTTTTCAGGCCACCCCGACCCTTTTATAAAACAAAGTAAAAATAAATAAAATGCCCCCCCCCCCCCCATCCCATCTCCCTTTATAAGAAAAAAATGGATGATAATCTAGCAATTGATTTAAAATTGCCTGATATGTAACATTTATATCATGTTCAAGTCAACAAGGAAAGCAGGCACACTTATCTCATCTTGAAGTAAAGAAAAAATCATCTTCATTTACAGCTGATACAGCCCAGGAATTAGAGATATTTTATACCTGAAAACACTTCAAGCAGTTATGTAAATAAATAATCAAACTATTTTATTGCATTTTGACAACAATTTTAATATACAGTTAAACATGTGCAATTAAAGCAGCCACCTGTCTTAAGCAACAATATTTTCTATTTCCCAATCCTATGGTTACAGAGTAAATTAACCTGTAACAAGCAACAACCTGTCTTAAAAGGCCACTTTTGCTCCATCCCTTTACTATCTGCTTAAGACTGGTTTGACATGTACCGGGTTTTGTACGACATCCCTTTATATTAATGGGATAAGAACTCGGACGATTGTCTATAAATCTGAGTGATTCTCTTGCAGTGGGTTTCACAAATATTAATGGGATTATATTGGCAAGTAACACAAACACGCTGTTAATCCAGATTATTCCTGTATGCAGTCTGCACAAAAATAATGCTTATGTATTGACGTATCACCTTTATTTACTTGAAAGTTATTAAATTAACAGAAATTGAATATTGGCCAAAACTTAAATATGTCCTGCAATAAAGTAAGTTATAAGTGTATCTTCATGCTGGGCGTGTGTATTTTGCAGCGAATTGAGGGTAATATGCCAATATAATCCCTTTCACATAAAGGGGTTGTCAATCACTGAGTGGTCTATAGGGCTAGTAACCACTTATATCTCATTGCTGGGGTATTGAGTTTGAGTCTTGCCCAGTCTGAAATGTTTATGTGAGAAAGTTTGCCAGCCATTTGCAGAGTACCACGATTTTACACAGATTCGTTAACAGTGTTCTACAACTGTCAATAAAGCTGGATAGGCCATAGATAACAGGTAGTGTGTTGAAAAAAGACACATTCTCCGCACCTCAAGAAAAACATAAATAAATAAATACTGACTTTAAAACTTTAAACATGCAGATAAGTGTTCTTATTTGTGCAACACAAACAAACATATTTCTATATTAAACATTAACATTTACATTTATGCGTATTTACTTAGTTTATCAAGTCAGTAATGGCGAAACTGTACCCAGAAAACCAAATCCATTGTTGGCTCCTGCCATACAATAAATCATCATTTTGTTCTCGCAATACTTCAAAGGAAAGCGACATCAGTAAAGATCTTCTATTTTTGTCATCAGACCAAATGGCACGATACTAACATTCAGGATTGCAGTAGTACATTCAGGCAGTATCATATGTCACATATGTTAATAATTCCTTGTCGTAAATACAAACAGGTGTAATACCAGAAACTGACAGTGATAAATGATGAAGTAATCAGAAGAAGACTGTATATAATACCACAGTATGTAAATGAGCTAATAGTGTTTTGGATACCATCCAAATATAGATTAGATTAAACTATGAATATTGAAGTTGACACAATATAACCAAACCAGATATCATCAGGGTCTCTATCACAATTCAAAACGAAGTTTAAGAAACAATAAAACAAACTTTAAATCTGAAGTGGTTAAATACATACAGTTGTGGGGTTGTCAGAATGGTTAAACATTTTCACTTTAGAAATTTTGGATGAAATATTCTCATACCCCAATCTCCAAAATTCCTAAATCCATGACCTTTTTACAACCCCTAGCTCATGACCAATGTAATTTTACCTTTATTCGTGACACGGTCCTCTTCCTTGGACTGTAAGTGGACTTGCAGGCATGTTTAATGGAGTAATAATCAGATGATATACATGCTGGTTGTATATTTTTGCATACCAGATGAGATTATCTGCTATTTCATGGTGTAAAATTTAAATCTTTCTGTATAATTGTTTGATAGTAACCTGAAAAAGATATGGATGGAACGGACAGATGCTTCCCAAACAAGTGCTTGAGTTGTAGCTACATTGTATGTAAAGGGAAAGGGGTGTAATGATTCCGACAATAGATTTTTGGTACAAAGATAATCATAACTCTGTAAAAACTCAACAAACTGAAACAAGAAGACAATACTCACGTCTTCGCTTGGTTGTGGTTCATTCAAGCTTATTTCATAAATTTCCAACAAAAAGTTGTAGAGAAATAGCGCGGACAAGGATTTGATATGGAATCAAAGGGCCACAACTCTGTGAAAAATCATCAAATCGAAAAACGAAGACAATACGAGCATCTCAACTTGGTAGTAATGCATTCTAGCCAGTTCCAACTAAAGATTGTAGATAAATAGTGGTAGCAAGGATTTGGGGACGCACAGACGAAGCGGTGACTACATGTTTCCCTAAAATTTTCAGGAAACATAAAAACAGTGAAACCACAGTGGAACCACAGGTTGGAATATCATATTCTTGCATACGAAATATTAAGGAATATCTGATTTTTTACAAAGGTTAACTATTTGTTTCTTGCATACCGGATAAGGATATCTGAATTTTTACCAGGGCTAGATATTTCTATCTCACCCTAGGGCCGAGATAAAATTCTCGCGCTGTGACGTTGTAACCATCTATATGAT
Organism: Panopea generosa; assembly: GCA_029582155.1. Taxonomy (NCBI): domain Eukaryota; kingdom Metazoa; phylum Mollusca; class Bivalvia; order Adapedonta; family Hiatellidae; genus Panopea; species Panopea generosa. Next base: position 74,928,974 of record CM055899.1, read on the forward strand.
GTAATGTATAAATATATGACGTAAATCCTATAATTAAATGACCGTTGTGAAATCAATTATGATAAATTAAGTTAAAATAATTATTCAATGTGTTTGGTATGCAAGAAAATATTCATTCATGGCTTTTTCGGTTTGGATAGAAAATTCCGTTCCTTGGGGTAACTGTTTCAGCGAGAGTTCGACAGAGCCTCATTCCCGCCAAAACAGTTATCCCTCGGAATGTAATTATCTATCCAAATCTCCAACCCATGTTAGAGTCTTATAATCTCGCTCAAAGGTCGAAATAAAATTCTCGTGCTGTAATGCTGGAACCATCTGTGATGTGACATGGTTATATAATTGTAAGTCTAAAAGAAGTTGTTGTATCCACAAAATATTCTTATATTATACCCTAATCATACAGCATTAGGTTTACATTTTCATGTGTCACAAACATCAGTTAACACATTCAGCACGTGGTTTCTTTCACTTACAGTCCGGTTGTTTCTTCCAAACTCTCAACAAAGAGTCTTTAGAATCTACTATTTCACTGACAAGCTTCCGTTCGGGGCTGTAATCTGAAATATGAAACGTTCAATCAAACCTTCAACGTGGAACTTCTTTGTGCCCACTTCAGAGCTTTAAGGTCGTTAGATCAATTAGTGACACTCTTTGTCTTAAATCAATATAGATAAACTGTACTTAAAGACTGTCAAAATGGATTTCAAACTATTTACATAGACATGTAGACTGTCATGGTAGTACACTTGTCACCAACATAACAAAGAAGCCTGCTTAGTTTATCTGGCTAACGGGGAAAGTTTCAAATGTCTGTATATTGAATTTAACAGGTAAGTAGATAACTATTTTGCCATATATTGCAAAATCATCTCATTCTCTTTTTAATGACACTTAATCAGTCAGTATAACTAGTTTAGTTTAAACTTATTTATTTTACATCATTTTACATGTGAAACAAGTTTTTACAACTTAAACAAATCACGCACAAAGTCTTCCAGGGTAGAACCTGTATTAAGTATATATGGAAAAAGTGTCTTGCTCGAGGACACCACACCTAGCAGTGGCGGATGATTGAGCCCAGGACCCTCTGATCATGGGTTCGGTGCTCTACCACTGGACCACGTGCTCTACCACTGGACCACGTGCTCCACAGTAAAACTACATCGGGATGATACATGTAAATATCTATATACATGTATATTTAAGGCCAAAAGTCGTGTACGGGTTTTCAAATTTTCGTCAAATTTCCCCCAAAACATTTTTTTTTTTATATATAGTATCATTTAAAATGGTGAAAAGAGAATGTCCCTTTAATGTTTTTCTGACTTTTGTCGAAATGGAAACATTCACACTGCGATTTCAAAATTCCCTTGCAGTCCGTATTCGCCTTAACTACGCATTCTATACTTTCAATTATTGTGTAAGTGTTTACATTAACTATCGACATAAAACCAACTACGGTATTTTTATTTAATGAAGCCGCTTACGTTAAAATGCACCTAAACGTTGACGAACGTAACCGGGCGTTAGGTCAGTTACAGGCTGGAGTCCCTGCGGCTCAAGTAGCACGGATATTTAATGTGCATGAACAAACTATGCGTCGTTTGGGACAGCGTTACGCCCAAACCAGTCAAGTTTTTGATCGACCTCGCTCAAGATTAGCTGTTGGATGTTGGAGAAATGTGCTATTTACCGACGAGTGTAAATTTAACGCAGATTTTAACGACAGACGTCAATATGTTTACCGTCAACCAAGGGAACGTTTCTTGGACGGTTGTGTAAAAGAACGTAATCGTTGGGATGGTGTCAGCACCATGGTATGGGCAGGGTTTTGTTATGGACATAGGGCACCACTGGTTTTCCTTTACCGGTCAACTGGACGAAACGCTGCACGTGGTATAACAGCCCAACGTTACAATGACGACATGCTTCAACTTGTCGTTATCTCATTTGTTCGACGACATTCGCAAACCCAGCTGATGCAGGATAATGCTAGACCGCATACAGCTCGGGAGACGACAAACTTTCTCCAGAACAACAATGTACAGGTTATTCCATGGCCCGCTATGACGCCCGATATGAACCCTATCGAACATGTCTGGGCGGAACTCAAACGCCGGCTGTCATTTGTAACGGCCCACCATCGTCAACAACTCTAGGCCTTTATCCAACGAGACTGGGCGGCACTGTCCCTCAGTACATGAGAAGACTCATTAGGTCTATGACAACACGTTGTTAGGAGTTAGTGAACGCAAATCGAGGACATACACGCTATTAAAAAATATTCTGTCTTGATTATACAGTTCTGACTGTATTGATTATCTACCCTTGCTGGATAATCCCGATTATCTCGTTTATGCATGAATGGATTTTGTTGAAACTTGTACAGATCATGTGAAATATGCTATTGTTTACCAAGACATCAGCTTAAAGGTACTATCACCTATTTTTACTTTTTAATTTACTTTTAAATGAACCCGTGCAAGACATTTGGCCTTAAGTATATTCAACAAAAATGTGAATTTTTTACAATAAACAGTGCAATATGCAGAATTCTGAATATTTACATTGATTCTTCCATAGGTAGAGAGTTTTATGTAAATATGTGACTTGACTCTTTTTTGTTTATTTAGTGACTACTGCCATGTTATTGCCCTTTTCAGTATTAATCCAATTAATTATTGTATCAACATCATTAAGTACAGGATCATGTATGCAACATTTCAGATCATGTCAGAATTGACAACTGCATCAACGTACAAAACATAAATATCAACATTTACCTATTTAGAATATAAGCCATACCAGACATGTATCCAACATAATAAATGTATGGGAGACAATCCAAATATTACTGATACCACTGTACGTACTGTTAAGTATATAACTACATGTACGCTCTAATTTTGAAGAATTAAAACTTAATGCTTATCTAGATGTATTTCTTTCAGCTTAAATGATGCCTACAATAATGCTTATTGTGTTTTAAATTTCAGATGCAGCTGTTGGACAAGGTCAGTCTAAGAATGAATTTATATCCGCATGGAATCATATCCAAGTTGAATGAAGATTAAATTCAACCTATGAATAAAATTGTAGTCGAGCCCTCAAATAGATATTAATTATTGACATTTGAAGTTATCACTTTATAAAATGAATAAATTATTTTAAAAATGTAATTTGTTTGATGCTTAAATTTATTCTATCATATTAGATTATAAATGTGTTAGTTGGTAGTATTACCAGGTAGAGATTTACCTCGGTATGAATCTGGCTATACAATTACAAGTTATCTAAATAAGTATGCGTAAACCCCTGATGGACTGTTATTTAAAAACGTGCAAAATTAATAACCGCGATTGAACTGTGTATTTTTTAGATGAGCAGTCCACTCGTTTATGCGGTCTTTGTTTATAAATATCGCCGATTGTTCTCCGACCATCTCCCCGATGTTCGAGAGTACAAACATTAATACACGTAATTTAATGGGCATATTATCAAGATTATCTGACTCGGCAAAGCAAATATAGAAAACAGAGAGAGTTATATCACTTTATCTTGTATTACAGTTATAGAAAACAAGACAACTTTACCAGATTTGTGCAGATTTTTTATTACACAGATGAGGCATAACGAAGTGTTATATAATAAAGCGACGTACAGTATTTTTTAGAAAAGGTAACTGAAGTGGTAGTATGTGGAGTAAGCTCTTTAGATAAGGGGTCCATTAACAAGACTAGAAACATTTTGGCTTGACTAATATTATGCATCGTTATAGAGTTTGTTTGTGTTTTTTTAAAATACATATTGAAGTCTGCAATAAAACTATATCATTTTCACAAGCGTGGTCAGCATTATATCATTTATACGCACTAGGAAACAATGAGTACCGAATATTAGTTTGGTCCGATAACGTTCATGATCCGCTCTCGCGTATACACTTGATATTATTGCACGCGCTATTACATCACGAACGCTGTCAATATTAAAGGTTGCTAAGGGTGCTTTGTTTAGTAAAGTTATTAAAAAGTATGTATTTGATATAACGATTCCTTGCTTCACTGCAATAAATTAGCTCGCGGGTTCCAGTTCATTAGTATACTGAGAGGAATAAAAGTTTGTTCTTAAAAACTATCTAACCGAAAGCGGCTATTTAATTTAAAACTCATCAGTTCCCCATGCTATTTGGTACGGACAGAATCGTTTTCGAACAAACTTCGTGACTCTCCGTTTACTGACGAAGGTGTTTATCGGGAAATGGCGAATATTTATTTGTAAACAAAACCCGTCCCTAGTAATGCACTTAATATTTTTTTTTTTCGTTTGCAAAATTTTTTAGGAATCAAATAAACACATAAGCTATCATATGGATGAGACAAACTGACTTGAATTAAAACTTAATGAGTTTAAGTTTAATGAGCTATCAATAAAATTTTAAAAAGCCTGCGGCGTCTCGTCAACCCCCAACTTTTAAATTTAAAATCCATATTGAACATTGAACTGTATAATAATCATATACATGTACTATCGTACTAGATTCAATTAAGGTAGTTACGTCGAGAAATATAAGTTACGACAAAAGCCGACGAACATCTAAGAAATTCTTCTTAAATATCAAAAAATATATCTGTGCTAGAGTATATTATTTATTATTGGACAGATGACAGAGGGCAAATATGGGGAAATATAGATCTTTGCAAGAGTTTTATGTTTATGCTTTGATAATGCTAAAGCAAAACGGTGTTACAGAGCTACCATGTGCCTATGTTACCTTGGTTTTGGGCTGCTAATAGACGTAAGTTGTATCATCTATACCAAAATGGACAACTACTCTGGCAGTAAATTGGCAGTAAATGTAATAACAATAATGTGAAGAAAAAAAAACGCTATCCAATGTATTAATTGAACAAAACTTAATAGAGAACAAACTGTTGTTAAGGCGTTGGCCTCCGAAGCGGTTGGCCGAAGGTTCGAATCCCGGTCGTAGCATTTTATATTTTTCTGATGTGGTCCGTTGCTCACCCAGCAGCTAGTAAAAATGAGGGATACTGAATGTCTGACAACTGGCAACGATAGCTTCCGGTAAGTAACTGTGTCTCATAAGTTCATTGTGGCTGAGACTTTCAGTAAGGGTAACACTATAATAAACACATAAACCTTTTTTTTATAATAACTTGACTCTATCAGTAAACTTCACTACATATGTTTGAATTTTTAATACGTATTTATATTGTTTTAATTAAAATATATATACACAATCTGTTAAAATAAGAACACATGTTTTCCCGTTGTTTAGTTTACACCTTTTTCAAATATTTATTTATTTTTTTTTTTTTTTGTAGGTGTTCTGTCACATTTGTAAAAATATAATGAATTTCTACTAAAGTTGACAACACAAAAACGAAAAAAATTGAGGTAGTTCTACCCTGATGAATAATAAACTTTCCTTCAACCACTGGATCCTCCTTGGTCGAGCGAGCTTATGCTCTTTCGTCTAATTAACACTTATCTCTCACAACTGCGGTCATTGTTTCTAGCACAGCTTGGTCCAAATACTTTTTATGAGAAAGTTTGCAATTTACTTACTGAGGATGGATGGCTGGATATGTCATATAAAGTAGAACCTCGATGGCTAGAACCCGACGGGACTGGACAAACTAATTTGAGTTAAAGGTTGTTCAAGCCAACGATTGTTCAACATCATACCGTACTTTTACATATCTATTCATTGAAATAGGAATGCGTTTCGGACCAGATAAATGGTTCGAGCTATAGAGGATGTTCGAGCCATCCGTGTCGGAGCCAACGAAGCTCTGCTGTATCGTTCCATGTGTAAAAAATGTAAAACCATATAAAAATCCCTCAACCGATTGTCTGTTCAACTAATAATCTATATGAAGAATCACACGGATAGTAACAATGGCATTTAATACAATAATTCCATATTTACTATTAGAATTTAATCAAAGAATGGAGTAAAAAAGGATGACCCGGTTAAACTATGACGATGTAATTTCATATATTTTTTATGCCAGATGTTTGATGGTGACTTTATCATTAACCTGAGTAACCATAATGTCAATTATCTGGTAAATTGCATTTAACTATTCAATTTACACGTCCATTTCATATGAATGTACCAAACCAATGGCAATATAAAACTAAACTTATATATCGATTGGATTTTAATAGCATATAACATAGTACTGGACATTAGCATATTAATTATTATAACAATGATAAAAGTGATAGTAGAATATATTCTTTATCTAATGAGATAACTGATTTGAACATGTCGCAAACAACTAATTTTCGTTTAAAAACAACCAGTGTGTTTGCTTAATTACTCGACTGTACATTTACAAAGAAAACAATATATAGACTATGTTACTAAAATATGAACAGTGCTAAGAATTTATTAAAGTTGTATATTCATTTTGTTTTAATATTTAACAAACTTAATTGCAAATTGTATTGTTTCAATAACTCGTACGCATTACTTGTTTTATTTTCGCATATTTGTGTTTGCATACCATGATAATGTTTACTTAACATCTTGGTGCGTTTTAAATGGGACATTTCATAGAAGGAAACGATGCGAAATGTCGGTACCTATAGCATTTCATTCATACATGTATTGTAGCCATTGCAAGTAAAAGGGACATGACTTGCAACTTTTTGCTCAGTGAATTATTAAACTAAGTCATTAAACGAAACATGATAATAGAGAGTGACGTTAGTAGTCATTCAGGTCCATCTAATAACTACATTTTATTTGTCATTGTTATAGTACAGTTAAGATCTAGAATTTTAATTGTCAAAGAAACAAAAGTTATACAATTTCGTACGTAAAAAAGAGAAATACAACTCGTTTAATTATCAATTGTACGTTTGTACTTTAGAACTTTTACCTACATTATTCTGTTTATGCTTTTATTATTGCATAATAACATTTGATTGGATATTCTATTAATGATTTTGTAATGTATACCTTTTGTATTGTCATGTACGTGTCACTATAATAAATGATTTACTTAATTGACTATGGAACTGTATCAAATTGCTTATTACAAATCGTTTTATTTTTAAGTGTTGTTTGTTAAATATAATTCACGGGTGCTAAAATATAGAAGTAAAATATAATATAATTCAACGAACAGAACATGAATGCTGTTTTTAAAATATATATGCAATAAAAGTATGCTGAAACAGCTATAGAAGGTATATGCTATATTGATTGCATATAAAGACAAGTAGTGAAGGTAATTACTATGATAATTGTATATTTATTCAAATATGAAAGGTACATACTATTTTGATTGCATGTGTAAACAAATATCGAAGGAAAACACAATGTTGATTGTAAATGGAATAAAATATCGAAGGGGAACACTATGTTGATTGCATATGAAATAAAATACCGAAGGTAAATACTATGTTGATTGCATTTAAAATCAAATATTGAAGGAAACTTCTATGTTGATTTCATATGAAAACAAATAACGAACGCTATGTAAATGAAAGGTAATGTATACTCGGCGCAAAAGAAAGTGTGCACATCTTTTATTTGATTAATTTAATTCTACAAAGTATAAAGTTGTCAGATTTGAAAATTAAGACTATCGGTCATAACGGTTGATACCCACAACAAAAGGTCAAAGGCAACTATTACGTAATAGCCCGAATTGCGATTTAGCAGGATTTCCACGCGGAACATGTATACATAAGTACAAGTGGCCAAACTTGTTTTCCTTACATTCTTTCACACATGTATAGTGCGAATATCACTGTAGATTTTGAAAATTCATAACAGCGAATATGCCACGGCTATCAGTACATCAGCTTATTAACGCCTTAATGATGCTGGGCAGAGGTGACTCTACGCAAGAAAAAATCTGCTTAGCTATTTGTGTTTTTTTTATTTTGACCCCTTATCCACGTAGGTGCGTCGTACGCTTTATCCTAATTCAAAACAATAAAATAAACATATTGGTTAGAAAGGTAATAGAATAAGCTAAAAATTGATACCACACATGAAAGTTTTCCATCATTGGATTTTCAGAAAATCAAAAATATAAATGTGCACACTACGCTTACAGTTTAATGTTACATGTATGAGAATTGCACAATATATATACTCATATGCATTGATAAAAAACATATAATATTCGTAATAATATACAACGTAAGTTTAAGCTTTAAAGTATGTTTGGGTAGTATTATATATAATCATGTTATGTAAGATACATTAAATTATGTTTAATAATGAACGAACCCTGATACAAAAAAATAAAATGAAATATTTTAATTTGAATAAAGAATCGCGCTTCTCTTTTTCTGTCAATATATTTACATGCTTTAAACCTAATACGTTTGTTCAGATGGAGATGCGACTAACCGCTTTTAATTATATATATATAACCTTTCAAATCGTTGTTATATCTGTTTTGTTATTTCCTTAGTGAAATCCATAGAAGAGTATTTATATCATTTTATAACTAGCATGTACACAAAGTCATGAGCATTTTTGATCGTCTATTTATTTCATATTTTCACGATAATGCTTAAGATTCACATTTGCTGACTTCATCTCATCAACAAAAACACAACAAAAGTATTTTACTAAAGCATTTACTGCTTTTCCATTCTTAAAGTTTGAGAGTCCTCATTTGGTTTCTGGTTTTGCTTTAGCTAAATGTTTGGATCCCAGTAGTTGGTTTCGGACCTGTGTATATTGGATCTGGTTTCCAGTCTCTAGGCGAAGTAGCCATTTCTGTATCGTCATATACGGTCATCATGGCTTCGTCCGCATCATGTTCTTCATCTCTGTCCGGCTGATCAACACTCCAGTCCGTCTTTTTCCTGGCCTTGTAAAAGACAAACATGTACAGAGCCATCACAATGAATTTCGGGACAATCTCAAACGTATGTTTCTTGATACGCAAGTCGTCGTTGTCGTAGAGAACACATGCTCCCTTTCCCGAGCACGAAGAGCTCCACAGTAGGCACGTGGTGTCAACAAGTCGACCAAAGGCTATTGGTCCAGCGAACCAACCTATAGAAAACAAGGTATATAAGTCATGTCATAGGTATACTATGCGATATAGAAAGTGTAAACTTTATTATTATTTTGTTTTTGAAATTGGGTTTCAACTAATTTAAGACCCCTAGAATATGTCTTTGAAGTGGAAACCACGAAATTAAATACCCACGAAAATAAATGATTTCACAGTACCTGTGTTTGGTTTTATTCAGCTTATGACAAAATTACATTTTTGTTTCTCTTAATCTAGAAATAGCAACTATAGCAAGTACTTTTAACATCTAAATACATGTTTGCCTTTTAAAACATGAAATTTTATTGGCAAAATTTACGAAAAGTGTTTGAATACACTTTATATAGTGATATCACATATGCAGCAAAAAGAGAAAAAGATAAATTAAAAGAGAGTAATAAAGAGAGAGAGAGAGAGAGAGAGAGAGAGAGAGAGAGAGGGGTAAGAAGGAGAGTGGCTGCCAGCCATATTTTCATGGTATAAATTCAGTCATTTTTTTCAGGCAACAGGCATTATCTGTACATTGATTTGACATGATATCAACCACAAATAAATTATTACATAAATGCTTACAAGAAACATTCTAGAATGTAAGATAATGAGGAAAACTCAGATATGTGTACAAGTTCACGTCTCACTACACAGTTACGCCACTTTTTTCCCCACGGTAACATGAATCTTACGCTTGAAAACAAGGCCTATGTAATTTGGTTTTGAAATATTTTCAAAATGGTTCATAGTAGTTGAGATTTCTTGCTGCAGATGAGTAGAGCAAAAGTTGGTATAGCATATACTGCAATAAGACATCACTGGTATTAAAAAGTGACTTTTATAGGATTTCAACATATGCATGTATTTAATGAGGACTCTTTTTTTTTAAAAAAAATCTCAGGGTGTCACTGCAACCTCATTTAAAAACAAACCTGGTCAACCTACCAATGTTTCAGTATTATTTCTATAAGCTTATACACCGTACTGTTCGAGTATACTAAGCTTTTTTGTGTAATAATCCATATGTATGTGTCATGTGTTGAAAAAACCTAATTTAAAAAGATGTCAATTTTTTTTTTTTTTTTTTTGTTTTGTGATAATACCATTCCGCTATGATTGCTAATACATGTCATCTGGCAACATTAAACATTGAAAATATATAATTACTGGGCTCCTTACCGCAAAGTGTCGTCAGCAAGGACGAAAATCCTACAGCCATCGACTTATCAACTTCACTTACACTCCTGTATTTCAGAATGGCAATTTTGATTATGCTTACATAAATATACAAATACAAATGTTCTCTTAATCAAGTATTTATTCTGTTGATGAATCAAATTTAATAAGTTAACGTTAATTAAACTAAGCGTTCAAAACCATGTTTTATTGTGATAACATTATTTCTTTCTACTACCATTTATTTACATTCTACATAAACTAACTTATTTACCATTTTATACATAAAAGTATTACTTATATAACACATTGTGACATTGCTCAATTAAAAGAAAGTAAATATATTAGAAGAATGTAAAACAAACAAATATGTTTTTTTAAAAAAATAAACATTATAAATAAAGAAATTTCATTAGTGTGAACAGTTTTTCAATGTTTATTATTAGAATATACACATATATTCTGAATATACTTATTATTATAAAGTCTTAGCCTGCCAGTTTATATTATTCACACTAATCTTCTTCTATTATGTCATGAAAAACATATTACTATGTACATATATGTATATGTATAATGAGAAATAAAATATTTAAAGAAATAAATGTCCAAGTATTACCCTCCGAAACTCTATGTTTAGGAAGTCAGTAACATTCTATATAACTAGTGAAATCATGCAAGATTCGAAAATATAAGTCAAATACTTGAAAGTTTAAAACGTTAAAAGTGATGCTGTTTATTCACGAGAGTTATTACACTCTTTAAAGGCCGAGGTTCACAAACCCCCAAAATTAGTTTGCAATAAAAAAAATGTTTTTGTGCAAAAGTTGCTGTTTTTTTATTTAAATCATACTTAAAAAATATCAATTTTGTATTTAAATTTAAATTTTTTCACCCAATAAAATATCATTAAAGTGTACATAATCAGCGAAAATATGCAATTTAAAATATGCAATTAATTTTTAATCGAATTTTAGGACATTTTATCATGGTTTTTACAGTGAAGGCACGTTTGCCACAATGCAATATTTGAGCATATTACTTCGAATGTACCAGACAATTATCAGAATAAATATCTTAATGCCTTCACAAAAAAAATATATTAAAATGCCAAAAAAAAATATAACAAAATGGGGGAAAATTGGCATTTTCCTTATTTTTTGCCATATTTTGAGTTATTCTAATAATAGAAAAAAACATTAATAATACTATCTCATTGGGACATCAGGTCTTTATCCTGCTTCCATATTTCAATACAATAAAATAAAAAAATACAAAAAAAACAACTATACTAAACACAATGATATGTTGATCCCTATGTCCATGCATCATATCTTGTGTTTCGTTTTGGCAAGATATGAAAGCAAGCATAACCTAATCTTAAATAAGATATATATATATATATATATATATATATATATATATATATATATATATATGTATGTGTGTGTGTGTGTGTGTGTGTGTGTGTGTGTGTGTGTGTGTGTGTGTGTGAGTGAGTGTTTGCATATGGCGGATAAATAAATAATTAACGTAACGGTTCCCCTCTTTTCACCTCCTCTGCTTGTGATAGTTCTTTTTATAATACTGTTGTGATGTTGTGTCATGTGAAAACTTTGGCTCCTGTTGGACATGCACTTTTAAAATAAATGCATCCCTCAGTTAAATGATTCACTATTAACTATGCTTGCTTTATGACTTTTGCTACAGCATGATACATATGAATTGTTACTATATACCTGATACGTATATCATTTCCAGTGAATATGTCAGTAAACCTTATTACACAAGAGACGAAGCTGAACTAAAACAATCATGAGGGATGGCACAGGTAACCATATCATACCATATCTTATTTTAGTATTATTTGCGAAACAAAACACAACATTGTCACTCACATCAACATTGTGAGAGTTAATATTTCAGAAGAATGTATATATTGTAATTAGTTTTTAAACTTATTTATTTTACAACCATTATGAAACAAGTTATTACAACTTATGTACAATGTATATTACACTCGAAAAACGTACTTGGTGGAACAAGTAAAACATATGCGGAAAAGGTGTCTTTTCAAGGGCACCACATATAGCCGTCGAGGGATGGAACCAACGATCCTCTGATCCTGGGTTCGATGCTCTGTCTCTGAACATCATGCTCCGGAACATTCATAAGATAACGTACCTATGTCTTATAGTCGATGCTTTTGGTGTTTATGTGATAGAAAGGTAAAACATTTATAAAGATCATACAGATGTATTTAAGAGATTTACATAAAGATGTTGTTGTGGGTGTGTTTATATGTGAGGTGGGTACTACAAAGATAGGTGTATTCGTACAAATGTATTTAATAGATTCGCAAGAAGATGTTGCTGAGGATGTGTTTACGAGTGAGGGGGGGGGGGGGGGGGGTGGGGGTACTACAAAGATAGGTGTAATCGTACAAATGTATTTAAGAGATTTACAAAAAGATGTTGCTGTGTGCGTGTTTACGTGTGAGAGGGATACTACAAAGATAGATGTAATCGTACACATATATTTAAGAGATTTACAAAAAGATGTTACCGTGTGTGTGTTTAAGTGTGAGAGGGGTACTACAAAGATAGGTGTAATCGTACAAATGTATTTAAGAGATTCGCAAGAAGTATTTGCTGTGGGTGTGTTTACGAGTGAGGGGGATACTACAAAGATATGTGTAATCGTAAACATGTATTTAAGAGATTAACAAAAAGTTGTTACTGTGTGTGTGTTTACGTGTGAGAGAGGTACTACAAAGATAGGTGTTATCGTACAAATGTATTTAAGAGATTCGCAAGACGATATTGCTGTAGATGTGTTTACGAGTAAGGGTTTGTTTGTGTGTGTGTGTGGGGGGGGGGGGGGGGGGGTGGTACTACAAAGATAGGTGTAATCGTAAACATGTATTTAAGAGATTTACAAAAAGATGTTGCTGTGTGCGTGTTTACGTGTGAGAGGGATACTACAAAGATAGATGTAATCGTACACATATAATTAAGAGATTTACAAAAAGATGTTACCGTGTGTGTGTTTAAGTGTGAGAGGGGTACTACAAAGATAGTCGTAATCGTACAAATGTATTTAAGAGATTCGCAAGAAGATTTTGCTGTGTGTGTGTTTACGAGTGAGGGGGATACTACAAAGATAGGTGTAATCGTAAACATGTATTTAAGAGATTTACAAAAAGTTGTTACTGTGTGTGTGTTTACGTGTGAGAGAGGTACTACAAAGATAGGTGTTATCGTACAAATGTATTTAAGAGATTCGCAAGACGATATTGCTGTAGATGTGTTTACGAGTGAGGGTGTGTGTGTGTGTGTGTGGGGGGGGGGGGGGGGGGGGTACTACCAAGATAGGTGTAATCGTACAAATGTATTGAAGAGATTTACAAAAAGATGTTACAGTGTGTGTGTTTACGTCTGAACGGGGTACTACAAAGATAGGTGCAATCGTAAACATATATTTAAGAGATGTACACAAAGATGTTACTGTGTGTGTGTTTACGTGTGAGGTGGGTACTACAAAGATAGGTGTAATTGTACAACTGTATTTAATAGATTCGCAAGAAGATGTTGCTGTGGATGTGTTTACGAGTGAGGGGGAAACTACAAAGATAGGTGTAATCATAAACATATATTTATGAGATTTACAAAAAGATGTTACTGTGTGTGTGTTTACGTGTGAGAGGGGTACAACAAAGATAGGCGTAATCGTACAAATGTATTTAAGATATTTGCAAGAAGATGTTGCTGTGGATGTGTTTACGAGTGAGTGTGTGTGTGTGTGTGGGGGGGGGGGGTACTACAAAGATAGGTGTAATTGTACAAATGTATTTAATAGATTCGCAAGAAGATGTTGCTGTGGATGTGTTTACGAGTGAGGGGGATACTACAAAGACAAGTGAAATCGTACAAATGTATTTAAGAGATTTACAAAAAGATGTCACTGTGTGTGTGTTTACGTGTGAACGGGGAACTACAAAGACAGGTGTAATAATACAGATGTATTTAATAATTCACAAGAAGATGTTGCTGTGGATATGTTTACGTGTGAGAAGGGTACTACAAAAATTTTGGTAATAGAACAGATGTAGCTAAGAGTTTCCAAGAAGATGTTGCCTCGATGTGTTTACCTGCGAGAGGGTAACTACACAAATTGGTGTTATAGTACATATGTATTTAAGAGATTCATGAAATGATGTTGCTGTGTTTTTTTTACGTGTCATCGGGTTACTATACCTATTGGTGTAATATTACAGATGTATTTAAGAGATACATAAAAAGATGTTGCTGAGGATGTGTTTACGTGTGAGAAGGTTACTATAAAAATTGGTGTCATGGTACAGATGTATTTAAGAGATGCATGAAAAGATGTTGCTGTGGATGTGTTTACGTGTGAGAGGGTTACTACAAAGATAGATATGATAGTACAAATATATTGAAGAGATTGATATTAAGATGTTGCCGTGGTGTGTTTACGTGTGAGAGGACAACTACAAAAATAGTTGTAATCGAACAGATTTATTTCCAAGATTCACAAAATGATGTTGCGGTGATGTGTTTATGTGTGAGAGGGTTACAACAAGGATAGGTGTGATGTCTGGTTGTTTACAAATAATCATCTCCGTATATATTTATATATAAGATTCAGTTTTATATAAGCATGTAATAGAAAAATGTACAAACATATATGTGTGCTTGTTAAGAATGCATTTTACTTAATTCTGTTTTTAATTCAGACGAACAAATTACGAAATAATTGCTTATTTTACTGATATATATGAAATAATACATACAACCAGGTTTTAGAAAACGTTGGTATCATCTCCTCTCCTAAAGCTTGTAATGTAATTTTTGTTTCAAAACATGTATTTTGTACAAAACATATTTGTTCAAATGTCTATGGTGCGTTTATGACAACTCATAATATATTTTAAAAAGTGACATTTATCAAATATTATGTTTGTGTTGCTGTAAGTATTTAATATTAAACAATATAAGGTGTTCCTATTGATATTAGTGAATCCAAGCTAAACGTGAATATGTTTTGCTGAAACCACACTCAAGTAACGGCGTTGTCATTTCGCTCTCTCGTCCTATCATCAGAAGATCGTTTTTAATTTCGCAACCTAACAGTATCTTCTTCACGCACTACATTAGTTCATTTTAAAGAAAATTGAAACGGCATTAGTATAGAATGTTAGCCATGAATACTTCGGGAGACGAAATTATACATACAATATAAGCTCTAAAGTCCAAACAAACATATCTAAAAATAGGTAAAGGGAATAAACCTAATAAAGCAGCCTCTCTTACAGACAGTGAAATCGACATTTTGTATGATTAGAATTTTCTTGAAGAAAATAATGTAGAGAACATGATAAATACTTGATGGCTAAACAATGCTGACATTGACGTAATTTATTGAAAATCGGTACAATTAATTTAGTCTCAACTTTCGTTTAAGCTTTATTTTTTGATATAGTTCTCGTTAACAGCGCCCCCTAGTGGTACGTATTTTCGCTGATTTTCCATTGTTAAATAATCAATATTGTTTTTGATTACATAATTAAATTGCTTATTTCTTTCATGTGATGAGGTTTTAATTTGTATGCACTTTTACATCTATTCATTTCGCCGGTGTTGACATAAACGCGTGTTTAAAAACAACGAATTTTGAACATTCACAGCTGACTGCGCAAAAAAGCTCTGATAAAGTTTGCACGTATGTTGATATGACGTAATAACAAGAGGAGGTGTTCACGCTAGTGTTTCATAATAATTTATATGAACGTTATAGGACTTCCTGGGAAAAAGCAGGTAAGTTTCGTTTGTTTTAAGTGTTTCATTTTTAATTTAAATTCAAATTGATGAAAAAAATGAATGCTCCCTCTTTTTATTCAACAATATTGTAGTATAATGAATAAAGTTTAACATATGTAAAAGAACTTGTCCCACAGCTTATTTGTGCAATCAAGCGTGAATGATCAAGTTTTTTTTTGTTTTTAAACCTGCGTTTTAATCAACCCTGGCGTAATAATTAGATGTAAAGGTAACATAAATTGAGTTTATCTGTATAAAAGTTAAAAAGCTGCAAAACAGGTATGCAATATTTAAATATTATCAGTATCCCATTTCGATGATATAATTATTTTTTGCGCGAATTTTTCAAACTGAAGAATACTTCCGCAGAAAATTTTAGAAAACATTGAGATAGTTTTCCGGATTCCATGAGGAAACCATACACAGTTGCTAAGATTCTAAACTCCGTATTTTTGTTATTTGTGTTGATGCTATGTATCCACAATAAATGACATATGACCCTCCAGTACTACGTTTCGAGAGCATGTATCAAATTTCTAAAGTAAACATGATTATACATTATGTTCAGGAATTAGTTAGTTATCATTGTGGATTTCAATGTGAAATGTCTTGAATTCAATGCCCACAAATATCTTACTTTTTTATTCAGTTTCATAAGTTATGAAATCATCTATTAGCATGCAAATAATGTTATTAAAATCAAACACAATGATCATACAACCCGACATAAGGATAAGACAATCGAACACAACGATTATACAATCCCACACAATGCCATGACAACCCAACACAATGATTATACAATTAAACGTAACGCTATGGCAACCCAACATATTGTTATGACAACCAAACATAATGCTATTACAAATGAACACAGTGATGATACAATCAAATACTATGTCATAGTATCCAAACGCTATGATTATACAACCCAGTATAATGATGAGACAACCGAACTCATTACATTGTTATGACAACCTGAGGTAATGATATATCAACTAAACTGAATGATTATACAATCAACCACAATGCCACGACAACCCAACATAATGATTATTCAACCCAACATAATGACGAGACAGCCCAACACAATGTCATGGCAACCCGACACAACGATTATACAACTCGATATAGTGATGGGACCACCCAACACAATGTCATGGCAACCCTACACAACGATTGATTGATTGTTTGAATATTTAGCGTATATCCTCACCCTAACCCTAACCCAACACAACGATTATACAACTCAATACAATGATGAGACAGCTGAACATAATTATAAGAAAACCGAACATAAGGATAAGATTACCAATTACAATGTCATAACAACCCAACATAATGCTATGGCATACGAACACAATGTTTCTACAACCCAACATTAATTATGAGACAACGCAACACAATGTTATGGTAACCAACTAATGATATAGTCAATTATTAAAAAGTATTATTCGATAGTGGGCTATATAATATGTTCGAGGAAAAATATAAAAATATATATTACTTTATTGGTAGTAATAATAAGAGCTCTGTCTCACAATCATGCTCTCAAATATTTAAAATGAACACTATTTTATTAATGTACAAAGTTTTTTTCGAAACAAGAGTTGATATCATTTGTTGAAAGCATATGCGTAATTTTCTCGTACTTCTACCGAGATTTACAACGAGACTTCCTTTAACTTTTTTATATAAAACGGATTTAGTTGGCAATGGTCTATGGTAAATTCACTTAGATCAAACCCACAACGTCTAGGGTGAGCGGCTTACACTTTATCTATCTGAATTTTTCGTAGAATTACTTTATTACTCGAAGGTACACAACAGGTCAAGTTTAGTAATTTTTGAGAAAGAAAAGATCCGAGAGTAAAACTATCAATATGTTATAAAAGTTGATATAGAAATAACACAATCTGGCGATGTTTTAAATGAAACAACATTATATAGGATATATAAGTTATACAGTACATTGGACACATTATTAATGATAACTAAAAATATTTCTTAATCATTAGAGAAACCATTTTAAGGTATTAGATCTGTAATGGTCATTATCGAAACCATGCCTAAACTTGGTGTCTTGGGTATCACCATCCTATGTGGGATGTATTTCTGAAGATTTAACCGTCTAAAATGAAAATTATTTTAATTTTAAGTGTCAAATGCCTATAACCTTAAAACTACAAAACACAATGAAGTAGCTATAATTTTCATATATATACTGTAAATGATATATAAAAGGTATTTTACGTCACATCAGCACCGCTGTATAGAATAAACCTAGAGAAACTAGCATATTTTCTCTCCTTTTTTATCAATCTTTACTTTACCATACCCCCTCTTTCGAATTGTTACTTTTTCACAAAATATTCCAAAACTTCATATTTTAAAATGTTATAGAAGCATTTCTATTATAATTAACCACTAATGTTGTATGCCAATATTTGCCACATTGTTAGAAGTGAGAAATGCATAAAGATAAACAACTAATTATATAATTAAAAACAATTTTGAATCAAATATTGATTATTTTACAAGGGAAAAGGAGCAAAAATACGTACCACTAGGGGGCGTTGTTAACGAGAACTATATTTAACAACAATGCTTAAACGAATTTGATTAAATTAATTGTACAGATTTCGATAAATAACGACGATGTCAGCATTGTTTAGCCATTAAGTATTTATCATGTTCTCTGCAAGAAAGTTCTGATCTGTAAGACAGGCTGCTTTGTATTTTTTCCCTTTAACTATTTTTAGATACGTTTGTTTGGACTTTACAGCATATCTTGTAAGTATAATTTCGTCTCCCGAAGTATTCATTACTAACGTACCATACTTATGCCGTTTCAGTTTTCTCTTAATTGAACTGATATATTGCCTTATGGTGGAGGTCTCGTACTTTTGTTCGTTCAATTTGCAAATTGAACAAACGAAATTGGACAATAATGGGTCAAGCTCTACTGGTGGAATATTCGGCTACAGCGATATTCTACTTTAAGTGTTAAAATCACTGGAAAATCTGTGTTATCTTTGTTGAGCTTGTATTTTTGTTCTCCTTTGGTTATGAATTCTACAACAACGTCAATTGTCGTGTCTTGGAATTGTTTAGTTTTACTGGTGTAATAATCATTTTAACAACTTCAGGCTATGAAAAAAAATGTGATCATTTAATACTTTTTCAGTGTGTAATAACCCAAAATGTGAATAATTTAAGTCAGACATTTTTTCAACTAAATGATTAGCTCTTTTTTTTATTTAATATAAATATATGTTAAATAATTTATGTTCATTAATATTGTTCCATATTTTTTTTGCACACAAATAAAAGCATTGGCCTGAAAATTGTTTTATTTATGTTTTATCAGCTAACGCCATAACTGATTTCTATTTAAAATAGATTTTTGTAACCTCGGTCAAAAAAGTAGTTCCAATTTAACCGGCACAACTAACCCAAAACAGTATAGTATATATCAAGAGTGTTGAGATGATCTATTTCGATGTGTATTAGGTTACTAGAAGAAATGTTTGAATGATGCAATTATTATACAACAAAACATATTGCTATGACAGTCCAATATAATGATTATAAACCTCAACATGTTGATTTTACAACCCCACAAAACAATTGTACATCTCAATACAATGATTCTACAACCAAACATGCTAATGTGATTACTAAACATAATGTTTATACGACCCAGCATAATGTTATGGCAACCAAACAATATTGAAATGACCCAACACAATACTAGGAAAAGCGAACACAATATCCACCTAACAAAAGACAATGACACAACAACCTAAGATAGTCCAATGATCCATTAAGATGTCACTGTTGAACATAAGACAGCTCCGGCGTTCCATACAATACAGATATAAGATATGAGGTGACATGGGAGGAGGAGGTTCGATGCAACTGCATCTTTACTTGCTGTTCCATGGCGGTGACCCTTGTTGTCGTTATTGATTGTATATTGTTTGTGTTCATTCTGTTCTCCGGTGGTTTATGCATATCTAACTTATGGACATATTGATGTAGAGTAAAACCCTTTTGTACGTGTTTCTCTTGCAACGTAAATATTAGTTTGGCCATTTTATCGGTAGTCTTCTAGTACGTATCTGTAACATGTTCATGTACTATCGATTACTAACTAAAAGATGTATAAATTGTATATTCATTATGAGCTATATAATCCTACACTACGAATACACGTTGCACTTGTGTAAGCATAGAAGTTGTATTAAAATCAAATATGTGATTATATAAGCGATTTCAAGAACAATATGTTCGTTAAATTTTAATCTATTTATTGCTGTTATCATTTAAATTAAGCTGTGATGACGTCACTTTTGTCCTGATTTGGGGCTTGAGGCATCAGCCATTCGCTTGACTGATTCCGTCAACCAAATCCCTTAAAATCGTTGGTTTACTACGTTAGCTAGCGGACCTCACCTTATATATTTCTAATGAAAATGTACATGCTTCAGAATCGCCTTTCGGCGTCTCGAAGTCTCACTGTCAACACGTTATAGCGCCAGTGCGTGAAGACGATACTGTTATGTTGCGAAATTAAAAACGATAATCTGATGATAGGTCGAGAGAGCGAGATGGCATCGCCGTTACTGGAGTGTGGGTTTAGCATTACATGTTCACGCTTAGCTTGGATTCACTTATGTCAATAGGAACACCTTATATTGTTTAATATTAAATACTGACGATAACACAAACATAATATTTGATAAATGTCATTGTTTAAAATATCCTTTGATATGTCATTAACGCACTAGGGTCATTTTAACTAGGAGTAAAGTCACAGAGTGTACTTAACAAATATGTATTGTACGAAATACATGTTTTGAAACAACAATTACATTACAAGCTTTAGTTTTCTAGAACCTTTATGT
Source organism: Panopea generosa (assembly GCA_029582155.1). Classification (NCBI taxonomy): domain Eukaryota; kingdom Metazoa; phylum Mollusca; class Bivalvia; order Adapedonta; family Hiatellidae; genus Panopea; species Panopea generosa. The sequence continues at coordinate 74,949,947 of CM055899.1, forward strand.
ATGTATGTATGTATGTATGTATGTATGTATGTATGTATGTATGTATGTATGTATGTATGTATTATGTATGTATGTATGTATGTATGTATGTATGTATGTATGTATGTACGTACGTACGTACGTATGTATGTATCATATATATCAGTAAAATAAGCAATTATTCCGTCATAAGTTCGTATGAATTTAAAATAGAATTAAGTAAATTGCTTTCTTAATAGCCCTAAATACTAGCAAATATATGTTGAAGTTTCAGCAGTTGACTACATCATTTAATAACCTTGTTTGCTTCTAACCTGATTTTCACAGTAAGGAATGCCTACTGCCCTTTCCCCAAAACAGAACATCTATATTGTATTGCTGCATGTGAAGTATATGAACTGTTTGACATGTATTTCAGGATACACTGAGGGACTTTAAAAACGCAAGTCAGATTAAGTAAAAATAAACAGGTTTTGTATTTACCAATTTTTATCTGCATCTAAATTACAAATATAAGTTCTTCCGTGTTGCGTTATTTTTTTCCTTACCAGGCTCTGTCAAATATACATTTTTAACAAAATCTCTCTTACAGCTGGTGGGTTACTTATCGTTGTACTATTGGAAATGATAGATATTTCCCCAAACATCGAGGCTCTGTTCAATATCTTAGTGGAATGATGAGGTGTTCTAACGAGATAACATATATTTTTTAATTTCTGTACCGACTAAAACACTTAAAAACTTTAGAAATGATTAGCGACCCTTTATTTGAACTTAATAACAAACTGACTTACATTATTGCAGCGAACTATTTCATGATACATTTCGGCGATATACGGATGCACGACAATCTAGTTTTACAGCAATGCAACGCCGTGATACAAAAGCCAGAGAGGGACACTTTTAATTCTAACATCTTATTTCTTACTATTAGATATATTTAGTAATATTTTGAAACACTGGTGTAACATGATTATACTTCCAAAGTGGGTCCAAAAAATATTTTTAATGTGGTTTAATGGCATTTTCAATACTAAACATGTTATATCGATGGCATTGAGGAAGATATTGGACTGAATGTAACACCCTTCAAAAAGTCACTGGCAAGCTTTCAAATTGTATAAGCCAAGGCAATATAAAAACAAAAATATTTATTTTGAATTCGAGACAATTAGGTAAGGATATCTAACCCCGAATGTGATAAAGAAATCTTATGCAAGGCATATTGCAATTTTGTCAGAATTTTCCCAAACATTATCGTTTAACTTAACTTAGATTGGTTGTAATTAAATACATTTACTGCTTGTACAGCATTTGAAACACAGTCAATTTATACGATACTTACCATAAATGGATCGTTGATTTTGTTTATCACACAAGTGTGTTCGGTGCCGCAGAGTTCGTTCACGGTCAGACTATTTTTCGTGTTCAATAAAACACGCAATTGATGCAACCCAGTCCTTCCAAAAGTGTTATCATTATTATCTGTGATACAAACACTGTTAATCGTTTTATTTTCTGGAGAATTACAGATAAAGCAAAACACATAAGTGTATAATCTGGACCCACCATTGTATATGAATATGTATCTGTTTACACGTTTCTTCTATCGTTTTATTATAATGTTCCCAAGCACCACTTTCATTACAACTATGAATTAAATATTTTCCACTTAGTGGTAAACATTCTGACTTTGATAGTCAAGGCGATGGTAGAATATATCTTGAGTAAATGACACAATCATCCAACACGAATCGATCCCTCATAGTGACTGACATGAAATTTTGCGATTCATAAATAACATTGGAAGACGCAGATGTATTCCATGTAAAGTATTTCTTTACTTTATTGCATTCAGCACATTTCCCGTTCTTGTATATATGGGCACCATCTACGTCAGACACTAGAATATGGTCTTGAAGCGTTTTCGGGTTGAAACAGCCATCGTTAAGCGAATCATTTGCTCCCGTCAGATATTCATATATAACATAATAGCTTTTGGTTTGGAGTGTCCTTATCTTTTTGACACATTCGTTGTGGCTTAGATAGATGAATGCTGATAAATTTATTTTTGCAGGTTTTTAAGAATGGTAAGCGAATAATAATGACACAAAATTTATTTTAATATCTTGAAAAATACACAATTGAGAGGAAGAGTCTACGTCATTCTTGAAGAACCTTCGTACTTATATTGTTATGGTATTGGACAAAACATTGCTATGTGTTCAAATAGTATTTTATTAAGGAAAATGTGGAAAGTAAGGACAGTACGTCTTTGTATAGACTGTTCAATATACTGAAGAGTATTGAAGATATGCGTATGTGCAGAAAACCTTTTGCCATAACATCTTTATACAAGCACACACATATATTGTCCTTAAAACAAATGAATGTCACTTACATCTCACTGATAGGGTCCTCTGTTCGAGCGAAACGTTGTCCAAACATATCATGTATATTTTCATGTTGAAAATGGTAATTAACACAAATCACCAAAACATAAAAATAAGTGTAAGGAAATATAAAAAATCTATCTTAATATGAACGTAATCATGGCACATCGTACGAGAGGTATTCAATATATTCTGTTACTCATATTCGGATATTTAAGATTTTCACAGGAACGGGACTTTTTCAGGTAAACCCTTCAAAGTATTACCCCGCACAGATACACATTTTTGAAGTATTGCTGTTCACAAATGCCGCAAAGTAATCTCCCCTTAATATACTGTTTTGACACTGAAAAATTGCAGACCCAAGTGCACTATTAGTAGCAAAGCGTTTACCTGAGAGTATTTCTTAGCATAGGAAATAGAAATAGGAAAATGTCACAGGGCTTAAGTCAGGGAAATAAGTGGGATATTCAACAGCATTGTCATTAATAAGCTTTATTAGGGCCTTTAATTTGATAAAAAAGTTTGACAGATTTAAGTACTTTATCTTTGTAAAACTTGCCTATAAATGTTCTACCCTCTTTGCAAGGAATTGGAACAACAAAAACACTTCTATTGAGGAAAATGGCATATAAAACTTTCTTGGCGATTCTTGTCCTCTTTGCTATGACCGGCCTAATCTGATTTTTACCAGGTCATTGTTTGTTATTGATGCGCCGTTTTGGGCTCAAAAATAATAAACCCAAGTTACAACCCAGTGAGCAAGTCAGAAATTTTTCTAGGATTACAATTTTTGTTGTTTCGGAAGTTTTTTAACACAATCTTAACGCTTGGCCTTTTGGTGAGGTGTCAGCAAGAGGGGGATCCATCTAGCACAAAGTGTCTTTAATTTCGAACAGTTTGTCAGAATATGATGTACGGTGGCTTCTGAAATGCCTAGACTATAAGCTATATCTGGGAAACAGTATACCGTCCATCTTCTTCTACCATAGCTCTCTCAGCACCAATGTTTTCCTTTGTTGCTACAACAACAGGCCTACTTGGGCGTTTATCTTCTTGCAGGCTATGCTGATCCCCCATTAATTACTTAAACCAACGAAAAAATGTTCTTAATGTTACAGTTGAACAATCATATGTATGACACAATTCAGAATAAATCTCTTTTGGCAATTACTGCAAAGAAACTCGGGCTATAATGTAAGCCCTAATTTCTTGTTTTTCTTCAGGTTTCAGTATGATAATGAATTACATGTAAACCTATTGTACATTAGTGTGTATAATTCAACAATAAATATCTTGGTCAATTATAATCGGTTTAAATTGAGAATTCGCAGGTGTAATACATAAACATCCCTAACAATTGCACGAGCTTTTCATGTTCTTACACAACTTTGTTTCTACGGAAGGCCATTAGTGACATGATTTATTTAATGCCCCTCGTACTCTTTAGAGCTAATTGTGTTTACATAGAAATACTGTTAGATTATATCAAAGCACCAAAGTTTTCCTTAATATATGGTATATGTTATATTAAGTTTCAAAATTGTTCCTATTCTTGCCTAATGTGATATTCTTTAACAAACACAAAATGATCGCCTTGGTGTACCCAGATAATATACTATTATGCAATAGAATCAAATTGATACTACCCCATAAATAAAATGAACATTTTAGCAACGTATGCTTATATATTTAATAAAGCACAAAGAAATTAAAAAACGAACCAAGTTCTTAAACAAATCACTCTCGGGTTCTTCCTGGGTAGAACTTGTACTTATTTTGAAACGGGGTTTAACACCATTTATAACACATTTTAGGTTGTATATGGCATATGCAGTGTTACTGGAGGAGGAAGACCTCAGAAAAATCTAAATAGAACCAATCTGCATCCGCAAATAACTAGCACACTATCTTACATAACGTTTTTGGACCGATCGAGACTCGAACCTATGACCTAAGCGTGGAGAGGCAATTGATCCTGAGATGGCGACTTAGACCACTCAGCCACGCAGGACATTACTTACAATGTCATGAGAGTCATTTTATTTAAAATAAATCGTTTGATATGAGCTCACTATAAACACTTTACAAACATAAGATATAGGGCGACGCGGGAAGAGCGAGGTTGGGTCAACCGGGTGTTTTTTTGGCTACTTACTTGTTCCAAGGGAATGACACTTGTTGTCATATCTTCTCTGTATGCATTGTGCTAATGATAATTATTAATCGTATATTATAAAATTGATTGTATTCACGCCGTTTTCTTATTGGGTATGCATATTCTAACTATAATAGCTAGATGGTTATCGTGCAAATATGGCCACAGCCTTTAAAGAGTGTAATAACTCTCGTAAATAAACAGCATCACTTTTTACGTTTTAAACTTTCAAATGTTTGACTCATAATTTTGAATCTAGCATGACTTCACCAGTTATATAAAATGTTACTGATTTCCTAAATATAGAGTGTCGGAGGGTAATAACTAGACATTTATATTATTTTTCTTTAAATATTTAGTTTCTCATTTTACATGTAAATATATGTACATAGTAACACATTTTTCAGAACATAATAGATGAAGATTAGTGTGAATAATATATACTGGCATGTTTAGATTTTATAATAATAAGTATATTCAGAATATTTTTATATATTCTAATAATAAACATTGAAAACAAAACTGTTTTAAACTGTTGAGAACACAGTATAAAATTTCTTTATTTATAATTTTTAAATTTTAAACAAAAACATATTTTTATAACTGTGTTATATAAATAATACTTTTATGTATAAAATGGAAAATAAGTTTATGTAGAATGTAAATAAATGGTAGTAGATAAGAGTATGGAGTTAGGGTAAAGAGAAGAAGAAACTTAACACTCGAAGTCTGCAAACAGTATGTTGACCTCATTAATTAAGTTGTATTTTTCCCATTTTCCGTTATTTTGTCCATGTTTTTCTTTTGCCGTTGCAATTCTTCTCTATATATTTTCTATGTGTTTTAAATATTTTATAAAATCAAAAAACATTAGAATTGTTTTTGCATACTTGTTTTTGTTAATAAAATATTAAGCATAAATCAATATAGTATTTTTCAAATTTGAATTACTTCTCCATTTAGTACATCCAAGAGATATTACCATGTAATTCAACGTTATTGTAAATTGCTTTTCGTTGAGTTATACCAGGCCCGATTAGCTCAGTCGGTTACGCGTCTGACTATTAATCCAGGGGTCGTGAGTTCGAACCCCCGCCCGGTAACAGTCTCCGTGATGATTAATATACAACATTGTGTGTCATTATCATTCGTCTCTCATCACTGATTCAAGTGGGAAAGTTATCAGTTACTTGCAGAGATGGGGTGTGCTTGAGTACTGGTTAATACCAGTAAACAGTGGTTAGCTTAACTGATCATCTGTTAGCCATCGATGGCATAAAAATGACGCTAAATATTCAATCAATAAATCCATCAATCATCGTTGATATATACTTCAAGATATGTCCAGAAAGCTCTAAAAGATTGACATTCCAAAAACAGATGAATGTTTGTTTCAATATTAAAAGCACAGAACTTACATAAACTTGTATTTCATATGTTGCATTTATACTGGAATTTGTTCGCATTATATATTTGTATTGAAAGCACGTACTTTTGTATTTATTAGTGATATAAAAGGAACGGTGTATACAACTTTCCAGTTAATGTTCGTATCTTCTAAATCCCATTTAATATGAGGTTAGATTATAACATTTTTTTGTGTGTTTTAGTTGTCTATTGTATAACAGATTATTTGGACTTTTGAGGTTTTGGATTTGTTACAATAAATTTGTTTCTTCATTATTATCAGTTTTATTGTTTGATTTCAAGTTTTGTTAACACACCTTCGGGATGCTTTTAATTAAAGTATACTAGTGTAAAACATCTGAATTTTTAAGTAAATACTGAGCTTTAACAAATTGGAAGGTATAGAATGATTTTTGTCTTTTATCAAATACTTGAACATTTATATGCTCATATTATAAACTGTACATATGTGTTGAGACTGATGTAATGTTTGGACATAAGCGCAATTCGATGTCATCATTGACATGTGTCCTTTAAAACGTATTTTCAAATTGTTATGCATGTATCTAAATGAAGCGAATGTTAAATTACACTACCAAGCTCGTATATAGTACTTTTATTTTGTAATGTTGGACAGATAGCGGCAGAACTCTTTCTAATATTTGGTCACTTATAACTTAAATGTTCAATAAATCTATTTTTATCATTTCTGTTGGTATATAGAAGATATACGAAGGAAACACACATATATATTTCATATGTTTTACTCATATTCTAAAACTAGTGTGGTGTATAAAAACAAAACGTTTAGTAATTTCTGAAATATAAGTTTTCATTATATGATTATTTGAGATTAGTCTACATATGGTTATATGCTATATATAAACTTTAACTTGAATCAAACACGATTTCAACATTGTCTTTGTGTATCTTTTATTATAAACCACCAGTTACAATAACCGTCGTTGTTGTTTGTAAAGGATAAAAAGTGTTTATCGGGTGATGAAAAACATTAAGTTTGTTTAATGTTCGGGAATGTTCGGCAACATTAAACATGACTAAAGTTTTTTCATTAATGATTTTAACTGTTTCAGATAAAATTATTACGCTATTTTTCCATTTTCAACCGCAACGTCAAGTTTATGTTTGGAACAGCGATGTGTCAACACACTTAATCAATGCTTGTAGTTTGCATGTTTTAACTATAACAGCTAGATGGTTTTCGTGCAAATATGGCCACATACACAATGTATTAGTATCTGTTTATAACACATTAATAGCTACTTTATCAATCATTTAAAGGATAACATGTAATTTCTAAATTACGAATTAAAATCGCCCTTGTGCAAGCGTGACAGCTGCATAAAACAGTTGTGATTTTTATTCTTTCAATATGCGATTTCAAGGAAATTGAAGTATTTTGATTGTTATTGTTATCTTAGTCAGGCTATCGTGACGTTACTTTAGGGAGAGAATGACATAATCCTTACTGATTGCGTGAAAAAAATACCTTCAAATCATCGGTTTACTGTGCTAACTGGCATCAACTTCTATTGAAAACGTAAGTGCTGCTAAGAGGTAAACTAGTAATTTTCAGAATATCGCCTTTCGGCGTCTCGAAGTCTCAGTCAATAAGACGCACGATAGAGATGCTGTTAGGTTAATAAAAACAAACGGAAGGTGAGCAAGCGAGATGAGATTGGTATCGCAAAAGAGTGATTTCAACAATACGTGTTCACGCTTAGTTGTTATTCATGAAGGCCAAATTGAAAACAACATATTGTTTAATATATAGTACTTACCATAACATTTACAAGCTTTCAAACTCCACACCATTCCTCACAACTGTTAGAGTTTACATAGAAAATATGCATTGTAAGGAATATATGTTTTGAAAATGTTACAGAACACGTTTTAGAAGAAGAAACGTATCCGACGTTTTCTATACATCGACAGACCATCCGTTCACAGGTCGATTATTGAATATATTAGGTGAACAATTATGGCATCACTTATACAGCCATTATGCACATTACCACGTCCATAACCGAGACAGTAAAGTAGTTTTGTTAAACAATAGATGCTTGAGTGTACATGTTTTATAAAATAGTGGATGGCAAATACCAGGTGATCACGTCTAGTTCTTTACTGAGATGCGTTTATAAGTTTGCACATAATTCAGTACATACGTGCAACTTTATTAGATAACAATATTTATACATAAGAAAAAAAACACAGTTTATTTTATGAACATTAATCAATGTGAGTCAATGATAGCTTCTAGGTACAGAAAAATCTTGTCACTTCTTATATTTACCAGTTAATACTTTATTATGTGGACATAATACAAAAGCATGTGCGCGTGTCTGGTTTTGCTAAATCGTTAAAAGGTTTCACTTCATCCGTAATTACCATCAGATTATTTTACCTTGTTATAATAGAAAACTTGATGAAAAAGTAAATTGATTTGAAAATAGTCGTTATAGTTAATTTCTTGATAACCAATTATGTCGCATCTCCACATTCTAGGATATGAAACAATACATAACAAGTATACACCATCCGTGGTTACTTGGGCCAGAACGATGCATTATTAAATTACTTTATATTTCACCTTGACTATGACCGCTGCTTCATTTTAATAAAGTATTGATATATGATATGGGAGAACAGTGCTAAAACTCTATATGTATTATGTTTGCTAATGGATCTCGTAAAACTAGCTTGCTCAACGATAGGTGGAATTTTCTTTGTATCAATTCAAAACGGAGTAAAAAACATATCTCCTGTACGTGGTTTGCTTCTAACCTGATTTTCTAAGTATAGAACGTTCCATAATATGCCTTAATTCAAACAGGAAATTTATATATGACTTTTATTGAAGTATATAACAGATATTTAAACTGTAGTTCACGATATATGAGCTTACAATAAAACCAACAAAAGCTGCACAAAATCGTACTATGAGACAAATGTATTAATGTCTGTCCTCAACCCTTAAATGTATTAACTACAATGTATATATATATATATTAAACAACTACATTGTTTCAGCTCTCAGTTTGGAAAACCTCATTGGAAAATTAAAATATTTCTAAATAATTAAGTTCTAAGCATGACCTCTATAGACCATACACGCCCCAACTCTCATGATCGATCACGTCGATTTATTGATATTACAGCAACCCGAGATAAGGAATTCATCAAAATACTTACGATTTATTGAATTTTATTATACAGTTCGTAACCACCAATTACATTTTTGGATATATTCATTATCGTTTTAGATTGTAACAGGTAAACATATCAATACCATTTAGAGATGTATAAAATTATGTACTTTCATTTGAAAAATTGACTTGGGAAGGAAATCAGTAAGCAGAACTTTTTTTTTGTGATGAATATCTTTTATTCCATGTAGGATATAATACAATGTTAAACAAAAACTAAACATCTAAAATCTAACACATTACATAATAACTTTAGATAACATAACATGCATACAGTGTCTTATTATCAAGTAGTAGTATAAGGGTAAATATAAAAAAAGAAAATATTAAAAACAGATTAAAGACAATAAATATAAAAGACAGTTTTCGTTGTTATAGTTTACATGTTTCCCCATTTATTTTCGTGTGACCTAAGTTTGTTTTTGTTTATTGAAATAAGTTTATTATTTGCTTGTTCTTTTAAATATGGTATCAATGCTTCAATACTGGAAACTGTCTTCGTGTAATTATTCTAAAATATTTAGCAAATAATACTATACAGTTAGTAAATTAAATGATGAAGACTTATGTAACCTGATCGATATTTATTTTAATAACAGATGTCAAAAGGTTGATTGTTTGCAATACAAAAGTTATGGACCCGAGTTCAAAAGCCTCTTACAAAATGACATTCCCAAAATAAATGTTCTAAAGTTTCATGATATCTCTCACTAAGTTCACATAGACTTGAATTAACTATTAACATTAGATAAAAACGTGTTAGTAGGTAAAATTCTCATAATGCATTTGTTTTGAAATGATCTTTGTTTTGTGTCTATGGTACTTGTGAAAGGCAGGCAGTGAGTGGTTTTCCAGTCAAGGTTATTAAATGTTTCTTCCCGTTTAAGATGAGTTTTTTTTTCTGAATTTGCATATTACATTATATTCTATTTTAGAGAATTACATTTCCTCACTTGATGTAATAGGTGTTTTTTCCCGTTTCTATTATATTCTCTGTTTTAGTAATTTGTTTCCATCATTTTGGTATGCTTTGTGTAATAGAAAAAATAATTGAGAAGTTTGGAATTACTTATATTGTATAATTGTTTTAAAAGTATAAAAAAAAGTCTTCTGTCTATAATTATATACATGTACACCATTTATTGTTTTAATTCTAAGCTATTACCATAATTTGTAGAATAACAAACTGCCTTAACTTGCAATGAAAGTGTTTTTCATGATTCTTACACTAAAATAAAGGCTTGTGTAATTTAGTTTTGAAATATTTTCAAAATGGTTCATAGTGGTTGTGATTTCTTGCTGCAGATGGGTAGAGCAAAAGTTGCATAGCATATACTGCAATAAGACATCACTGGTATTTAAAAGTGACATTATATATATAGTATTTATCTTTGTTGTACCTCTTTCACATATAAACACATAGCAACATTAATTTAACAAAATTGGAAACGTGCATTACAGATATTTCATTCTTTCTTTGAATTTATATCATGCATATAAACATATATAATGAACGCATATTGTTTATAATTCGGGCATGAATTGGATAGAACCCCGCTCAAAACAACCCCTCCAAAAACAACAAAACAAAACTTAATACAAATAACGTGTGAAGTAAGTATTTGAGAAAACCAGTATCCGTTACGTTTCATATCATATCGATTAATCAATTGAATAAACTAATCTTCATTGTATGGAGTGACGCCGAAAATTGGCAAACACGCCGAACGTGTAACTAGCCAAAATAAAAAAGGATTGTCAGCTTAAACTTTGATAAAATTTCACTTAACATATTTTAAAATAAATTATCTCTACATGAGCTATTTTAGATATTTTTTGAAACACATCATATCTAATTAAATCAATTAAATTTAAAATACGACTTGGAAAAATATTAAAAGTTAACTAGAGTATTTCTGATATACGCCCCTTTCTAATATTGAAATATTGAATAAATTTCTGATAAAAACACATTAATTTTGTTTCAAAGAGTTGCTCTAGTTGTTAATAAATGAAATATGTCAGTGCATATAAAACAGAATTCCTGCCCTCCCCGCTTTAAAAGTAAATCTCATTATTTTTTCAGAAAATATTGTGGAAACGTTAGTAATATACTTTCAGAAAAGGAGAGCAATGAGAAATATCGGAATCAGTTTATAACATGTGTATGTCATCGTTAAAATAACAAGTTTAATTTAAACTTATCATATTATTATAACTAATGAAAACACGAAAAAAATGGACACAATACTTCAATATTGTTTTTGACTTATGGTGACTCATCAATTAAGTAATTCATGTATGTGTACAGTGTATATAATCATTTTGTAAGACAAAGGGGGTACAATTGCAGTTTCAACATATGTTCACACTAAAACGAGCACCTTACTGTTATATAAGTTATTTAAAAAAAAATGACATAACATAACAATAAAAATTAAATGAGTCCAAGATTTCAATTAGATATTATTCAAATATTAATTTTATGTATAACATTATTTTTGAAATATTACAAAATTGAAATTGGAATACAACAATATGTGAAGGTTGATCTACGAGACGGTACAACAAATAATAGTATCTCACTAAAAGCAATGAACAATTCTATTTTTCAATAAAAAGTAAAGGGGCGTTTATGTTCCAACCAAGGCATACTAGGGACATCAAATGTATTAGGTATTTCATTCTCATCGTACTTGCATTTTTCGCGCCGTTATGTTTCAGGTCGTAAATGTATTGGTAATCATCAATGCATATCGCATGCGATGCGTTTGTTGAATCGGTCGCGTTCACTATAACATCAGATTTCTCTTCAAGTTTCTTGATCATTTCTTCGTCCACCCCGTTATTTATCAGATCTGCTATCGAATACTGAACACTATGACAGTAAAACTTGCTTTTAAGTGTTACTTCATCCTTACAAAAATAATTATATTCTAGCCTGATATTTGTGATCGAAGTGAAGGCAGGTAAAGAATAAACAAAATTAATAGTTGCAGTTGATTTAACTGTATCCATGATGAATTCCAATTTCGATCTTCCACTCTTCTCATATCGATGAAACGTGGCAATAAGTTCATCTTCGTTACACTCAAATGTAGTATGAGCTGTAATGCAGATATAGTCGAGTCCTGTGTCGTTTAACGCTGTGTAAAAAGCAGTGCAGACCCCGCAACCAGCGTCAGATATTGCTGATCTGATATTCATATTGCCATAAACGTAAGAGACAAGCCTACGAATATCACGCTGTGTTAGATTGGTGTTTGAGATATGTACAGAAAAACAAACTTTGACACTTAAGCCGTCGGAAGCTAATGTGCTTTTCAAACACGATCCAAAAACTGGAATCCAGCCCAATGTACATTTCAGTGTTTTACAGACTTTCTGAAAAATAGCAAACATTAAATGATATATTTTTGTTCTGTTTTTTAGTTAAATGATAACAACTGATAAATTGAAATGATTTACCTTGTACATATAAGGGCAAACTTAATACTGACTGTTCATTCATGCGACATATACTAAAATGTTTAGTTTAAAAACGTATTTTCATCAGTCAATTAAAAACACGTTTTTATAACTTAAACAAACAAACGAAGAAGTTGAAGTCTTCCTTGTGTAACAGAGTTTATATTATATCAGAAATAATTGAGTATCAAATTATATCAATAAAGAATATTTCCCAATCAAGCGAGACTAAAAGATAGAGTCCATTATGATAGATCAGTACCAACCTATCTTTAGGAGAGATGGAAATGCAGAATAAATAACCTATCAAGCGTGTGACCATGTGTATACGCATGTTCTGTCGCACCTGAAGGCGCATTAAATACTAGATAGCCTAAATCCAACTGTCAAATATAACCGCATTATATAAATTAATACATTTACCTGTCGGTTAATATAGCCTAAGTAGCGGGTTGTGGAATTATAACGACAATAATGCTTATTTCATTGGTGTTTTTTAAAGCTATGTATTGATATTAATACGATTTGTTTTATAAGATCTAATCTTCAAATTGGTAAAGGTTAGAGGGAATACTTCTGTAAATGTTACAAGAAATATAACGTTCAATAAAACGTTTAAAATCCAATTCAAAATCGATCTATATTGAGAAGTGCAATTTTATCGTCAAGAGGTTCTTTTTGGAACTGTAATTCTCAAAATATACTAAAAAGTAAAATTAAAGGCTGGTAAAACTAATTTGATATAATACATTTTCAATCGGTCATGCTGTCAAAGTTACAAATACAAGTTTTACTTAAAAAAAATAATTTAGTCATTTCCAAGCAATGTATTTATTTCGCATCAAATAGGATTTTTAAAACCTACAATCTCGAAAGATGTTAAGAGTATGAACAAAAACTCCTCAAAATAACTCTTTGATATACTATATTTTCAATCGCTGATACTTATAAGTTATCTTTAAAGGTCGTTAGATGTCGAATAAGAAAATAAATTATCGACTGGAAAATTGAATGTCGAGTAACGATATTGAGTATCAAGCAAGAATATCATTATTGTCGAGTACGTAAGAAAGTCGAGTGTCGGGAAGAAAATTGAATGCCGAGTAGGAAAGTAAAGCGTTCCGTAAGAAAATCAAGTATAAAATAAAACAAGCACATGTCGAGTAAAGAGGTTGGGTTGATATAGACTAGAAAATCGAGAGCCACGTTAGAACAATCCAGCCGGTACCAAACATTCAATTCAAATTTATTCAGGTGTATAAGATCATTATATAGCATTTATATCATGATAATAAAATAGCAGTAATAAATCAAGAAAAATAATTAATGTGAAGTAAAGTAAATAATTATAGTTCTCATCTAAAATTAAAGATCTTAAGATTATAGACGAAATCTTAAGAATATAGACATTTGATATAAATTTGTTAAAATATAACAATACAAAAAAAATGAATTATCTTATACCATGCATAACTGAATAATACATATAAGCGGTTCACAATACACGAAATATTTTCAACATATACTTAAAAATTAAATATTCAATTTTTCTCTAGCCTGCGAGTAGCTACATAAATGTTTTTTTAACTTCGCGTTTAAAAAATTGCTTATTTGTTAATTTCTTCAAATCGTTAGGTAAATTATTCAAGTCAACAATTCTATTGCAATAAATGTGCCCGAATCGAAACTCTTAGCATGCGGAACTATAAAATTACTTTCACTAAACCGTTATGAATAGAAGACACCCTATGGAAGTTATCATTAAGATATTTTGGCGCGGTGCCGTGGAAAATATTAAAAACATGATTAAGTCTTTGTTGTTTTACTCTATCCTCAACCCTCAATACATTAATTGTTTCTAACATAGCGCAGGTTATACTAGATCTTGGTGATAAGTTAAATAAGAATCGTACAACTTTTGTTTGAATGACTTGTAGTTTGTGTTTTAACTTTATAGTAAGACCGGCATACCAAGACGAGCAGGAATAATCAAAATGACATTGTACTTATTAAAGGTTTCTTAGTTTGAAGGTTAAAATAACGACAGTTTCGCTATAAAAATGCAATCCGCAAATTAACTTTTTTTAACAATGGAGTCAACTATCAATAGTAACTTGTCAATAATTATTACTAAATATTTGATATTTTTCGAAAGCTACAAAAATGCTTATAATAATCAGTAGACTTATTTTTTTTATAATTGTATAAAGCATTGTCTCTCAGAGGTCATCCACACGTTTCTGTACGCTTCTTTAATCTGACCTCTTTAATAGGAGCTATATTGTTTAATACATTCATAAAAAATATAATGAAAACATGACCAAGCATCGTTTACACATGTCGAGTTAAAACATGTGCTCCAGTCTGCACTCGTTAGATTATGAATGAAATCTTGTTTAGTATAATTTTTCATTGACCTAATTTTAACGGTTTTATCTGAATTAAAATAACCTGTCGGTACCTTCCTTGACGATAATGTCATAAAATGATCGCTAACACCCATAGGGATAGTACCCGACTGGAAAATTCGGTCTTTATTATTGCATAGGATATGGTCTATAAGGGTACTTGAAGAGTGCGATACACGCGTGGGTTTGGTTATGATTTGATCTAGGTTAAAAATGCGTAAAATTTTAACATATGCTTTATACAATGAACTTTTTTTTATAAAACAACAAATATTAAAATAACCTAATATAATAGTTTCACTATCGGATCATAGATTAAATAGATTTTCCTCAAACCTATCGGTAAAATTAGACTGATGAGGCGGCTTATAACACATATCAATAGTTATAGGCTTTGATTTCGGTAACAATAGCTCGATCCATAAAATTCCGTCAGTATGGTCACTTATATCTGTTTTAATATTAAAAGCTAAATCGTTTCGGATAACATTAAGTTATAGTGTATGTTTTTAATTACACTACATGCGGCCGTGAGTAGATAATTGAATCCGCTTTACACTTAGATAATCTACTTCACATTGTTCGTCATAGCACCGCTAATCTAGCCTAACTACACGGACGACTTTCCTCTTGGTTATCTGAAGGTACCGAAGGGGCAACGATATTATCACAACCATCCACTGTTTTCAAAATTGACATTTACGAGTTATGTAACTTGTACCGAAATTGATGTAAAACATATAACACTATTTGAGACAATTGAAGGTTCTTTTAAACAGCGTTTGTTGCATGTAATTAACCCGTCATAAACAAACTCAACAAAAAAAGTATTTTGACGATAAACTGGTGCACGTCTTTTTAGATTAACCGCAACGTTTGCTTTTCGAAATTGTATTAAAGCCTGGGAGGGACATTTTACTTTTAAATTCTCTTTATTTCGCACTATTAGAATCATATTTTAGTAATATATTGTGAACATTTAACAATATTTTAAGATACATTTCAGAATTGAGTTCAAGAAATATTTTGAATGGGTTTTATGACATTTTCCTCACACAAAAGATTATATATGGTATCCAGTTTTATTAATGTATAGTTGAAGATATTGGAATAAGCAAAATCATTAGCCTTCCGCAAGTAACTGGCCAACTTTCAAATTTCTTGTTCGTAGATTATATCAAACTAAACTTATTCCTTTCCTATAATTTTATCAAAATGCTCTGTAACGTGGTTGTTAATTAAAATGATTGCACGTAAATATATACTGTTTGTACATTTACATTATATTAACGTATTAAGACTAAACTGAACAGTTATTTAAATCAATACTTACCGTAAATGGATCGCTGATTTGGTTACTTGCACACATATGTTTGGTGTTGCTGACAGTCGACTGATATGTCATATCCAATATAACAGTCAATGGGTATACACTAAGCTTAGTAAAACGGTGGCTATCGGTGGTGCAGACTCTTTGAATTTTTTGATTTTCTGGAGAATTGCACATATAGCAAAACACATTAGGATAAAGTTGGTTCCCATCAGCGTACACGAAGCTGTACTTATTGCAAGCTTCTTCTATCGTTTTGTTATATATTTCCCAAGTACCACTTGCATTACAACTACGGTAAGCATTAAGTTGATTATCTGGTGATAAACACTCAGACTCTAATATTCTAGGAGGCGGTAGAAGGTATGTGGAGTAGATGATACAATTATCCATTACGAATCTATCCCTCTTGTTAGTTGACATAAAGTTTTGTGGTTCGTAAATATCAAAGCAAGTAACAGATATATTCCATGTTATGTATTTCTCTACTCCATTGCATTCAGCACATTTCCCGTTCTTATATATGTGGGCACCATCTACGTCAGACACTAGAATATGATCTTGAAGAGTTTTCGGGTTGAAACAGCCGTCGTAAAGCGAACTGTTTGTTCTCGTAGGACATTCATCTATGACATAATAGCTCTTTATTTGGAGATTCGTTTTCTGTTTGAACCCTCGATGTTTGTTAAACAGGTCATATTGGTCTTTACATTCAATCGTCCTATTAGATGTCGTTACCTCTGCATCTGGGCAACAGTTACCAGGGATACAGTCCTTGGCACAGGAGCATGGTTGACAGCAGGATTCGCGTTCAGGTTTTAAATTTGTTTTTCTTGGATTTGATGTACAGAAATCAGTATACGGACAACTCTCTGAAGCCAATCTGGTGACAACACTATTAAAGTCGTTTAAATAGTTATAACCGCTTGTTTTGTTCATTAAACTAACCACAAAATGTAAAACAAATAAAAATCCGTGACGCTTCATTTTTAAATATATAAATTTAGTTTCAAACAGTGTCCATGTCTAGTGCAATAAGTGATTTTGTCAAATACCACATACTTTATATACGCGTAGAACAGCTAGCTCAGAAATGTGTCAATAGTGTTATATACAACATAAAACTGCCAACTTGTAGAAACGCCTTAACGGGTGTGTCATACATGACACGACTAGCTTGTAGAAATGCCTCTACGGTTATTTCACAGAGACATCCATATTATGAACTATTTCACATTTCTCTATAACGATAGATCAATTTCTCTGCATATGTTTGTTGCCCTGGTATTTAGTAAGAATCCTAAATAAAAGTGAATAGTAAAAAATGTGTTTTAACACCTATGTACTTTAGGTTAGTGACAAAATTGCAAACAGTTTGAACTAGTGCATCATTCTTATTAGAATTATCGAGGTATCCCTTATGCAAATGCTGTGGTATTAATGTTAATTAGGTGTGGTATTAATGTTAATTAAGTGTGGTATTAATGTTAATTAGGTGTGGTATAAATGTTTATTATAACTATATGCTTTGGCTATATCATTGACAGTCTCGTGTTTTATATGCAGCGCAAATTATACCATGGTTTGTTAATCTTATCCTGTGTCTAACTGCACCATATGTTTTAAAATAATGGTAGTGTCGGCGTTTAACCCTTAACCGCTTATTAGATTTTGATGAAGTATAGTAATAAGTCTAGTTATGCAGGGTCCTGCGTGGCCGAGTGGTCTAAGGCGCCATCTCAAGATCACTTACCTCTCACCGCTAAGGTTGTGGGTTCGAGTCCTTTATGTTAGAGCGTTTTCAGTTACTTATGAAAGGACGATGGTTCTACTCAGTCTGGCTCAGTTTGAGGTCTTCCTCCACTGGTAAAACTGGATATGACATATATAACCTGAAATGTAATGAAAATGGCATTAAACACCATTCAAAACAACAAACAAATAACTATTAATAACTATTAATTTTTCACAGTATAACTATTGTTTGCGCTTCATCTCTTGAACCGTTTATAGGATTTACATGAAACTTTGTAGGAACACTAAGTATGAAGTTAAATGTTGCATTTTTTTTACAGCTGGATTTTCTCTTTATAAAATAATCCGGCGAACGCCTCCCAAAAACATTTGTACTCGTTTAAATTGGGTGGTGCGTCCCTAGATGCACCTCCTCTAGACTGAAATCCTAGATCCGCTCTGCGATAGGTAGAAATATATACGTTTCTTTGAAAAATAATACATTTATGGTTTCTTTTCTTATTGCACACCATTGTTACATTTCTCATATTGTTTCATTATAATGATGCGTTTCACAAAACAGTGATAAAAGATATAATTGTACAGTATTTTGACTGTCTCAACTTCAATATCTTGAATATCTTTAAATATAAACAGAAACTTTAAAGAAACTAAAGCTATTTCAAACTTCTACAGGCATATTAAGATGTTGTTAACGTACGTAAAAATTGCGTGCCTGTAGTGAAATTCGATCTGATGTAAAGTTAAGTAAAATGTGCTCTTGTTTACTATTTTGAAAAACTCATAATACATACATGTATTTGTTAAACATCTAAGCGAAAGTGGAATAAAATGTACCTTAATGTTTAAAAGGGACATAACTCATTTGAGTAGAGCAGCATTAATTCTAATGTAAGAACTAGTGGTAGATAACTTTATGAACACATTTGAAACATATCAAACAACGTTTGTGGTTCTCCGTTTCAGAGTGATCCAAGGCGCTGTTGTCTCCCAACCATTAACGTCTTACTCAGATTGATCCTGAAGTGTATACGGTATTCCATAAGGGTCACTGCCTTCTCCTAAACAAACGTGTAAGATATTGCGATGGTAAGATGGTGCTGCCTATCACAATTGAGCATCGACACCGTCCAGTCATAATCTTGTCATTGCATATAACCATTGTACCATCGACATCTCACTATCTAGTATCACCATCTTATCTTCGCGCATCCTCATCTTTCCATCGCCTATCATTATTTCATAATCGCACATCGCCATATAAACATATCATCTTACCATCGCACATTACCTTTGCTCATCACCGTCTGATCTTAGCATCACCGTTGTTTTTTGTTTTTTTGCTTTTTTTTCAGTCATTCTTCATTGTAGTGGCCCATTTATTTTCCAATTAGCAACATGGATAAATATATGTTTGAGCGAGAGTAATAAACAAGTTTTAGCAATAACAATACATGTAGCCCATATTTCCATGTTAACACTCTCTCGATCATACTCTTTCAAATTTCAGCTGTCAATCTTATGTTTTAAGTATTTAATTTAAATAATGGACCTCACAATAGAAGAGAAAAAAAAAACAACTCTGTGGTGTGCACGATTACATACTATACAGAAATAATACATTTCTTACTTATTAGTCGTGTCTTTATTAACTTTTTAAACATTTTTTTTTACCAGAGCCTGTTTTATGGAAGGAAATTAAAACCAGTGTTTATCAAATTGATCTTGAAGTAAAGTTTTGAATTTATTTCATTTTCTTTTTTCAAAAGTTTTTATGGTATTATTTTTAACTGCTATATATTTGTTTGCCCTAAAAGAATGTTTAAGTCTGTTTTGAAGTGCTGTAATAGATAATGGAGAAGTTAATTTTTTGGCTGATAATATATAGTATTTAATCTCTAATATGATTTGCTTATCAGCCATTTTATATTGTTCTCCGATATTAAATATAAATAATTCTTCTATAAATGGTAAAGTTAGACTGTTCCTTATAAACCATGTTTGTATTTTTTGAAGAAATATCTTGTAGAAGGACATGTCAAGATAAATGAATAATGCTTTCCTCCAGATAAGAATAAGAACATAGTGAGCTTGGGACAGCTTTAACTATTTTTAAATATGTCTTTGTTAGTAAAATTCTATGGTTAATCCTGACTTGAAACCATTGTAAGACTGAGCTATATTTATATTTGAAAGGTGATAAGAATATGTCTTACCACATTTCCTCAGAAATATTATAGATTTGCTCCTAATTCTTAATTTTGAAGTGGGTACTTCATCATTATTATTTAAAACGTTGTAAAAATGTTGGCATTCTTTTATAGATTTAAAGTATACATTTATATTGGTGGGTAAAAGTGGATTTGGCATCTTTTTATTGGTGATGGTTATGCCATATTTCTTTGCTAATTTTTTATTGCTTGTGTTATTCCATGAAACTGTAGATAGTTGTTTGTTTATGTTGACTATTGTTTTAAATTCATTTTCTGTCAAAAGCTCCCCTTTTTCCGACACGATATCATTAATAAAATATATACCCTTTTCATTCCATAGCCTATTTATTATGGGTTTTCCACCTTCTAGCAAATTATTATTTTGAAATACTTGTGTCTGAAGTAACTGTTCTAAGGTTGTAATTTTGTTTAATTGCAGTATGCTATTGTGTGATTTAAGAACATCCCACAAGAATGTATAGCTAATTTTGTTTATCATTTTTGCTGTGTAAGCATATCCAAAATTGCTAAGATTTAATAAAACTAATTTCATGTTCTATTATTCCACTCCAGTTTCCCCCTCTACGTAGTAGTCTCCTAATCAATGTTGCCTTAAGTGCTTAAATAAATGCTTCAATGTTGATTATTTTTAATCCCCCTTCAATGAATTGTTCCGTGATATTTTTTTGTTTTAATTTGGCTGTCCCACCCATATGAAATCGTAAAAAAATGAATTTATTTCTTTGATTATATTTTCATTAGGATTTGGTTATGCTATAAATATATGATTCAAAATAGGCAATAGCAAACTTTTTATAACAGTGATTTTCCCTAATGGAGTCAAATATCTTCTTGTCCGTTGTTGAATTTCAGATTTTATAATATTTATTTTTTCTTTATAATAAATATTACTCATTTTATCTTGATCAACATGAACATTTATTCCTAATAATTTAAAATGGTTTTTACTCCAATTTAGTTTCCATTTTGTACTATAACTCCAATCCATACAACTTGTGTTTTATCAAACTTAACGCATAACCTCAATATATTTGCAAATGTGTTAGCTCATTCAGTGTTTCGTTTAGAGATGATTCTGATCCATCAAGAATTGAGGATGTGTCGTCTGCATATTGAGAAATCTTAAATTCATTATTGTTGATTTTAATCCCTGTAATTTTTTATTTTATTTTAATAGCTAGTACTTCAGAGTATAGAATAAAGATATAAGGAGATAGTCAGTCGCCCTGATGACAAACTCTTCCTACGTTAAAAACAGATCACCGCATCACAGTCTTACCTTTGCGCATTACCTTCACGCATCACTGTCTTACCTTCGTGCATTACCTTAGCGCATTACCTTCTGACATCACCGTCTTACCTTCGCGTATAACCTTCGCGCATCACCCTCTTACTTTAGCGCATGACCTTTCCGCATCACCGTCTTAGCTTCGCGAATTACCTTCGCTCATAACCTTCTTACCTTAGCGCATTACCATTGCGCGTTGACGTCTTACCTTAGCGCATTACCTTTGCACATGTACGTCTTACCGTCGTGCACCAACGTCTTACCTTCGCGCACCACCGTCTAAACTTCGCGCAACACCGATACCCTTCGCACACAACCGTAAAACATTCGCGCATCACTGTATAGGGCTTTCGAAAAACGAAATAGTTTAATATAAGGGTGAGGTTATATGTGTAATAATATGTAAAACAATACTTTCATGAACACTATCATATATGTATCATTATTGTATATTTGTATGATGGGTACGTTAGCGACAATCAATAGTTCGAGTGATACATTAAAATTCTTTTATTGATCTTTGAACTATTGTATTTGGTACCAAGAAAAACTCTTACATTGGTGATAGTTTCTTTCTATCAATTATCTATTATTTTGGTTACGAATTAGAACGAAATAAATTGGCTGTGTTCAATTTATCGATTATTTAATAATAGAGGGTTATTAAACGTTATTACTACACATTATATGAATATAGTTTTATGTAGAAAGATGAATAAGTAAATTATGTATGCATGGCGTCGATTTTGGATTGAACATTTTTAAAATTACTTTAAATTTGAAAAAAAGAGTGAAAATTATCACAAAAAGTAAATGTATCGGTAAAAGTTCATTCGATGTTTAATAAGTTCATTCTAAGATATTACTAAGCCATTTCTTTTAATACCAAAATCACAAACACAAGATTAATGATTTCAGGCGAAGTTCTTTTCTTAAAATTTTGTAAATTCCAAGTGTGGCACCTTAAGTTAAACACGTATCTACAGCTACTTTACCCGTTCAAATGTATTTAAATGTTATTTTATATCGAGAATGAGAGAAGTAACGTGTGACTGACGTCTTTCGTGACACACTCTCGTACTCAAATAGCGCGTGAATTATCTTTCAGTACATACACACTAACAGTTATCAAATGACTATTAGATAAAACATATATATCACATTGTATAATAAAAATAAAGGTATACGCCCAGTTAGAAGATCTATGATATTTTTCATGTTACTTCTAACCAGCTTAAATGTTGATATAACTCCCGAATCAGGTCTATTAAGCCCCAATTAAAGAAAAACAGAAGGGAATTATATGTCCGTCCTACAATTAATAGCAGAACGTTTACTAAACTATGACGTCATTCAAACTTTCCCTGAAGCAACTGACCAATCAACGTGCTTAAATGCGCTGCTATTTAACGCACACAATCGATTAGGAGAGCTATTGATATAACAATAATACGATGGCAAGTACACCAATGCTTCACATGCTGACTAGTGATCAAGTTACAGACTTAAATATCAATCATTAGGTCTATTTACTTAAACGATAATGAAATTCAGACCTTTATTATCCAAATTTTGTAAGCAATATTTACAATTGAGAATTAGGTATATAAAGGTAATAGTATTTACAAGTGAGAATCAGGTATATAAAGGTACTAGTATTCCATTAATTGTTCTTTTTAAATAATATCATTATTATTGGTAAAATTATTTATTGAATACCTTAAAGTTTATATACTTATTCTAAACTGTGAAATATGCTTACAATAGTTTAGCAATGTGGCTCTCAAAGTTATCTGGTGTTTCTTTATCCTATAAATATATGTTTAAAAACTGACCAGTATTGTGACATTTAATGCGATTCCTTACCGTTAATTGGTAACGTAACTCATGTTTTGGAGCCATAACAGGATGCAGATGTTATATAAAGCCGTGTGACAATTAATCCCGGGATACAAATATTGTTACATCAGTGTATATATCGGTGTTCAAGTATTCAAAATATAACTGTTGATTTTTTTATATAATATTTTATTTCATCACATTTACAAAGTGATTACTTACACAACACATGAAGTTAGTTACAATATGAACTCAGACAGTTTCAGCAATTAAGTAATATTGGTAACAATAACATTAACAAAACCGGAACTTCAACTCATACATGATGACATGGGGAATTTCCATCCATTTATGAGTGAATCAAAGCAGAAACAGTTAAGACAATATATTATACAGAGTATTCATTTTTATATCGTCTCCTACAAAGAAAGCAATCACAAATGTAAACAATTACAATACCAATATATTAATATATATATATATATATATATATATATAGAGTTATGCACAAATATCAATCAAGCGGGTCACAATAATCATAAATTCTAGATGTTAATAAGTAATATCAAAGAAGTATTGATTAAACAGTTCCATATTATTTTCGTAAAAAACAATAATCATAAGTGAAATAACTTATTTTTTTTATTAATTTTGAAAGGGATTTAATGCCCTTTTCAACACTTTTTAGGCTAAATATGGCATATCAAGTTTTATTGGTGGAGGAAGACCTCAGACTGAGTCAGGTTTTATATGGCATGTCAAGTTTTATTGGTGGAGGAAGACCTCAGACCTCAGACTGAGTCAGGTTATATATGGCATGTCAAGTTTTATTGGTGGAGGTAGACTTCAAAATGAATCTGACTAGAACCACCATCCTTCCACAAGTAAATGGCAAACTTTCTCACATATTTGTTTCGGGGTGAGCGTCACGCAGTTAGAGGTAAGAGATCTCGAGACGGAACTTTGGACCACTCTGTCATGGAGGACCATTCATGGATTTTGATTGATAAATAAAGGTTATATATGTTATGTCCAGTTTTATTGGTTGATGAAGACCTCAAGGTGAATCTCAGTAGAACCGTCGTCCTTCTGCAGGTAACTGGCTAGTTTTCTCACATAACGCTATGAAGCGAGCGGGACTCGAACCTTTGACCCTTGTCGTGAGAAGTTTGTGCTTTTGAGACCGCGACTTAGACCCCTCGGCCATATAATATATATTTGATAGCCTTAAACTTTTCGAAAACGAAAGTGGGAGAAGAATCAGACTCGAAGGATATAAAATAATGAAGTACAACCTAAATATAGTTTATTAAAACCACATGCGTATTCTGACAAGATAATACACGCGTGTATGTATTACAGCAGTGTGTCATTTATGAACAAGTATTTATTAATACTTAAACATTTTTTGCAAGTGTAATATAAACAATGCAATTGATTGCTCTCACATCATTACTTATTAAGTATAATAAAATGTAAAATCAATCAATTTTAGCAATTTGGACCATATACATGTATACTCCCTTTGAAGTTTATCAAAACAGTAAAGTATTTACTTTGCTAAGTACATGTAAGTATACCACAACTGTACCAAGATTAGACATATACATGAGAAATATAACTTACTTAATAGTTTATTCTCATATTTTAAATGACAAGCAGTATACACTTTTGTAAGAATTAAACTTATAAAGCATGTGGTCAATACTGGCAATAATGGTCAATAATCTAAATAATTAACAAATCATTAATAAATATAAAAACAAAATAGTTTTACTATAGTTCCCGGCATATATTGTCCTATTTATGCAATAATGTACCAAGTGTATATGAAATAAAAAGGTACTTAACACCAATGGGGAGACATTTCAGTATTTTCTCTGTATTTCAAGTAAGTATAATTTTGACCAATTTATACACCAGCTTACTTTTCAATTTAAACATCAATTTATTCATTTATGATTCCAACATGAAAGAAAAATCATATTTCGCCTCAATCTTAAAACTGTTATTGATAAACTATTTAATATACAATTCGTTTATAACATTTTATTCTCAGTTGCAACTTCGGAGTACTCTACATCACCGTCGTCAGCCTCAGTGTTATCTGAAGCAAGACGGTTTAGCAGTTGTATCATGTCATCTATGTCCCGGTCACTGTCTCGGGTCTCTGTTAGCTGTTGTTTATGTCTGAACTCCAGATGAACATCGACGATTTTCTGAAATAACACAATATGCGACATAATCACTATGGTGTGGGTCATTTATGGCTTTTAACCATTTGTATAGGAGTATTTGCTAAGGCATAAATGGTCTATAATGTAAAGGATGGTTTAAAACATTATTTCAAAATATACAATATAATCAATGTATAGTTCCTTATTCGGATTCTCAAACTAGCGATACCTATACTGATATATAACCGAGTTCTCTGAGGCCGTTTAAGGGTAAAATGAAGCCGTAGAACTATTGCGAAATCTTTAAATTTTGTATAAAACACGTGAAAAACGAAATAAAATATGTATCGTCCGAACTCAAATTCATAGATACTTTGTACGTCCAGTACATCTAAGAAGGAGTTGATTTACATACATATTGTTTAACAAGCAATTGTATATGCATGTTGACATCGATATAAATACAAGTTTTCTAGTTTAATTCAAGTTTGAAAGTGTAATAGCAACTCTGCAAGACATAAAATGCAATGCAGACTTACACTGATGAAAGCATATTAAACATTAAAAAAATCAACGTTTAAATAAAACAATCGATTGTCAAAACTTAAATGCCTATTTCTTTTCTTCATAAG
This sequence comes from Panopea generosa, assembly GCA_029582155.1. Taxonomy (NCBI): domain Eukaryota; kingdom Metazoa; phylum Mollusca; class Bivalvia; order Adapedonta; family Hiatellidae; genus Panopea; species Panopea generosa. Next base: position 74,976,245 of record CM055899.1, read on the forward strand.
AAACATTTTTTTATTAACCAAAAAGTTTCATTCAATTATTTGCATGACATTATTAGATTAAAGCGAAACTCCACTCACAATGTTTCTTTCACACAATGTTTACACTAGTTACGGTATGATGTCACTAATTGTAAGTAATCAGTATTTTGACACATCTCTTCATTGAAGTAGGTGGACAATTCAAGATTTACAAATCTCTCTGTTTTAAATCGTTTTCTATATTTTCGTGTCCTTCAAACGTTGTTGGGTGTTTAACAACCGTTATTGACAAGATATCAGGAACTGAATAGACTACAATTTTGTTAAACAAATATTTTCTGCCTATAATTATACTTTCATCTACAGCAATTATAGATCAAATCCGAGTTATACACAATTTTCAGTTGCCTTAAAAAGTGTGAAAATTAATGCTAAAATTTTAAATTGACTCACATTTCCGTCAACAATGACCGTTATGGTGTCCTCGGAAATTTGACCATGACAGAAGTGGTTTTCGTGAAACAAGTCGATATATTCAGTTAATCGGGCTTTGATCAGTTGAAGACTCTTGGTGGAGACGCAGTTGTTGACAACAAATCGAGACAATGGCATCGTTGTTTGGTTGTTCACCGGTATAAAGTGCCCATTCCTGCCGATCGTGTTGTAGATCTTCATAAACATGTTGGCTGAGATTGCATCTAAGATAAAAGTATAGAAATAAGCAAGGTGAATCCAGATCATTACCTAATTAATAGGGTTGTATGAGTTAACGCATTTTCAACATATTACAGGTTATATACGAATAACAGTGATATAAGTGGAGAAAAAAATCAGGTAAACACAAAGTAAGCCATATTTATTCCACGAGTAAATCATCACATATAAGGATGTGAACCGAGATGAGTTCGAATCGCCGGCTTCAGTGGTGAAAGGTTAGTTAGGTTATTATAAATGCTTTATGCAACTCTAAGAAGCGATTTTCTACTTCTCGGTTATATCGCTTATAAATGACGACATATATTAACACCAATATTACGGAATTAGTCTATTATATCTAAAAGGTGTTTCTTTTGCACAGATTGTATAGGTTGTGCATGATGTTGCGTTTATTGGGCGTACGTTTGGTGTGCATTAATTACATAGGCTTCCAAATAGTTTGTTGTGGCATTGCTTGTGTTTGATGATTGTTGCACTCATTAGGTTATTTGCAATGGTTTGTTCTGCAGAAGTTGCGCGATGTGTACACTGCTGAACATAAATCATGTTTTGCACTAATCGTCGTGTAACAATGAGAGGTGTACACATGCTGCATTGAATTGTGTGTATGTTTCAAATATATTTTCGAGCCATACACTGTACATGGTTATTGAAATACAAAACAATTTACATTTACATATCGTTTCGATCTTACTTGTGCGTGTGACACGTTCAACCTACCTTTTGTCTTCCCAGACGCATCAACGGCGATCTGAAATGATTAAACCATAAAGGCCATCAATACACAAGTGTAGTGAGGATTGATTAAGTTGTGAAATAAAACTGACATAGTTTAAACTTATTTATTTTACATCGATTGTGAAACAAGTTAATACAACTTAGAACTAAGTAGAACCAGTGTATGCGGAAAAGTGTTTTGCTCAAGGACTATACACACACATGTAGTCGGGGTGGAGGATCGAACCCAAGACCCTTTGATTAGGAGTTTGATGCTCTGCTACTGAACCACGTCCTCCACTCTTACATAGCTTAAATAAGGTAATAATATTCGTTAATCAGAGAGAAAATACAGCGAAGATATAATGGTCCATTTATAAATTTCTGAGGTTAAAGAGAGAACCATGTTGCATGTTTCCATACATATCAATGATTTAATTGCAGATATCACGTGTGTAGCTCATTAAACAGGTATGTTGAGATAAACGACTCACACTACATAATGTAATGATATATGGTTATTGGGAGAAGATATAATTGCCGAGAAATTATGAATTCATAATGAACTGCTGAGAGGGAAGAATGGAATCATTTTATAATCATATTAATAGGTAACTATATAGAGATGCGCATGCTATCCTATCATTTATTCATTATCCGTCATCATAAGTTAATGAGTAACACATCAAGCATTTTAGCATAATTTAAGTCATTGAATGAATTTCATGATTTTGGTACCAAATTAAAGCAGATAAATAAAATGTTATTAATTTTGAATATTATTTTATGTATTCCAAAATTATAAGCATATGTATTACAAATTAAAAAAAAATTGATTCTATTATTTAATCGTTTTAATAAATAACACTTTCTGATAAAAACCTAATCCAAACTTGTCACAACTGTTCCTTAGGAGTGACGCTATTTGCAGCACTTCTAACGTACAACAACACAAACGCGATTCTATTTTCGAGCAACGTTGGATAAAATAAAGGAACCAAAAATAAAGCAAAATGTATCAAAGTATGGTGGGGCATTTTACGGTCGGCACTTTGAGGATTTCATAACTCAAAAGGACGAGAAAGAAGAACAACACCGAGTCAAGGTACGGAACGATTCACAGCCGCTACACATCACAAAAACTGTAGTTTAAAAGTCAATAACTGTCTCCAATATTTATACATCCATGCACGCTGTAAGAATATATACCGTCTTAATTGAAGCCGTAAACAAGGTGTGCATGCATGGATTCATTGCTGAACTCAGAAGAAGAAGGAACCCCATTACAAACACGTATACATCGCTGGAGACATTCCTTCCACCAAAAATAGCGAAACCTAAAATATATGAAATGTTATGTAAAGTGTAAAGTAGAAAAATAATACAACTCATTTTGTATCAATAAAGCACAAATGCAATGCCTTTAATCTTATCACATGCTATTTATATTTCGTATTTCTTTTTATCTATTTAAAATTGAAAATAAATGCACACAGTTTCATTCTTGTTTGTGAATTCTCAACGAAATATCATTCTTTAAGATATTCCGAATACTGAAATGCATATAGCATATAGTAAATTCAATTTTCAAAACAGTATAAATTTGTTCGATGTGATCAAATAAATACTACATCATTGTCGGGAAGGAAGTTATGTTGTCTTTTTTCCGTGTTTCATCCCGGTAGAAACAATCCCCACTAGGTTGGCAATACTACTGTCATCCTCTATATAATAATGTAATATATATTAATTGTGTTGTTTTGACACGATCTGCTTGGACGAAATCAATGTGTTTCCTGTACAAATACACATTTGCAAGTCCTTTAACCTGCATAAAACATCAATGTCATATACGGATATCGTCTATAACATAATGTTTGGTTATGTTTACAATACATATTTAAAATTGTTAATAATATCTTACTTATTTTAATAATGATAAATAAAAACTATGCTTTACAGCTTTCTCTGTCGTGGTAGAATGACATTGTAGGTTGGTACAGCAGCTTCTATCTGCACCTTTTTCATTCAATATGATTGAAATATCATAGATCACCTGACGAAAGTATGTTCATGTATATGGATAGATCCATTATTTAGGAACTTGGAGTAAGGTATTGTTCTGAATCTGCATATAACACAATTTAAGACAATGCAACGATGACTATGGAATCTAAAATTAATCATGTAAATAATTCCTTAAAAACGGCCTAAAAGTGATACTGTGGCTTTCATACATTAGAGAAAATGTAGAATATTGAATGTTTAAAAAAAACGATGGGCTGCGTTCTTTAATCTTTAAACATATAAATATTTAGTTTTATTTATTTAAACAAATACCATTATATATAAGGTTTTACTTTACTTACCTAGAATACTTATCGATAACCAGCAACTGAACTCCGTTACTATGACAACAGCTAGATAAGCCAATGGTATTTGAGTTATGTTGGCGTTTCCTGAAGTCGATTTTGACATTGTCCTGATATTTATACAGAGCAAAACATACACGACCCCAGCTGTTATATAAATAATCAAATTTAAGTTGATAACCAGTCCAATAAAGTATCGCCACTTGTCTCCAACGTTTAGTGGCACTGGAGAGCATAGACCAGACCGGGAATATAAAGATTCTCCGAGATCAGTTTCGATTAATATCGGTATTATCGCAATAAGTGTTGCTGTTGTGTAAGAGACCAGAGCAATCAGTATCGGTATCTTTCCTTGAGCTATTTGATACCGATATCTGTTTGAAATATATCTTTCAATGATCACCATGCATAACAATAAAGCGGAAGCCTCTGTCGATATTGTTGCCGATATCCCCGCAAAGGTGCAACCTGGACCTTTCCGCCATTCAAAATCATGAGCTATGTAGTCGCCCGAGTAGTATACGTCTGCTGATGCGACAGTGATGGTAGACAGTCCCATCAGCATATCCGACATACTTAAAAAAGTTAAAAGAACTGTGGATGCATCCCAACACCGTTTATATAGACGGTATACTATAGCCAACATATTTCCCAAGACTGCTGATAGTCCAAGTATCCAATAGCACATCTTATGTAAACCACTCCTAATTAGGTTATCACATGACGATATTGGGTTCTCCGGTGCGAGACATGTAGAGCCTGAATGAAATTTCTTTATTAAACAACACAGAGCTGGTGATTCTGTTATAAGCAGTTCAAGTTTTTTGTTGCCATTCAATAGTGTTGTCTCTGTTTCAATAATGGCTCCTCGAATATCCAACGAAGATAATCCAGAAAGAGGCTTTAACGTTTCTGTAGTGATGTGTAAACGGTTTGACCGTATATCTAGAAATTCCAAATGACCAAGACCAAGAAACGTACCACTCATAAAGAAGGAGACACCTGTGTGTGCGATATGAAGGGTAATGAGTGATTTTAAAGGTATGAACGATCCTTCGTCTATATGAGTCAGCCGACTATTTCCATTAAGGTTAAGAACTTTTAGGTTGTCTAATCCCTTAAATGCAAGTTTGTGTACGCGTTCAAAAAGGTTATCAGAAAGGTCAAGTTTTCGCAAATTAATGAGAAATTGGAATGGACTCGATGAAATATTTGACTCTAAAGTTAGAATACCACTGTTTGAGAGAATCAAACTCAGCAAACTAAATCCTTCTAAATCATGGAAATGCATACTGTGTAATAAGGAATTGCTGGCATCTAGCATCCGAACAAATTTAACTGACCGAGATGTTATAGTGCCAGGGTTGTTTACATTACATTTTACAACAGACACGCCGTGACATTCGCAAAGTGGTGGACACTCAAAGCTGCAATGGAGTTCGTCGTCTCCAAACCGACACTGTCGTAGGTTGTCACAAACCATTTCTTGTGGAACACAAGATCTGCTTCCTCTGCAGCTAAACATGCCCTTGCAGATATACATGTCTGTAAAAATTACACAGCAATATAGAATGAACACAAAACAGAAATGTTAGTGTTGACATAGTTCAATAATAATTACAAACATAATAAATAAAACTTGCAATTATCTGTTGTTTATATACAGAACATTAAAACTATAAAAAGTTGATTTCTTATACCTAACTAGGAAAACGGAATTTAGTTTAAAGGGAAATCAATATATTAGGATTCGAAATTTTACAATTGGCTGAACATATTTTTCCTAATATATCATGCCTATCTATAGGCGCTGACTCTGTATTGTCAAAAGGATATATATTAAGATACGCTAAGAATATTTTAAAAAAAGATATCCTAACTTTGGATACGTGTCCCATTTGAGCACATTCATTGGCCAGTTTCAGCATCTTTGATTGACGTCACAGTTTAATAAGCGTTCAGTTGCTATGAATTGTGGGACAGGAATGGAATTCCCATTTTTTCATTGGTGGATAGTAGACCTGATTCGGGAGAGATATCAGGTTTTGGAATAGACTGATGATACTGTAGAGATTAATCAATTTTATGGTAATGCTTACCGCAGTCTATTTCATCTTCGCCATGAGGGCAGTGTGGCTGGCCGTCACAAACTAGTCGAGTATTTAGACAAAAACTGTTCGGGCATTTCACATAATTATCTGGACACGAGAAGTTTCCTATAATATATGTACAACACATTCATAACACAATGTTAAGTACAGTGCTAACAGATTTTAAAACAATATTACACAATTGGATCAATGAGTGTTGGGCCAAATTGTCATGAGTTCCTATATTGATATTGTTGCAACTATTCTACATTGGCAATGAATGAATACAGCTAAAAACAGAACAGTATTTAGTAGACGTGCAGATGTCGTGTTATTGCACACATATCATAGTCAAGTGGAATATTGAAGTATATTGATTTTACCCCCGTAATTTTTGAAATCATCAAAGATTAGAATATTACATAAACAAGAATAAAACGCTACTATGGAGATTACACCTAACAAAATGAAGTATCCCATCTCGCTCTTTCCAATCGTTACATCATTAAATGAAATGATAAAATGATTTAAGTTTCATATGTCCGTACCACAGTTATCAAGGTGTGACATATCTCTACAGCCGAATGGTGAACCATCAGGCTTGATATTCAACAGGCATCTATGGCGTGAATACATTTTTGAACCAACAGTGCTGCAGTCCATTGTCTCGAAAAAAGGCAGTTGAAATGGACCTTAAATAAAAAAGACGTTTATTTGAATAACTTTGTCGTGTAATATTATTGAATTGCATATATATTGAATTGATTAGAAACGATAAAGTTGTAGACATAGGCAACATAAAATAAACTTTTCTTATTAATTTCTTAATTTCAAATTTCAGGAAATACTTTGTCCATTTGAACATTTTAAAATATACTGTCCTTATCTGAAACTAGGTAAATTCCCTTGAAAATGATTCTTCCATTATCTGCGTGCATCCAGGCGCTACGTATTAGAAACGTACTTGATATTTAGATTTTTGTAATATATTTTATATATAATTAAGTACTTATTTATATATAATTTCTAATTCATTTTTAAATTTAACCTCGTGTTGATATTTTGTCCATTTTAACAACTTAAACTAGATCTGCATGTGAATGGTTTGCCTCAATATAGAGCAATACATTGAGCTGAGCAACGGCCAAACACAGATGTTATCTTAGTTATCAGATATATCAAAAGAACAATCATAATGGACACTATGGGAAGACAATGCAGTGGGTATATTGATACAGTTTTATAAAATATTGGTGAATTCAGTTGTGGACAATTCACAAGAAAGAACAATAAAAAAAAGTATTAAAAGACACAAGACAGTCCTAACATTGAATTTACCGATGGTTACTCTTTACGTCTATGGACGCATATTAAAAACTAAAATCTAAGTATGGCTGTCTGAAACATAATAGATAAAAATACAAACAATAAATAAATAATATATTTATAAAACTATTAGTACAATGCTAGTTATAAGATATTAATAGATATTATCTTGTTCTTTTATAACTTTTAAGAATTTGTGTGAAGTGAATTTTTATCAAAATTGTCGTGTGTCCCTTTAAAGTAATATTTATTGGAGTGTTCATACACATTATTGTAAAACATAAACTTTTCTGTCCTTACCTTGGCATGTTACCGACGATGTGTACTTATGTGAACGTCCCTTTAAAACCACGGTTAGGATTGGAGATGTGATGTTATCCAATTGAAGGGTTCTTGTTATAAGCCTGTGAGTACACACTGATCGGTTAATGAGATAATGTCGTTAACTTGCCATTTATAAACCAAGTAGTCTCAACGACAATGATATACGTTTGACTCTATTTATTGTTTTAATAACTCACGTTTTGGCATTAACTTAACTCAAATAAATCAAGTTTAACAACCAAAATATCAATTTAACACGTTTTATGTTTTCTGACTCATTTTATGCAATTATATTATAGCATGAAAATATAAATACAGACTGGAAGAACATAGAAGAACAAAAACAAATAATTCATTATAAACATGTAGTAACTACAAAATGATACGAAATAGAAACAGTGTCATTCTCGTGCAAAACTGCCAAAACTGGCGAAATTTCTCAATTCTCATGTAAAATATTTTGAGCCGGACCGAAGCCAAACCCACGACCATTGCAGTGTGATATACATGTTTTCTAATACTGATTTCGAGCTAAAATTCATTTGTTTTGATGAAATGGTTGATAGAATGTAAAGCGTTTACTTTACTCTTTCTGCAGGGCAATTGCACGCCGATTCTTTGTGCCATTGTCTATGTTACAGATAGTATTGTAAAGAAACCAGTAACATAAAAAAAACTAACCCATCGGATTTGGCCGACCACAACCATACCACTTCATTTGTAAAACAAACAGACTGAGATTCGAAATCAGAGTGTACCGGTGAGAAATGAAAATGGCACAAACTAACGTACACTCTCATGTATCGATCAAATGTACTTGTTACTAAAATTAGAAATGTATCATTGCGCCATTTTGTTTGTTTATTTTATTACACACACAGATTAGAATCACTCAGATTATCATTTCTGTAGTGAATATGAATCTACCATCTGATTGACTAATTGATAGAAATATGTGCTTAATAGTATAATTGTCTCACTGTTAAACACAAAATAGCTTTATACTGCTCTCGTAGGATCGGACTAATAAAAGTTAACACTGTTTTTGATAAGAGAGAGTACAACGTATTCAGAACTTACTTTCCTTCTGTAGTATCTGTTTCGTTACAGAACCATTTCTTATTTGCCGTGTTGCAGTGAACCAGACATGCGCTGTTGTTCATTGTACAATCTGGTCTGAAGGTAAAATTGTTGTTCAATAAAGTGTATTTTTACAAGTTTACCAATGACAGGGATATAGCATAAGTGAATATAAGACCGAGGAGTCAAAGTAAAAATGAACACACCTGATTTATGCCCCGAGTAATATACATGTGCATAAGCCAGGATCCTGTTTCACCAACATATGTTTAAATACTTAGTTACATAAACCTAAGAAAAGAAGTCAGATGATCATTAATTTAGACTTGTTACAGTAAAGTTGCATAAAATTTCACTGATATTGATTATATAATAGATAAATAACCAGTCAAAACTTAGTTAAAAGTAAAATGTTGGACGGTGAAACAGAAGCCAGAGCTCATACTCATTACCAACAATGTCTTACTAGACAACTCGTAATCTCCATGGCAACCAAAAACTTATTGAGAGTCTAATGAGTGTCACATTTCGCATCGACTTTGTTATATTGCCAAACAAATCAAGACATATTTTTTCTATGATCTATAGCGTCCAAATGTATTAATTATTGTATTTGTCCAAATTATTGATTATTTGGTGACTGTGTTATGAGGTCATGTTAACACAAGTGGTAGACTTATATTTTTGTTGAGTTGAGGAAGAGGATTAATATTCTGAATATTCTTTAATCGGTCAACAAATTGTTTTTATAAACTGAAAATAGTAAAATGTCAAAGTTAATAGTGCTTGGTATGTACTGTATTTGATTGTTGTAGATTATTCCAAAGTATTCCATGATGTAAATGAACAAAAATATGTTTGAACTATAGTTTTATGGGAGGATTATTATTTTGTTAATCTTTGATTTCATCGAATATTTGGATTATCAAAATTCAGTGAAAGGACACACAATAATTTTAATGAATAAAATATAAAGTTTCTTTAAAGGATACAGTAATTTAATGAAATAATGCCTTTTGCAACAACCCCGTCTTGTTTATTTATGCAATTTTGACTCGGTAACATTTGGAAATTCAATGTTGGAGTACACACATCAGTATACGACTGACTGGTATTTATATTCGTTATCTTTATTTAATTGCAGTTTGTTTTAGTATATTATACTAATTATATATAATAAGAATGAACATTTTGTTGGTTTCTATTGCGTTATCTGTTTATTGTACTTATGGTAATATTTACTAATATTCGTAACATGCATGTATGTTAATGTTATATTCATTGACTGTTATAACAGACACAGATGATAACCGTTCTATATATTATATATTATCTATATATAATTTGATTTTTCTGTAACAAGGTGTCTGTGAAGTAGAAAGATATTAACTCTCAAAAATAATGTATCATTGTTTTATATCATTGCAGCAAATGTTAGACTATTACACAATACATCATGATCGATGGAAAGAGAACTGGATCTTTTATAAAGTGGCGTCTCCATATGTTGTAATTAGTAGGATGCTTAATATGAATAGTTCAAGAGTGAGGATATAAACAATACATAACTAAGAATCTTTAATTATTTTGATCGACCTGAAATATTTCATAGAAATAATCTTATAGATTAAAGTGAAATATTACCATTTGGTGACACACTAAATGATCCTGTATGTATAAATGATACATTTAAAATACACGTACATTATTTCATTTTGACGCCATGTTGAATTGAAGATATAACTTAAATATAATATCTTACTAAAGTATACCTTATCCAAGATAGATAAATGGTAACACTACATTACATAAAGTATTACAAACATAAATAAATACACGACTGAGATTAATCTTGCTGAATAAACCAAGTAACTGCTTTTTTCTATATACGAACTGCTTAAAAACTAAATACAAATTCAACATGTACTGTTACACTTACGCTGGGAATCCTTTAGGTACATAAGCAAAGGTATGTCGGTCACTTGAATGATAAACTATCACGTCCTTCTCCGAAGTGACTCGAACATCCTGGTAGCAGATAGTTGAAACATTGATCAGTCTCTGAATTAGATAATCGCTGCCATACCGTAAACTTACAACTGTGATGTCATTGCGACTGTCAAAATGCTCCACGAAGGTATCTACCTTAAAGCCAATAGTAAATCCATCCGACACACACGATACGGCCAAAGTACCTGTGAAATTAAATTTGATTTGTGTAAAAAGGCAAATTAAGTACACGATTTAAATATTTATACAGAGTTTAGTTCGAAATACGGACAAGTTGTAAATAAAATTAATGTGCAAATACTGTTTATTAGTATTTAGACACAGAATTAATCGAAACCACATATATTTTCTATTCAATGAAAAGTAACAGTATCTATGTCATTGCGTTTACGATATCTAAAATGCTACAGACATTCAAATATTTTTAAATATTTAAAGATCTGATTCCACTTACTTTAAATATGTTAAAATATGTTAATACTTGTGTCACTCCTAAACAAATATATTACACCACGTGTGCCTCATCGTTCTTTTTCGAATGTTTTGTATTTATATTTAAAAAAGTTAAAAAAAAGTTAAAATTAAAGCCTATTCACCATACAAATCTTCTCCTAGATCCACAAAGTATCTACCATCGTGTTCTTTACTACAAATATCTATAACTTGTTCCTTTGGTAGTGGCGTATCGCCCTCACAATCTATAATACCATCAGTGGTTAGCGATCGGCGGATACAGCGTTGTGTGCTGGGACAGTTACTTGTGCATTGATATAGGTCTCGCTCTTTACAATAGCCTGATTGTTAATAAAATGAAAAGTATGTATAAACAAATTTTGTTATTTACAATTCAAAATTAGATAAAAATAGAAAAAAAAGGACAAGAGGTACACACGGGCCTCGCATGTTGCTCACCTGATTTCACTTGTCACCACCTTTCAAAATTTGAATTGGCTAAGCCTGTGAAGAATTGAAAGATGTAAATGATTCATTTACCATTACATGTGTACCTACCAGTATAGCTGTGCGCTTAAGGTCTCATTGAAGAAGCAACTACTTTACATGACGGTAGCAAGATTTTTATGGCAAAGAAATTAGAGCTTTGTAAAGCAGTTGGGGAATTTGTTTTGTTGAAAATGCATAAAATGTCATATTTCATGATTTCTACCAAGTTTGGATGACATTTCGGAACTGCTTAATGAAGCTATAACAGTTTAAAGACTCGTAGCAATATACTGCAACAAATGGGCAAAAATTGTCAAAAAACGAAGGGATGCCATCAAATCATGTCAATTGTGAAAAAGCATCCTGGTCATTCCATATTTGTTCTGCATAATTGGACTAACAGAGGACTATATATGGGAACAACGAACTTTTAGAATCATTGGTTATATATCCAGTGTTAAAGAAGTGCATTTCTCTATATGTAGAACAGTACAAAATTGATTGTTGTTTGAGACGTTAAGAACTCTCTTCCAATAAGTTGATTAATTTCTTCTACATTGTTGTATTTGATTGTCAATCTTGTAATATAAAGTTATATTCCTTGAGCTGGCAAAGAGCCAGGCTGTCAGTATAGGAATGGTGAGTTTAATTGCCCGCCCGGCCGCAATATTCGTGATGGTTTGTCATGAACTCTACGACCATGACCTCCCACCTCTGCACATGCTGGTTAAACATTCAGCTGACAACAGGAACGTTGATTAGCTGCACCTCCCACCTCTGCACATGCTGATTAAACATTCAGCTGACAACAGGAATGTTGATTAGCTGCACCTCCCACCTCTGCACATGCTGGTTAAACATTCAGCTGACAACAGGAACGTTGATTAGCTGCACCTCCCACCTCTGCACATGCTGATTAAACATTCAGCTGACAACAGGAATGTTGATTAGCTGCACCTCCCACCTCTGCACATGCTGGTTAAACATTCAGCTGATCACAGGAACGTTGATTAGCTGCACCTCCCACCTCTGCACATGCTGGTTAAACATTCAGTTGATCACAGGAACGTTGATTAGCTGCAACTCGCACCTCTGCACATGCTGGTTAAACATTCAGCTGATCACAAGAACGTTAATTAGCTGCACCGACCGCCTTTAATAACTACCATGAATAAAGACGAGAAACACCATCAAAAACAGAACCCGCCTAAGGGTCCTTCTTGGTCGAGTGATCTAAGGCGCCGTCTCACGATCACTTACATCTCACCGCTAAGGTCGTCGGTTCGAGTCCGCTCGCTCCAAAAGCTTTTTGTGAGAAAGTTTGCTAGTAATTTGCGGAAGGACGGTGGTTCTATTCAGTCGGACTCAGTCTGAGGTCTTCTTCCACCTGTAAAACTGGATATGCCATATAAACCAGACAAAACATTATGATTTTGTCCCGTTAGGTTTACTATATAACTATTAGTATTACCAAGATATATCAGAAAAGCTTGGATTTCGTTTGTTTGTCTAAAATATATCAATAATTATCAAATTTGTGATAATGTACGCACCATTACATGCTTTAAACGATTCATCTGAACGGTCTTGGCAGTGGAAGGAGTTGTCACATAGTAGATCCTGGTGTATACATTCTCCATTGGCACACCTCCATTCGTACTCGCTGCACGGTACCGGCACTGTGGAAAACAATATAATTATAGATCAATAATAAATATATTATATATTGACACCATTAAAAATGTTATTGTTTCGTTAGATTTTAGTGTTAGTGTAATATCATCGATTTTTATCATTATTCAACATAAAAATTATATTGGTAAATAATCAAATTGACTTTTCTATTTTTATATTATTTTTCTTTATTTCATGTCAGTTCGAATATCCCTTTCCTGTTTTCTGGAAAGATATAGAGAATATTTTGTTTTGGTGTAAGATCGAATTATATTTCATCAAGTGATCACCAAAATTAATATTTTCACGAGTGGCTTGTCATACTTTAATATGCATATACTTTTATATAACTGTTAAATCAGCAGTAATTCGTACTTCTAAATGGAACAAAAACAACACCCCACAAAGACCAAAATCTCATTGCCCAATACAACACGCAAATAAAACAATTACTTTTCATAATAAGGACATACAAATTGGAACATGAGATCTGACTTTGACATGTGTTCGTCAAAACTGCCTAGTATGTTGAACGAAACCCTTGCACCATTTTTGATATCTATATATATATTATCGTTTGGTTTTATTATCAAATATAATGTATTCGAAATAATGTTGACAATGGCTTATTTCATGTAAGAGCGCATTTGCTCGTGAATAATGTAACGTGCCAATTATATGTACTTTAATGACGCACTTACCATCTATATATCATGTTGTAGACTTTAATAAACACATTATTTTATACAAATATACTGGGTAGAACGGTTCTTCTCCCATATCATGTCAGTAAAACGACTTGAGGAAACCTTTACCTTGTGTTGGAAGAATAAGAAACCACACGGTACAGAAAACGGCTTACCACATGTTGCTTCATCAGACTGGTCAGGACATTGATGTGAATTGTCACACCAAAGACCAATATTTATTATGGTTCCATCGTCACAAATGTAATCATTATCAAAGAAGGTATTGTCTGCATTGTCTGAAATTACTGTATAATTGTAGCAAAACTAAATATATCAATATTAAATATGTCATAGTTTTTTAGTGTATTTTACAGAATAAAATTGCTTTTTTTTTTCATTTTTATTTCATTCTAAAGATATTTATCATGAACATATTCAAGTAAGGTAGTTCGCGATATTCGTATTGGAATTTTTGATATCTGGTGCAAATTATCAAAAATCTATGAAGTATCAGCTTCCGATTAAGCAGCGCCTCCTAGTGATACATGTTTTCGAACATTACAAGGGAAAAACAGCGAAAATCGACTGAAAAATACGTACCACCAGAGGCGTTTTTAACGATAAACTGCGGTACTTTATTTTTAAAAAAAGACTAGCGTAAACTGAAGCTGAGATTTCATGTATTACACAGATTTTTGATAAATTACGCCGATGTAAAAAATCCGATAGGAACGCCGCGAGCTATCTTACATCAAATCTGCGTTTTTTCTTTCATTTATGTTTGGTTGTATATTTTGTTTTAAAGATATCTTAATAAAATATTGAATGCTTGAATACCGCAAACACAAATACTGCATATATTCAATATGAGAGTAGTCTTAATATTTCTGTCGCGAGTGTCCTGTGCCACAAAACTGCGGAAGAAATGTAATTTGAAAATTGATTTTATCTATAAGTGGTATTGGTGAATCAAGTCTTAACAAACATTTTATCTTAATTTTGTTTTATCTCAAATAAAAAATATATCTTAAACCTCAATATATTTTATAGATTCAAACATACGTCGCTGTATCCGAGTTTTGATGTGAGTAAACATTGGTATGGCAAAGTTGTTAATTAATAAGATTATGGCGGTCGATTGGCATATAAAACTCGAAACAATTATAAATTATATCTTAAAAAAAGATCACTTGGAAGAACAAAACGTATACAACAAATGTAAATGTAATTGAATAATATGCTTTTGAAAAGTAATGGAATATGCAACGCCGTTCACGTCCTTTCAAATAGGCTGAAGAGATTCGATTTTCGGTGCCGTGATAATAGATAAATAAGTACGGGACGATCTTTTACGGCGACCAGTATGCAAGACGACTGTTGCGGCAGTCAATGATAGACAGTACAAGGACCTCTTCGAATCACAAAACTCAGATATGAAATGAAAGGAAATGTTGTTGTTGATGCTGGTCCTCGACCATAACGGGATGAATGTTAACATTCCATTGCTTTAATAGTGTTTAACGCCATTTTCAATACATATCAGGTTAATTATGGCATATCCAATTGTATTCAGGAAGAAAGACTTCAGAATGAATCTGAGCAGAACCACCGTCCTTCCGCAAGTAACTGGCAAACATTCTCACATAAAATGGAGAGAGAGGTGAGAGATCTTGAAACGTCGCCTTAGATCACTTGGCCACGGAGAACTCTCTCGAAATGAATAATGATATAAGTCAACAAACGAAACAGTTAGTTTGAAGTACCAATGGTTTTGTGCATTGTCAACCATATATAATATATAGTACTCACCACAGTCGAGTTCATCGCTGTTGTCAGAACAGTCGTTGACCTGGTCACAGACAAACACGCTAGAAATTACTTCTCCACTATGACATAGAAAATGAGCATACAAGTCTTGCTGCATTGGTTCTGCCTTCACATCATGGACAATACTCCTGGGTTCTGTTGAGGGTCAATACAAAGCAAGATTTGTTGGATCAGGGCATTAGATTGTTTGTGATTTTCAGACAATAGATTTGCATAATGAATAGATACTACTTATTTTAGCAGTAACTCGAAATAGTTTAACTGTCATTGTTATACATAGTAGTGTAGTTATGCATGTTTTAACTATTCATATACATAAACAAAGATATGTTCTTTTTGCGGGCTGTTGTTTCCACATCGTCAACCACAACTGCCGCTATCACAACAACAAATGCAGCAAACAAGAGCTGTTTTTGTTTCTATTTCATCTACGTATATTTCTACTACTGTGACAACCAATACATACTGATAAAATTTGCATTAGGCACCGCAGTAAAACTAAACATTTTTTTCTTCAAAATATCACTAATGACAACAATTGTCAACTGTGATACATAATCTTGGTAGGTAAACGATCCACCGCTTGCAAGTACAAGCTTCCACGATATACTGAATCGTCAACCAACTTGAAGATATATATGCTGCAAACCTACAAATACATCAGGGTCACATACTCCCAACACCAGAGGCCAAGGCTACCGGTTCCTGGTTCCTGGTACATATTACCATTCTTCAGCGTCAGTGTATACGAGTTTTTCTATTTTCAAACTAGAATCGGGCCCGATAAGCTTAGTACTATCATCCAGGGGGTCGTGAGTTCAAATCCCCGCCCGGCCACCATCTCCGTGATGGTTGATATACGACATTGCGTCTCATTATCATTCGTCTCTCACAGCTGGTTCATGTCAGAAAGTTACCAGTTACTTGCGGAGATGGAGTGTGCTCGAGTACTGGTTAACTTTCCAGGATCCCAGGAAACAGTGATTAAGTTTACTGATCGTCTGTTAGCCCTCGATGACATAAAAGTGACGCTAAATGTTCAATATATCAATCAAACTGGAATCAGTGTCTAGAACAGCCTTCCAGCAGAACTGATTGCTTCGTAAGTCCTTGTCTTCAAGTGCTGCTACCATGTAAATTATAACAAGATGTTTCACTTTCCCATCTCACATGTAGATATTCACCATATTCATAAGCAATACTGTTCCTTAGCAACCCAGTAGAAATATACTAATGTACAACTTAGCATAATTTATACTTAATCGATCATGAAAATAGGCATCGTACGTGTAATATTGTAATTGGATGACACATAACAGAGCATCGTTGCCGATCTTTCTTCTGTCCCATACACGCAACGATCAGAATCCCATCGGTTATCGTTTAGCAAAAAAAAGCAAGTGTCATCTCCTTGCATCAGTTTTATTGGTTCCTTCCTGTTTGGAAATGATAATAAATTTTGTTTAAAATCAACGGTTTAATTATACAAAAAACCTGCCCACACGCATTGGATAGTTTGGCAAGAACGAAAACATCGTACATTAAAAATAAGAAGATAAAATGCTATTTTTATAGAGTTCTTTGCCCGTATTAAATACTTAATCTCGGTAAACGAATGTTTCCATTCAAATAAAAAAAATGGAAATGACATCATATAAAATAATATAACTGTAACGCCATCAAGAAATATGGTGATTTAACGCTGCCAATTATTTATTTTATATTTATGTATGCAAATAAATAACGATCGAAATACTATATACAAAATAATATGTTCATATTACATTTTGAGACGTTACTAAATGGTATCTTGGGAACACGTCAATTAATATTTCAACAAATCCTATTAAAACAAAATTTACAAAATTAATATCATGTAACTATTTGATGACTCATAACATCGGGTAAAGGAACAGTTGCTTAATCAATACACATTACCAGGCTGTATAGGTCAGAGGAGAACCATCATCCCATACGAAATCAGCGTGTGTAAAATTTCCCGTGATCACATTGAGACCTAAAACTGTTTAAAACAAAATAAAAGCATATATTATATAACGTGCAATCGTATATAGATCAATCGCTATGAATGTTTAATAATATAAAACTGAATTGAATAGTTCAAAGCAAGTGAATTACATTTGGTATTTAAACTCTTTATCGGATAATTTAAATGCTAATAGTGCTGGCATTAGCCTCGAGCTATTTTTAACTACGTCATTCTTACTCAATTTGAAAGAAAAACAAAACAAAACATGTATCCGTTTACTGGTGTATAATTTACCATAGCACTGAGACATTTACAGATATATCACGTAACAAGTTCATCATTTACTGGTGTATAACTTACCATAGCACTTAAACATTCATAGATATATCACTGACCAAGTTCATCATTTACTGGTGTATAACTTACAATATCACGTATACATTCACAGATATATCACTTACCAAGTTCACCATTTACTGGTGTATAACTAACCATACCATTTAAACATTTACAGATATATCACTTACCAAGTTCACCATTTACTGGTGTATAACTAACCATACCATTTAAACATTTACAGATACATCACTTACCAAGTTCACCATTTACTGGTGTTTAACTAACCATACCATTTAAACATTTACAGATATATCACTTACCAAGTTCATTATTTTTTGGTGTATAACTCACCATAACCATGGATATTCACAGATATATTACTTACAAAGTTCACCATTTACTGGTGTATAACTGATCATATCACTAAACCGCTCACAGATATATCACTTACCAAGTTCATCATTTACTGGTGTATAACCTACCATAGCACTTTGACATACACAAATATATCACTTACCAAGTTCAAGATTTGCTGGTGTATAACTTACCATAGAACTTTGACATTCACAGATAAATCACTTACCAAGTTCAACATTTACTGGTGTATAACTTAAAATGACACTTAGACATTCACAAATATATCACTTACCAGGTTCATCATTTACTGGTGTATGACTAACCATAACACTAAGACAGTCACAGGTAAATCACTTACCAAGTTCAACATTTACTGGTGTATAACTTACCATAACACTTAAACATTCACAGATATATTACTTACCAAGTTAATCATTTACTGGTGTATAACTTACCATAACAATTAAACATTTACAGATATATCACTTACCAAGTTCAACATTTACTGGTATATAACTTACCATAACACTTAAACATTCATAGATATATCACTTGCCAAGTTCAACATTTACTGGTATATAACTTACCATAACACTTAAACATTCATAGATATATCACTTACCAAGTTCATAATTTACTGGTGTATAACTTATCATAGCACTTGGACATTCACAGATATGTCATTTAGCAAGTTCAGCATTTACTGGTTTACAACTTACCATTGCACTTAAACATTCACAGATGTATCACTTACCACAGCACTTAGATATCAACAGGTATATCACTTACCAAGTTCAACATTTACTGGTGTATAACTTAACATACCACTAAGACATTCACAGATATATCACTTACCAGGTACAACATTTACTGGAGTTTAACTTACCATAGCACTTAAACATTCACAGATATATCACTTACCAAATTCATCATTTACTGATGCATAACTTACCATAGCATTTAAACATCCATAGATATATGACTTACCAAGTTCGACATTTACTGGTGTATAACTAACCATATCATTTAAACATTTACAGATATATCACTTACAAAGTTCATTATTTATTGTTGTATAACTCATCATAGCACTTGGATATTCACAGATATATCACTTACAAAGTTCACCATTTACTGGTGTATAACTTATCATATCACTAAACCGCTCACAGATATATCATTTACCAAGTTCATCATTTACTGGTGTATAACTTACCATAGCACTTTGACATTCACAGATAAATCACTTACCAAGTTCAACATTTACTGGTGTATAACTTACAATGACACTTATTCATTCACAGATATATCACTTACCAGGTTCATCATTTACTGGTGTATGACTTACCATAACACTAAGACATTCATAGATATATCACTTACCAAGTTCATAATTTACTGGTGCATAACTTATCATAGCATTTAAACATTCACAGATATATCATTTACCATGTTCAACATTATGGTGTATAACTTACCATAGCACTTGGACATTCACATATATATCATTAAGCAAGTTCAGCACTAACTGGTTTACAACTGACCATAGTACTTATACATTCATAGATATATCACTTACCAAGTACAACATTTACTGGTGTATTACTTACCATAGCACTTATACATTCACAATTATACCACTTACCATCTTTAACATGTACTGGTGTATAACTTACCATAGCACTAAAACATTCTCTTATCACTTACCAAGTTCAACATTTACTGGTGTCTAATTTACTATACCATATAGCACTAAAACAGTCACAGATGTATCACTTAACAAGTTCAATACGTACTTGTATATAACTTACCATAACACATTAATATTCACATATATATCACTTACGAAGTTCAACATTTACTGGTGTATAACTTAGAATAGCACTAAAACATTCACAATTCTACCACTTACCATGTTCAACATTTACTGGTGTATAACTTACCATAACACTTAAACATTCACAGATATATCACTTACCAAGTTTATCATTTACTGGTGTATAACTTACCATAACACTTAAACATTCACAGATATATCACTTACCAAGTTTATCATTTACTGGTGTATAACTTACCATAACACTTAAACTTTCACAGATATATCACTTACCAAGTTTAACACTTATTGGTGTATAACTTACCAACATTATCTGGTGTATTACTTACAACCTTAACAGGTGTATAACTTACCAACTCTACTGATATAGTACGACTGCTGTATCACGGGGACGAAGTATGCATTAATGAGATGCTGCATCCCTTCGTCTCCAATTGTCAGATTGTTTCCACCAACTGTCTCGCACATCTGATTTGATGTGAGAACTAGACACGACCTTCTGCAATAACAGTATGTAACATGAAGTGAGAACTAAACACGACCTTCTGTAAGAACAGTATGTAACATAAAGTGAGAACTAGACACGACCTTATGCAATTACAGTATGTAACACGAAGTGAGAACTAGATACGACCTTCTGCAATAACAGTTTGTAACATGAAGTGAGAACTAGACACCACCTTCTGCAATAACATTATGTAACATGAAGTGAGAACTAGTCACGACTTTCTGCAATAACAATATGTAACATGAAATGAGAACTAGACATGACCTTCTGCAATAACAGTAAGTAACATGAAGTGAGAACTAGTCACGACTTTCTGCAATAACAATATGTAACATGAAGTGAGAACTAGACATGACCTTCTGCAATAACAGTATGTAACATGAAGTGAGAACTAGACACGACCTTAGAGAATCATACACGAAATAGCTACATACGTTGTTTTATATACTTCAAATATATTCTAGATTATATTTAAACACCGGGAATGTACATCAATATAGGTTTTTATTTGCTTATCATTATGTATGCACCTTTCTGCAGTATTTACTATATACAGCAGTTTTACGGCATTATCATTTTTTCTGTATCTTATTAAACTAAATATGTCAAGGGTGACAATTATGCAATTGACTGGGACAAGTAAACATTCAGATAAAGCTGTTCATTTAGAAGCCTTTGGTTATTATGATTTATTACTTTAAGTATGCATTAAGCCAAAAGCGTTGTATATAATTTTGACATAAATTCAATGAAACATATTGGCAAATAACAAATATACGGGACGATCATTCAACAGTACTTTATTCATTCCACAACAGTTACACCAATATGTATATATTCATCTTGTGATATAAATATTGTTATTTTCGGAGTAAAATGGATTATGTTCTAATACACTTAATATAAACATCTTAAATAAATGTAATTACTGGTCAAGTTTTCTCTCTTCTTGATAAATGTAGTAATTATCATATTTCTTCACAGCAGCAACAGTTTTACACCGATCCATTACATCAAGATCTGCAAAGTAAAATACCTATATATGTTTGACATATATCCTATTCTTGCACCCTGCAGAAATTTCCTGTGATTTGTTGATGCTTTTAGATTTGCGGGTATTATATATTGCATATACCGTCAGTAAAGTCACAACATTTTCGCTTTGTCTGTATTACTACGTCATTTGTTTACAATGTCACTGAAAACAGTATAAACAGTAGCTTAAACATTATGTTTGTCGATTTAAATTTCTATTTATTTGTAAAATGTTACACATATAATTTTAAGAGATGTATTTAATATTTGGAATAATCTACAAGAAACTACTTTTATAGTGCAACATTTGCTGATATGCGTCATTCGGCTAAACGGTAAGTTTAACTCTAGTCGCTCCACTAAGCGAGTTTTAATGATAAAACGTATGAATGCGTTAGAAAAGGGGTTAAGTTTACTGTAATTTTGAAATTTGCGATCGTATATAAGCTCTCAATGGTCGCAAATTTCATTAAACGACGCCGACTTTCGTGTCACCATTAAAATATTTATGACCTTGAAAAAACCTCATAAACGGTCTAAAATTTTAAAATTACAGTATGCTTAACCTTATATCAACCATTTTGACAAACATGTAATGCCACTCTATCACGTGCTGTTATAGTCTTTTCTCTGTCACGTGACATAATTGTAGTGCCACGTTATCACAATCTGCTGCAATATTTTAACTCTACCACGTGATCGTTATTTTTAAGTTTAACTCTATCATGGTTTAAACATATAAATAACTCTGTCACGTGTTGTTATAATGTTATACCATCACGTGTCAAAAATATAGTGTAAATCTGTCACGACTTATCGAATAACTCTATCATGTGACAAAATTGTGATGTTACTATATGACGTGAAATGACAAAACTAATGCAACTATCTGGTGTTGTTATCACCTAACTCTACCATCTGTCTTGCATCATATACATTATACAAATATAACATGAATAGATTATATGAATAACATACCACATCCTTGTTCATCAAAACCATTTGAACAGTGGGGATAGCCATCGCAGATAAACTTATGACTTATGCACTCTTCATTTTCGGCATCACAATGAAAACTCTCGAAACGTGTGCAGTCATTGACTGAAATGACAAGAGAAATATGTATTTGAAAATATTTTATGGTTCACAAATATCAGATTCTGATTCAAATTGCAAACATTTTATTTCTTTAAGATATTGATGTGCATTGATATATTTCATATACCATTTGATAATTGATTGATTGATTGACTATTTAGCGTCATATTTTATGCCATCGATGGCTAACAGACGATCAGTTAACCTAACCACTGATTCCTGGGATTAACCAGTACTCGAGCACACCCCATCTCCGCAAGTAACTGATAACTTTCCCACTTGAATCAGTGGTGAGAGACGAATGATAATGAGACACAATGTCATATATCAATCATCACGGAAACTGTTGCCGGGCGGGCGATTCGAACTCACGACCCCTGGATTGATAGTCAGACGCGTAACCGACTGAGCTAATCGGGCCCGGCTCCATTTGAAAAATGATTAACACAAAGACAAAATCATTTATGTGTTTAAACATATGGCAGTGTGTGACAGGTTTTGTTTTTTTATGAGTTTTGTTGTTAATGAAGGAAGAAACGTACTACTTATAAAGTTCTTGTAATTAATTTTCTAGAAAATCCTTTCATCGGCAAATAATGTAATATGCTAATTTTATGTAACATCCATTTTTTTTATTTTCTTCGTAACGTAAATTTATAATAATAATTTTAGCATGCTTATCTAACAATATATGTTATATTTTGATACTCAAAAATAAATTTATGAAAATCTGCCATTTCTATTCCAAATAATATAATAATATTTTTCTTCTTTAATAAACAAAAATCATATTTTTAAACAACATATAACCTATAAATATTTACAAATTAAACACTTACAGCACTGTCGTTCATCAACTCCGCTGGTACAGTCAGCTTCACCGTCACAGAAGTTAGTAGAAGCAATACAGCGGCCGTCACCACAGTCGAAATGAGAAATGCACAGGGATTTAAATTGTGAATTTTCTGCAACATTAAGGACACATATCAATAGACTGACTGTATTTTATATGTTTTTGTTTTATTTTACGCACAGTTTAAAGAGACACACGACTTTGTACCGTGTTGACGTATTTAAATATGTTTAGATATGAGCTTGTATTAACTAAAGATTACTATATAAACATTATTATCAGTACCTTTTATGTAAAACTAGTGGTGGTAAGTACCTTTTATGTAAAACAAGTGATGTAACGCCTGTTTTGAAAATACAAATCAATAGTTCTTCAATGATTTGTTCTATTATAGACAACAATAAATTGGTCCAGTTATTATAGTTTTCAACGATTTCATAAATGTATACATACTGCTGAGTATATTTGCATCATATTGATCTTCGATTTCCAAAATATTTTGTTTGCATTATGACAAATTTATTTATCTTTCGAAGACATATTACATTGTTGAATTCAGCATAGATAGCCAATAGTACGAGTGTGTGACCCGAACACTTACCACAGGTTTCAATATCTGTAGCATGGCGACAGTATACGTCATCTAGACAGTATCGCGTCTCAACAGTCCGCCAGGGGGCCACACTGTAAACATGCACCACTTCCTTCGAACATATTTGTACTGTTAAAACATAAACACTAGTATTTTACACAAATATGCCACGTGTATCAAAATACGGCAATTTCATCACTTAACGAGTGTTGTAACATTCCCCTTAAAGATGATAGTTTTTGTCAATAAATAGAATTTTCTGAAACTTTCAAGAATTTAAGTTTAATGTATGTTTATGTGATAAAAATATAAGTTACCGTACAAAGTGTTTATTATTACCTTCGCGACAATAAATCCGTCTTTAAATGTTGGCGTGAAAATGTAGATTTTACAGGAAATGCTAAACAAAAAAAAAATTACATCTCGTGTATCAGAAATCTGTCGTCGATTGTTTCTGGTCATAAGATTATCCGTTGCGATTTTAATACCTGTATTTATTGTTAACTGTCCTTCTTCAATGTGTTTTGCTGTTATCTAGGCCGAGCTGTCAAACATCAGGACAGCTCGACATATTTGCTTCCGTTTGTGCGCGAAATTGGTGCGCATGAAAAACTATAGAAATCGTATATTAGCATTGCAATAATAGTAAATAAAACTAACTGAACTTTACCAGATGTTTAGATATTTATAGCTACAATATAAAACAACAAATATATTAGTATTCATATTAATTGATAAAAGCAGTGTATCAGGAAATGTTACTATAAATATATAAATATTTATTTTTCAAATGAATACATACCATGTCATTAGCATTATTTTTCATAAATATAAGACAAATAATTTCGAATTTCAAGTTCACCAAAACGTGACAAAAACACCTAATATTTCACTCGGAGTGCCGGGTAAAACTGAAACGAAATTCCTATTCTAAGAATAAATTCAATGCGTATACTGCTTGCCGGCATTCATCTTGTCATTCGGACGCTTTCTAAGATAAATCAGATTCATTAGTATGTAACCAATATGATGGGATTGAAAAATACGCGACCAATTTGATTTGTTGCGAGATACGTTGTTTTGAGCGAGAAAAGTATTTTCGTAAAACTGAGCGCTTAGGCCACGGTAAAAATCAGTTTTCTGTATACTTTGTTGGCTTATTTAAATAATATCTTTATCACCATAAATGTTCATTGAATGTATATAGGCCTGATGGATTTGAAATTAATTATTTTTTAGTCAATTCTTGGTTTACAAATATGGTACTATAATATTTCCCTTTTAAGACTCATATTATGTTGGTACTTCTAAGGACCTGTCAGTAATACTCTTAACTCTGCTCAAATCACAATCAAAATGAAATGTTACTTTCTGTTTCAAACATTAATAATAATAAGTAGTAACCATGACCTCTATCGACCAATAAAAAAGTTTCTAGCCACATATGGAAATCAATCTTAACACAGTCATTGGAAGCAGAAAATTCCGCCGTGAGGAAATCGCTTGATAGCGATGCATTTTCTTATCCCTATGATCATTATGTGATTTGAATGGTATTGTTGATGTGCCTGGAATATTTGAAAGCTTTGTCAAGCTTAAAAAATGAATTAAAAAAAAAATAAATGTGTTAAAAGGTGGGTATGAATACATTATTTCTGAAGATTAGTTTAACTTTGTCAACAATGTACACACTGAACAGAAGAACTATTTTCTAATGATATTGTGGCGCTACCGATATCAACAAATGGTAAAATGTAATCTTTCCATTCTTTGATTTCTATGAATGACAAGCCTTTTAAAATGTTTTATTTACTATAGAAATAACAAGAAAAATCAATAGTGGACCTTAACCTGCATTGGAAAGAGTATTTTACCTGAATGATTATTCATTCTTGCCCATAAACATTTTCTCATCAAAGATGACTAGAATTGTTTACCTTTACAACTGCCCGTGACTCTGTCACATTTCAGTTTATCGCCACACGTACATTCTTTGTCGCATTCAGGTCCGTATGTGCCACTGGAACAACCTGCATCCGTTTAGAAGACATTTTTGGTTACATGTTCAATGTTATACAAGTTATTTATTTCCATGTACATGACGTATGAGTACAACGAGCTCGGTTAGTGCATCTTAACAAGGTAAGAAAACGTATGTTTAATTACTATTGTTGTTTGATCAAATATAGCATTATAGTAGTGAACTATATTTGTTATCTTTTCGTTAGATATGAACTTTTATGTAAGTACCAACAAAAGGGTTTGTGTAAAACATTTTCGTTACATGCATATCGGATGACCGCATCACAAGTTAAGTTTATTTTTGTATATAACTAATGCACACAGCAGAATTTCTATATGTACACCGTGTTCTGTTTCTCAATTATCTAGTATCCATTTACTGGCGCCGAAAGATTACATACCTGATTTCATTTACCCCATCCATCTTATTCTGCTTATTAATAGGCTTTAAATTCTGATTGCCCAGTAAAGGCTTCAGCATTTTGATATTTGAAGTTACAATATATTGAATATGTTTCATCGATTATAAAATGAAATGTTCACAACATGCGTTAACTAAGTGCATTTTTATTCTAAGTTATAAAGGTTAAACAACACGGATACGTCACGAATGCTTTTGAACTATTATGCTTACAACGATACACATTTACAGATCATATATTGAATAAACATAACTACTTAGTTACTTAAATGAAAGTATAAGCAAATGTTGGTACATTTACCTATGCTTGCCAATATTTGAACTTCTGTCAACTGTAAATCAATTGTTTCATTTGCAAACTCTGCCGGAGACGCCATTGTATAGAAAACGGTGACATATCTTCCAGCAGATGCACAATTCTTGAATATCAGTACCGATGTTTTCTTTCCTAATGTAGTGTAGTTGTAGCACATGTCGTTTTCATTATCATAAAAATCTGTGTCAGTAGTATTTCCTATCATAACTGAGTAAACGTCGACGGTATACTCTTCATCTAGAATGTAATAACACCAATATAATACAAACACCTTGAGTTTTAAGATCGTTGAATAAAATAAGCATACCTTAGATTTTAATAAAATGGAATAACATGTAAAATGAAATGCCGAAATTGAATGAAATAAACATTTAATAGAACGCGGCAGATATGCACAGCCAGTTCGCCAGCTTATTTGTTGTAACAATTTGATCAAATAGCACCGACAAAAATTATGTTCATTAAAAGCCAGTTCCATGGTACACACAAGTATGGTTAACTCACAAGAATGTACGACTTAATATAAGTTATTACAGGCAATATGCATAAACAAAATC
This sequence comes from Panopea generosa, assembly GCA_029582155.1. Lineage (NCBI taxonomy): Eukaryota > Metazoa > Mollusca > Bivalvia > Adapedonta > Hiatellidae > Panopea > Panopea generosa. The sequence goes on from CM055899.1 coordinate 75,003,917, forward strand.
CCTCAAAGAAAACGGATGAATGAAATATAAATCAAATTTAACGAAACATTCTGTAGGTTAATACAGTAAAATTAAGTATTTTAATCTTATTATAAAATGATATTTAAAACGAATTATGTTAAATTGAATATGGCATAATGTTAAGTGTTTTAAACTTAGTATAAAAATGATATATAAAACGAATTATGTTTAATTGAATTTGGCATAATGTTACCGTTTTATAAATAATAAATTGGCATATGGAATACTAATGCCCAATGAAAAACAATTGATCATTACCGCTGGAATTACACATGAATACGGATATCATCAATCAATATATACAATTATCATTATATATGTACCTTCAAGTTCTTTGTCTATCTGGCATTTGTTGCATGACTTACGACAGTTTGCCGCCATGAAGGCGTGGTTTGTGTCACATTCTCCTTGACCAGCCCATAGCTTACACGACGCACTGCTGTCTATACAGTTACCTTGACCAACAACAAAATTGAAGTCGGTTCAAATAAGCTGTTTTCATTTCCGTAAATATATGCAGTAAAAAGTAGTAACAAGTAGAACTAAGTGTTTATACTTGGTATTCAAATGATACATAAAACGAATTATGTTTCATTATATATGGCATTATGCTAAATAATACATGCATGTGTAAGACGACGATTTGTATGGATAACCCATTACCACAAAGCATACCTCCAACGCAATAATTAACGTTTAATAAATGAAATTGAAACCATTGCAATATTAAAAACATAAATTAGACAAATAGCGATTGGAATGAAACGATGTTCCTATAGGCAAAACCGGGATGTAGTTATTTTCAATATTAAACAATTATCAAAACGATTTTATAGTTCTATTGACTATATCTATATCAGTCTATCCAAGAACCTGATATTTTATAATAGATAATTATATGCCTGTCTCACAATTCAAAGCAAGTCAGCGCTTAATAAATTGTAACGTTATTAAACTTTCCGTTAAAGCAACTGACAAATCAATGTCTTCATATTTGGCTTCCCAACATTGCTATTTAACAGACCAAATCGCGAGAGCACGGTCAGGTCTACAGACTAATATTTACATTCTCACTGAGATCAGTCTAAATAAACAAATGTAGACTAACAACATTTCATTTCACAATGAAAAACGGTTGCAGCTGGGTGGAGCTATAAAACACCAGATTGCATTTCATTGACACCACGGAAATACGACATCACATTGTTAAGAATTCCATGTGACGTTTGCCATAAATCAATGTAAACATGCGCGCGCGTAAGTGAAGCAAACTAATTCAGGTATTAAACATCACAATTATTTATTTCCCAACTTTAATAATTTCTGATATTTTATAACCTTTCTGCTTATTTGATTTCGTGAGCAAATATCAAAGTATTGAGATGTTGACTTCGAAAAGTTAAACATCAGTATCGACAGAAACAATGAATATTAAATCTAACATGTATAAATAACGAAATTCATAAACAAGCATTTCAGTTTATTAACGTTTCCCAATCAAATTTCCAGATCATATTATTTCCACAGAAGATTTTAATTGAAATTCTAAATAAAACGATGCTTATATCAGCTGCGATATTGGAAACTCTCTAAGTTGTCTTAAAGGGACGCTCGACACTGTTGATAAAATTTCATGCAAAACTTATTCTCAAATTTATATGCATGTATCTATATGTAGAGAATGTGAAATTACAATACCCAGCTCGTATATAGAGCATTTATTGTGTAATGTCAAACAGAAGCGAAATCACTTTTTAATATTGTGCCATTTATAACTGAAGTGTTCAATAAATCTATTTTATCATTTTTGTCTGTATATTGAAGATATTCGAAGAAAATACATATATTAAATGTCATATGTTTTACTCATATTCTAAAACTAGTGTGATAAACTATAAAAACAAAATGTTAAGAAATTTCTGAAATATGAAGTTTCATAGTATGATTATTAGAGATTAGTCTACATATGGTTATATGTTATATACAGTAGAACTTCAATGGCACGAACCCGGACTGGATAAAATAATTCGAGTAAAAGGTTGTTCGAGCCAAGTATTGTTCACAATCATATCCTACATGTATATGTATATAAATCGAAATAGGAATTCGGCCGGGACCAAAAAGTGGATTCGAGCCACATATGGTGTTCCAGCCATCCGTGTTCGAGTCAACGAAGTTCTACTGCATAAACTTTGATTTTACACCTGAACTTGAATAAAACACGATTCAGCATTATCTTTGTATATATTGTTTTTTATTATAAACCACCATTTACAAGAATTATCGTTGTTGTAATGAAAATTAAAATTGTCCTTTAAGTTCCACTCAACTGCAAATGTGCAGTTTATCTTTATCGTATATGTACGAGGTAGGCCGAATGCAATATAAATGTAAATGCTTTGTAATAAACGTTCTTACGGAACGGTGATACATTTGTTAAAGCAGTATAACAACCAAAATACGCATGCGTCTGTTATGTGATTAGAATGTTGGTGAGGAGGTTACAGTACAAATAGTATGTTAGTTAATGATACAATACAATAATGTAGAATAAAATAAATCCAAACTAAATAATAATGATAATATACATTAAGTCTCGCTGTCTGGCGGTAAGTTAACAATTGCATTGGAAGTGGATGTCTATAATTTCCAGGCATAGTATCACCATTGGAAACAGGAAATGAGGCAGTCTGTGGGAAGTCTACTTTCCCTTTTTCAACAGTGATCACACTGGACAGAAAAGACAAACAATAAAATGTGAGTTTCACTTCTTTCTTTTGGGTCTCTCTATGAATGACACGTATGCAAACTGTTTTTATTTACTAAAAAATAAGAACGAAACTCAGTGGTAGCCATACAAACTCAGTCTTGTGACCAAAGTAAAGTAAAAGATAACGGCAAAATCTGAATGCAGTAGAAGTATTATGGTTATGATTATATTGTCGATGTTTAAAGACACTTCATTAATACTATAAAACCATGTCTTTAATACATTACTATAATATTTAAAACAATGTATTTTTTTTCTGTTTTGAAAAAATGTAACGTATAACATTATTTAGAAATAATGTATCAATAATAATTTACCTGGTCGGTATAACCAGATTACAATTTCGTAGATCTCTTTCATGTCTTCTAAATCAACTCTCCACCATGAAAAACCCGTAGAGTTGTCTCCCTGTGCCCAAGCGTAAGAACTGTTTTCATATCTGTTACCATCGATGGCGGATCCGGCGGTTGCAAATCCTATAGTTATCGGTCCTTGAACCGCGTTTTTACCATATGCGATATTCTCTGAAGGAAGTAAACAGTATATGATAAAGAATCCCCTGAAAACACAGAATGCAACCAAAACAATCCAACAGTAGGTTTAGTTTTATAAAGTATGTTAATGAGAGGATTAGAAACATGAATCCCTCTCCTTGGTTTTATAGTGTGTAGTAAGGACACAGCTCTCCCGATTGGGTCCGTTAAAGAACAAACTTGGGGTTACCTACTTGAGTACGTTGATTTGTCAGTTGCTTTAACTGACAGTTTGAATGACGTTACTGTTTAGTAAGCGCTCGATTATTATTAATTGTGAGACAGGCATAGAATTACCTGCTTCATTAATGGTTAACATACCTGATTGGGAAGATATCAAGGACTGAGACAGACTATTGGCTTTAGGACCCTGATATGATAATAATGTTGTGTCAGTTGCATTATCTTTAAAGCTCACTTGGACTATAAGGCATGAAGGATGATATGTTTTGCTATAATAGTTTTCAATTATTTCCTACTGATATTTTAAGGGATCCTACTACAACTGAAACTTAGAAAGCTAATTGCGATACATATCATTACAATTAAGGTCATCCAGAAAAAAATTGTTTAAAAAATCAAAATACTAATTTCATGATTATCATGAACATTGAAAATACAATTTTCTTTACAATTAGAACACATCATCATATTATCTAGAAGATTCCTAAATGGCATAAATGGCATTTAAATTATTTAAATCAATACCTTTTTCTTAATTTTAAGTAATAACCTATAATGTGTTTGAACTCTTATGGTATATAAATATGAATATGTAGGTATATATATATATCGGTCAATAGCTATACACAGATATATAAAATGTTAATTGTGTTATGTCTCATGCCAACTATAAATAACATGTTATATCTTGTAGTTTGTATCCTGTATAGAAAACCACACGTACTATACGGAAAAATGAGTAACATATACTTTTGTCAACACCTTACCCCTACATCTTGTTTTTTCTTTAAAACAAATGATGTCTTGCCTTTAAATAAGAACATATTATTCAAACCTTAAACACCTTGTTATATTGTGTCTTAATGCTCAAATATTTACCTATTTGTATTTGACATGTTGGACCTGCCCAGCCGTCCTTACAGTGTGAGCACCTGCCGTTATCTGTGCACAGTTCCTTATTCATGCAATTACAATCCAGACAGTCATTTCCAAACTGGTTATTAGTACACGACTTTCCTAAAGAAAAAAGAACAACACATATTAGACCCATTCAAAGAGAAACCAAGTATAAAAAAGTAAACAGCACGTAATTTTATCAACAAATATCACGGTCACAATCTCGTTTATAAACAGTACATGTTACGGTTTTGTTTTTAATATACGTTTTTGCTAATAAGTAAACCTTACAATATGTAAAACAAAGTATACTGAAACGAACAACTAACCCGCCTCTTTTGTATTTCCGATATCTTCGACAAACATTGAGTAGAGTTATTGAAATTTGTACACGACATGAAGAGACTCTTTGTAATGATTTTACTTAGCCTCAATGATATTTTTTATTAAGAAAAAACATTCATGGATATTGCTTTGATTTTCTTTGAGAAAATAAATAAAATGTCAGGTGGCAGGTTAGCTGTTCCGAAAACTATTAAAACGTATTTTTTCGGGTTATTAAAACGCATAACATTAAATTAATATAGAAGACTACGTCTCCTGCTGGTCATACATGTCCTTATTTATCAATTATACAATTATGAAGACAGTTTAACTATTCTTATAAATTTTTAGTTACGCTTGTCTGAGCTGGTATCAGCAATTTAAAGAAGCATCATTAGATCTTGCATATTATGTTGCTGCGTCAAAGTGCAAGTAAATATTTTAATGCATTTATGAATTTGCTAGTAAAAACAAACTTGCCTTCTGTGGTAGTCTCTTCCGTTAAAAGCAATAAACACATAACAAAAAAATGACCTTGCATCTTTTCAAAATATCCGTGATCAATATTATAACGGTTTTGTTGCTGTTATGGACGATGGCGTCAAACGCATTGGCATTTTACTTGATATATGGCTGCAACATGCGTTCTCTGCAACTGCTTTTAATGAACTGCTTGTTTGATTTTCGAAAGCAATCATGGTGAAGTAAATTTTGGTGTCATCTTTCCAAGTTGTTAATAACAGTCAAACGATATTGATCAACGTTAATAAACAATAGAAATTTAATGCTACATATTTTGATATTAACGAATGTGTCATAAGATATCGTTTATTCATCAGTAGTGGTGTTAAACAAGGAGACGCCATATATATCAATATATGGAAATGCAAACATCAGGTATGTGTTTCATTGGTGTACACATATAACGAGAAAGTGTGAAATACGTAATGATTGTTATACACACATGAAATATAAAATACCGTGGCCACAATACGTGAGGTTAAATGTAATGGCAATGCTTATTGTAATTTTAAACGGTCACGTTATGACATTAACACGTTAATACATTATTAATCCATACATCATTTTACCATTTTTGACAAGCGATTTATGCGGTTATATATATTTATATCATACAACTGTAAAGATTACATTAGATAACTGTTTTCACAACATTGATACCCTGATCATCAGTGTAACTTCATTGCTGTAAAACTGTACAGTTCTACCGAACCTTTCCAGCTTTACCTCTATGTTAAACCAACCGCTTGCGTTGTGAACGTCATATCATTCTATGTTCTATCTTGTTAAATCGCTTTACGAAGCATCAATAAATGATACAAATGATGATTGGGTTCTCTGATCACCGCTTTAAGAATGAAATGCAGTTGAAAAGCTATATACTGTCATACTAACAATATAAACAACAATGTTTGACATTTTTTGTACCGTAAAGAACGTATGTTTTGGGTTTCATCTATAGTTATGTTTTGTAACAAGTAAAAAGTAAAGGCATAACACATCCATAAGAAACAAAGAGTGCTTTCGTGGGGTATAATGAAGGTCATAACTTATTCTTGTTTGTTCTTATTCAAAACGCATTTTCCATATTCCAATGTTCATTTTGTGATTTGTATGACCTTCTCTTTAGGGTAAATTACACGTTTTTAGTCATATGGATATTTTCAATACAAACAGTCATGTTTAGTAGAGGATATATATATGTGAAAATAAAATATAATTATGTTTGTGTGTTTGAATGGGGTTTAACTATTTTCAACACACATTTCAGGTTATATATATAGAATACCAGTTTTATTAGTGGAAGAAGACCTCAGAATGAACTTCAGTAGAACCACAGCCATTCAGCTACTAGTAACTAGCAAACCTTTTCACATAACAATTTTGGAGGGAACGGGACTCGAATCTACGACCTTATCGGTGAAAGGTTAGTTGTCTTGACATGACGACGTAGACAACTCAGCCACGGAAGACCCTCAACTAGTTCATGACTATTGAAGGAATCGTACTTTTAAGGATTAAACGCGCTGTATTACATGATGTACCGCGTGAGAGTATAATAAACCCATGAGATTTTTTAATATTATTATAGTTTTTTAAAACTACCTCTTCATCGATATTTTGTTTTCCGTAAAACGCGGGTTCGTTTATGTAAAATGCCGAGCATTTCTCCGACATGTCGGAACATCTTAATGCCGTTTATTTGGTGTGGTTAGAATGACACTAATTTGAGACGTTGACACACATGACACACGATGACTCTGGGAATCTGAATTCCTATTTTTTTTACGTTTCATAAAGAGATAACCGGAAATAAAAGGTAAATATACCATTATTATTAGCTAAGTAATAAAAAGAAACTTGAATGTGTGCTTATTTATTATTTAATTCATTAAATTCGTTTGCAAAAATGAAATAGTACTTGGCAGAGTGTCCCATATTATATTTTTGACAACACTTTTAATACATTCAATAATAGAAGAGCACTACAGGTGATTTTTATTTACCAGAGAACCGTTGTAAACATAAACAGGTATCTTATTATTGATTTGGGGGTTTGTAGATTCTACATTTATTTCTCGCTTTATTACTAATCTATAGTTAAATTATATGTTCGCCAGGCATGATTTACCTACTTTACCTATATCAAAATGCAGTGGCCGTATCTCTTTTGCATTCAAATTTGAATCGACTGTAGTAAGATTATCTATATAAACTACTATTTACATTTGATCGCCGTTAATTTTCGTATTAACGATGTGTTCACTCAGATTTACTATGAAAAATTTATAAGCTGTACATGTTAACATGGCGTAAAGTCTTTTATATAAAGATATAATGACATTATTGGTCAAATTGAGTACACAGTTATACTGCTCTAATCTATAAATAGATTATACATGTACATACGGGTATTACCGTCAATATTTAGTAGAGCGTGTGACAAATAATGAGTGTGACGCTCTTATCAACTTCAAAACTCACGGGACAAATGACTATCACAAGACCATATGATCATACGAAGGAGATAATACGAGATTAAATACTGCGTCTCATATGTTATATAAGCAGTAACAATGCTGATTTAGTACACAGTGATATGAACACAGTGATTGACAAGGACGTGTTGAAAGAGTGAAAAGCTGTTATTTAATACACACCTGTTACTATAACGAATAAAACTATGTCTCATTTACTCACTTTGGCAAGTGTTGTTTTAGCGTTGATTTGTGTGTCTGCCGCACAGCTAATCATACCAAAGACGCCATTCGGGTATATATACAACGGAGGAAGCAATGATGCACCGATTCATCTAGATATCCACATGGGACCGTTATGCCCGGTCAGCGGTGCTTCTCTGCCAGTGGCAAAAATCGTAGCTGAACATTATGGGGCATCAACGCTGAAATTAACTCTTCATATGTTTCCGTTACCTTACCACCATCAGGCGTACCTCACTGCTATAGTAAGCTATGTTTAATGTTAGTTATATCTCACAACTGCCGTAAGTAAATTTTAAATATCATGATTATTAGTTGCATCTCGCTGATATCTTCGTTCATTCTAGATATGTTCTTTAAGGTTATAACCTTCAATAAAATATCTTGACCGTTTGGATTGAAAATGGTCAAATAAAAAGTACAATAATTGTTGGTTGAATGAATATGAAGAAACAAACAATTCATTAATGAGAAATGGTATAGTACCACAAATATGGTATTCAGGTATTACGGCTTTATTTATAAATGCATACAGAATATGGTTCATTCAATTACGTGCTTAAATAAACAAGTAAACAAAATATTAAATATATAATTGTCTGCACCAACATAGCTTATTTATCACTTTTAAGGCGTCCGTAAACGTGCATTTCCTTAAACGAATACAGCCGTATCGTTAGAGGGAAGCTAAATAAAAAATGCTTAATGATAATTGCTGTAGAATTTCAGATTAATGTTCTTAGCTAGATGTACACGTTTTTGTGGCTTTATGTTTGAAACATCTCGTTTCTTAAAGCAAACTAAGGATTTTGTTATTATCATGTCCGTGTTTATTTTAATGTTTAACTCAAAATGGCACACCTGTCCTTTGTTATTAACATGTCCATCATACTTCAAATATAACACAGACCGTGAATCTTTCGGAACGCTTGAGGAACGGACAGTTGAGAAGAATTCTTAGATTGCATTCAGATGTTGACCAGGCTTTATGAATTGAATAATAGGTAACCAGTCATTGTCATTTCTCACACGCGTGTTTAATCGAAAGTTCTATATATAATAGGGAACCAGGTTTCCGGTCATCATGATGAAATTTGATAAACAATTTCAAATTACCCTATATTAGGTTTTGTATATTAAGTGAAATTAGACCGGTAAAGTTACGTTAAAAAGGAATGGTAAGTAGTGAGCATTTTACCTTTGGTATTGCTTAAAAGGATTTCAAGGAAGTGTTATCGTGAACTATTGGATTCCTTAGATTCGTTTTGAAGGACGTCAATTTGAGCTTTAAATTTTTTAATTTTCTGCTCTGTTTTCTGCAAAGCCATGACATATTTCTGCATGTAGCATCATGTGCTACTCATAATAAAACATATTTATCGGACCATTGTTTTGTATACCATATACATGGTTATGTAACCGCGTTTGTAAGATTATAGCCTGGCGATGCTACTTCTATTTACACTGAATCGACTCAGGAGAAAAGAGCGAGGATACAGAACCCGTTATCAAGTGCTTAATTATCCTATGTCAATGTTGCTACTATATTCCAAGGCAGTGACCAATGCTGCCACCTCATTTGTATGTATGTGTGCATTGTACTTATTGTTGTTATTTTACATATTGATTATGCTGTTGTAGATAGTGGCCGTGTCATTTAAATGCTTCGTTTCCTGTCAAGTATATACTTTTAATATTTATAATGGGAGTTAATTGAAATTGCAACAACGGTATTTCCGATATTTTGGATCTTTTTCAGATTCGCGTTCTCAATATATACTATATATATGGAGATAATTATTTTTGTTCCCAAATAATTATCTCCACATTTGTAATATTTCTATTACATATACACATGTTTATTTTTCAGGGTGCCCAAGTGGTGAAACACGAGAGATCAGTTAATGTCGCATACCAATGGTTTGATACCATCTATGCAAATTTGGACAAACTTTCCAATGATGCCACATATAACATGTCAACTCATGAAGTTATCCGGTAAAAGTTACAATTTACCATTTATTTTCATTTTGTTGGTTATTAATGTTTTTCGTTCACAACTTATTAAGAACACAGCAACATACCAAAGCTTGGTTTAAGGTAATTTCTGTTCCTACTTTAACATTAAGTCATACTAGCACCATAAAGTATCATTTATATCATTTTTACAATAATGACAGTTTTAATTAGTGTATTAATCAAACTCAGTATATGTCTGACTGGTTCGTTAACCTTTGGTACTCCATCATTGATAAGTTTATACGGCGTTGTTTCTTTTAAACTCCGAAGCTTGAAAAGACAATGAAATACCATGACTGTAGCATACCAAATGTTATTTATATTTGAGAAGAATTCACATGTTTAGCGTTGTTTTATTTTCATTGATACGTTTCATACTTTTCATGCTCTTCATATATAAATTGATGGTCTCCATGTATTCATGTGTGATTTCCATATATTATGCGCTGTTGTTTTTTATTTATGTGTTAAGAACGCTGTTATAGATATATGTTCTTAAAATAATCACCATTATCAAACGTTTATGTCACATGATTATGTCGTAATACTTAGTATATAATTAAATGTAACTCGTTGAGTGAGTTGATATAAACTTATAAATTAACAGCATAATATTATATATATAACATTTGGAACACATTCAACAATATTTATGTGAAATAAACAATATATAATTAATATAAAATTCAATAGCAACTAGTTACTATTATGTACAATCAACAACATACACATGGTGTTAGCATCACATACATTTGTACATATGTGTGAATTCAACAATACAAATATACTGAAACAAAATTAAGTTTGTCGTACATTATGTTTGAACACTTCACATAACGTTCGAGTAAGTCTTATATTCATAGTTTAACTACAAAGTCATTTTATATCACTATTTGACGAATATATTGCTGAATGAAAAGTATTCCTTGTAGATGATGTTATGTCTTCTTTTATGAATGCGGTTTATTAGATTTTGATATCTCACTAAAATTATTTAGATGTTTTGCATTGATGATTTTTAAAAAGGTATTAAATGTTGACAGAGCAATGTTTGTGTTGCTTATTTGATGATATTGTGATAGTTCGGTTATAAGATCCAGCTAAGACAAATATTTTATGAACAGTAAACGAAATATGACAGTAGCAGACATAAACAACAAAGCTACAATGAAAATCACACGCTTTATTAATAACAATCGATAAAGTCCACCTCAACACTCAATAAATAGTTTTATTTACGTGTTGGAAATGAAAATACGACTTAAACCCAGCTTCGCTGCGATGTTATTAATTATCACCCGAGAACCATGCTGATTTGGTTCTGTTATAGTTCGGAGCACGATGAAAATGCCGGGAGCCACATCGATTAGAATGGGTATAAAAAGCCGTGCGGCCTCTTAAAATGTTAGTTCTTGATTTGCTGCAGACAGATTAATTTCGTAGAAACATAGTAGAATATAGGGTTTAGATACGATATTGTATAAAGGGTTACCTGGCTTTATATTACTAACGATTCACTAACAATCTGAGCTGCCGTTGTAATCTTCATTGCCGGCTCCATTCCTTACGGCAGTATTTACCTACTATTTACCTGGTGAACGCTCACATGCAGTATTGAAAGTGGGTAAGCGAACTCTAATTATTAAGACAGGTGTAGGTGTGTATGTACACGCTGGTTTATAACAACGAGCTACTGAGCGCTCGTTTTATGCGTTGAGCTGACGGTCTAGCCAACGCTCGCTGTGACATTGAGCAACTGTGGTACTGAGCTAGTGAGCGCTAGTTATTGAGTGAGCTACATTGAGCCACTGAGCTGTCGGTTAAATTAATGAGCTCTCGTTTATGTCAGTGAACTCATGAATTGGTATTTATATTAATTGATGATAAAATTAAATAATTTCTTAAAATCACGAATTGGATTATTTAATATAAAAACAAAATTACTAATATCAATTTAGTCTAGAGTTCTACTCATCTTACTTTCAGATTACTCGGAAGTTTTGCCAAAGACTGTGGTATGGAAGAACTGACGTTCTTTGCTCAAATGGCGTCTGAAACCATGGAAAATGATGTACGAGCTGCCTGGAAATATTCATGTTCAAGTACGATTTATATAAACGTTTGCTTATTTCCGCACATGGTTCCTATTTTAAGACATATACTTAAGCAATATGATATTTTCAAGCAGCATAGAATGACCCCTACGAATCCAAGACATCAGAAATAATAACAACACTGAGGCAAATAATGGGGCGACATAAAGATAACGGTACTTTAAATAATTGGACACTTGATATCTGGATCCAATATTCTGGATCCAAAACTTATGTGAAACATTCATAACATACGGGTACATTGTACATACGAGGTGTGTCCAAAAAGTTCGTGGACGCATTATTTCAAAAACAAAGAAACGCAGTTATAAGGATTATACTGACATTGCCAGAATCGGACAAAATTTCTCAAATATCAAAACTATAAATAATCAAATAGTCACTAATCATTCTCGAATGTTTTTACTACATGGTGGTGAGATCATGTCGTTCTTCATGTCGATATCCTCGGTGTACTTTCACCAGACAGATAAATACTTCAAAATCGTTGGCGATGACCGATTTTCCCGCTGTGAAGTCGTCTTGATTAGTGGCCCACCCGTCGGAATATCTCCGATGCCACTTGTGGATAGGGGAGTGGAGTCCTGATAGTTTCCCCATGGTTGTTTGAATAATTTCCTTGATCTCCCTTGGCGGTTTGCCGAGCGAAACACACACTTTAAATAACATACACCATAACTTTACTTCATATCCTGGTAGATGTGTTTAGAAAAGACCGTGTTAGATACAAAAAATTGCTAAAGACGTTAGAATTTATCAAATATGACGGTCGAGATAACGTTCCATCTGGCGTACGTAGCAATAAGCAGACATATTCTTTTTCGCTAAAACATAAGCAGATAAGATGCTAGTACAGATAGTGAAATACGGTATTTTCTGACCTTGACCGCTAAGTGATTAGTCTTCGTATATAATTACGTATAAAATCATTCAATTATATCATTAATTGATAATATGTTGCCTTTTTGACGAGAAAAGATGTCCGATTCCGGCAATGTATGTGTCATCCTTATAACTGTGTACAGTGCGTTGTTCATGATTCATTCAATGTGTAATACGAGACGAAGTTCTCGAGGACTTGTTAACCTTCTAGGATCACAGGAAATAGTGGTCAGATTAACTAGTCATCTGTTGGCATAAAAATGACGTCAATTAGTCAATATATCAATTATTCCCAACAAGCTTCCTTTCTTCAAAATGGTGTTATTATCAGATATCTTACGTTGCCAACTTTTTACCACAGGATCAGTAGCCTCAACTCCAACATTCATGCTGAACGACGTAGTGGTAGAGGCAGAATCGACGTGGACACTAGCCGATTGGCAGCAGGTTATTGATCCTCTACTTAAAGGTCTTGGGAGGCAAAACATCCCCGATAACAAGGTAGTCAACAATACATTACACTTCCACCATCATTTAATTACAAACAAGTTTCAGTACTTATATGAAGGTCTTCATATGTTTAGTTACTTGCTGAAACCGGCAGATTGAAGGTAATTCATTATTCGTCTATCGTTTTTCAATTAAAAACTAATCACCACCTAAATTACCTCCAATATTGAAGAGTTACATTATTTGAAAGACGAAAAGCGAGTTATCATTTGTGTATTTCATAATATTATGGTAATACCATAACATGTAAATAAGTATGGGGTTAAACACCATTTAACACACATGAAACGTTGTGTGATATATCCAGTTTTATTGTTTAAGTAAAATTTCAGAAGTAGCAAAATTTCATACATCATTATTTAGCCGAGCCGGGCTCGAACCGACGACATTAATATTAAGACGTTAGTGTCATTAGAGTATTTTAGCACAGTCGTCATAATGTTTGATAAATAATCTTAGTAGAGCCACTATCGTTCTGCAATTAACTAATTTATTTTCTTCTTACACAATGCATTTTTATTTATGTAAACAACGTCCTTGAACGATGCACTTCTTCATATTCTGGTTCGACCAAGAAAGACATCCATCGACTGTTTTTTTTTATTAGTTGCCGGACCTAGTTTCTAAATAATGAGAAAGATCTAAACCAAATGGTATTTTATATAAATATATATAAAGAAACATTATAAGACATTAAAGTATTTGCAACGATTTTGACGAGTATATAATCCGTTTGGGAATATAAATACCATATCTCCAATCATTTTCCAAAACGATTGGGACGAGATAAAACCTGAAACACAAACAACTTTTCTTTAATTAACACTTAATTCAATGTACAATAAGCTGGTGTTAAACATATCTTTAATTACATACATTACCATATAACTCATGGACCACATATTTATGTTAAAGGCCTGTCCATCAGACACTCAGACGTGCCAGTATTTACCAGGGAAGGTTGAGTGCTGTACAAAGGGCGAAGCCTGTATCACCAACGTTGGATGTAGATGCTTTGAAGAGGAAAGGCGAAGCAATAAAGATGTAGAAACGATGGAATTCAAACCACTTGTAAAATAATTATGTTATTTTTAATACTGAAACATTTAACTGTCAATTTGTATAGTGATGAATAACAATTGATGACATAACAAATAAAAACTATTTCGACTATTTTACATATGTTTAAATCTCTTCGTCAATGTATATTGTAACGTTACTTTTAGTACCAACATCTAAAATGGACAAAATTAAGAACACAATGTACTTTGATTTTTTCATCAAGTTTGTTTATGAGGGGTTATGGAATACGCAACACCCTAGTGCCATTCTAGCACCGGTTAAGGAGATATTTTATTTGCAGAAACATGTTCCTGTAAGATGCATTGTACATAAACTATTTGTTGTAAGATACTTTGGCGTTATTTCAACATTTTATGTTGGACAGTTTTATTTTGCATATGTCTCATTTGAAGACAATATATGTATTACCTTTTATTTCCCATTATGTCCTATGCAATTAAGAACAATTGCCCAATAAATGTGTTCACTGTAATTTTAAATTTAAAAGCACGCACATATTTTATCGATAAAAACATGCACAGTATACACTTATAGCTTGAATAAATGATATGCTGCGATTATAAATTGTAATTATTTACTACATATTTATATTTACATATAACGTACTGTGTGGCCTTTAACCGAAGTACTTCGGAATAATTCCGAGTGTCCATAGTTTTTCTGAGAAACTTCTCAAAAAGTATTTTTTAACGGAGTTTAACTTCGTCTTCAACACATGATAAACTATAAATGACATATCAAGTTTAATTGACAGATGGCAACCTTAGCGTGACTCTGTTTCGAAGGTCCTTCTGCAAGTTACTAGCAAACTTCCCACATAAAGCTTTTGGACAGAACTTGACGTCAGTGATGACGTGTATGTTTTCATTTGACGTCAGCACATCAGACCACTCGGCTACGGACGATACCGCCATCACTCAAAAAATAGAACAAGTTGGTTGGTTTTAAAAGCATCCAATGGTTAGGGTTTAAAAAAGAGGTGGCAATTAGAGTTTGTTCAAAACATGCTTGTTAATTGATGTAAAGATGCAAAATCTTAGTCAAACATCATATCTAATTTAAAAAAAGATAAAACACAATCGCACACAAGGTATTAAATACAAGGATTATACCAAATCCCGACTAGGTTCCGTCTGACACGGCCAAATTTCTGCCGCAGGTAAAATGCAAATGTAGTGTGCTTAATAAAAATGTTGGTGTTTAAATGTTATTCAATATGTATTTCGATTTGCATGTTTAAAAAACATGTCTTGAAACTAACCTTATATATTTTCAAACGTACTTTCTGTTATGTTCTATAAAATTTACTACTGTGATCATATATATTTTAAAATAATTTGTATACATATTTTAAATTAATTTGTGGATATATTATTTTAAAAATACAATTAAAAACAACTTTTTTTTCATTAAAACTTGTGCATGTTCGGCGATATGTCTGAATCTTGCAAAGTGCTGAAAATACGCAACACCCATTAACTCACCTTTTTTTAAAAGGTGTAAGCTCAACTTTGATTTTTGTTCTTTATTGTTGTAAATAATAAAAGATAAAAAAGGCTTGTCATTCATCATAAATAGAGAGACCTAAAGAAAGAAATGAAACTTACATTTAATTGTTTGTCAACATTTGCACTACAAAAATATGATGAGAAAAGTAGGGGTCATGTGTCATACAAGAGATTTTTTCTGCTCAATGTGTAGATTCTGCACTGTTGACAAAGTGAAAATAAAAATCATGAGCTTCTACCCAAATTTCCAAGTATCAATTTTGTTCTAAACTCACTATTCAAAATGTTCAAAATACATCAATACAAAGATGAGCATTAAAACAAGGAGTTATATACACGTCCTTGATTAAAACATGCATTTTTAAAGAAGAAGAAACAAGGATTATTTATAACCGCCATTATGTGGCTACTCCACGGAATCACATCCTGTTTCTAATGGTGGTGCTATGCCTATAAAAACCCTGAAAAAAGTTTTTTTTCTAATCACCTCTATTTTAATAGGTACTATCAATTTGCAGTAAAACTGCCTTGTTTCTGGCATTAAATACGGAAACTTTTGTCAGAAAACCGTCAGAAAACCACTTTCTACGTGAGATGTCTACTATCATGCAATTTTGATGTGCTGGACTAATTTTACCAAAAAATATTTTTTAACCTAATTTAATTAAACATTTAACATCAATATAGTCACATGACATATTGCAGATATTATCTTAGCAAAATACATTATTCAATACTATGCAAATTCTAAAAAAATAATGCATATCTCAATCATTCAAAATAAAAAATCTTCAACATTTTGCACATATATGTTTTATATGAGACATCCGAAGGCAATAAGAATAATTGATTGATTGATTGATTGAACATTAAGCGTCATTTTTATGCCATCGGGGCTAACAGACGATCAGTTAACCTAACCACTGTTTCCTGGGATTAACCAGTACTCGAGCACACCCCGTCTCCGCAAGTAACTGATAACTTTCCCACTTGAATCAGTGGTGAGAGACGAATGATAATGAGACACAATGTCGTATATCAATCATCACGGAGACTATTGCCGGGCGGGGGATTCGATCTCACGACCCCTGGATTGGTATTCAGACGCGTAACCGACTGAGCTAATCGGGCCCGGCACAATATGAATAAACAATAAACTTTACATTTTAAAAATCGGCCTGGCATTTATAACATTTATTAGTTTTGAATTTACAATTTAAAACATGATAAAATTGTTGATGTCATAAAAGTTGAGATATACACAGGTGACAATCGATAAAGGATACTGTGTTAAAATGTCGTAGAAATATAGTGTTAAGTAATATTTTGAAATTTCACAAATATCCTATAAAAAAGATAAACACAGCATTGTGAAATGAAACAAAATACTAATCTGTCATACCTTTTTACACACATATATATACGCGAGATTAAATTCAAACCCTAGTAACTACTGATGATTTGATAAAAACAATTTATTATATTGAAATTAAAATGGGAGAATTCGCCCTTTATTATAGTTTCATGTCAATTTAGATATAGTAATCCAAGGGCTAGCAAAAACACAACGGCTTCCTTTTTTGACCACCTACGTAGATGACAAAGAAAAACACGGCCATGTACATGGGTAATGCTTTCTTTGTTTACTACAATAACTGCAAACGTTGCTAAAGCTGCTACCGCTGATGCTGCTATTACGGTTTCTATTTTCTGTTATTAACATTCCTACTTTATAACTTAAAATATCAAATAAATAATTACATCAATTTTTAAGGAAAAACATATATAACTAGTATCGTGTATAATGCATTGCTAATAAATCTAAAAGTATTATTCCTCTTATTGCTACTACTACTATTACTACTACTATTTTTACTACAACTACTACTACTTCTTATAATAATAATAATAAAACAACAAAATATACTACTACTGCTACTACTTTTACTACTACTACTACTACTGCTACTACTTCTACTACTATTACTAAAACAACTATAAAAAATACAACAACAATTACTACTACCAGTCATCTGTCGTTGATTTGGGCATGTTGGCTCGGCTTTGTTATGTTTTGTTAATGACAAAACAATTTCTATACTTTAGATGTATCTATTTCTACCCAGCATCCGTCGTTGATTGAAGCAAGGTGACTCGACTTTGTTATGTTTAGTTTATAACGATACATTATCTATACTTTCCTTGCGTCTAGTTCTACCCACCATCCGTCCTTGTTATCTTTAGTTAATCGACCTTGTTTTCTTAATGTTAATGACAATACATTTTCTATACTTTAGATGCACTTTTTTCTACCCATCATCCGTCGTGGATTGGAGCGTGTAGCTCGACTTTGTTATATTTAGTTTATGACAATACAATTTCTACATTTTAGATTAACCTATTTCTCCCCGTCATCCGTCGTAGATTGTGGCATTGTGACTCGGCTTTGTTATGTTTAGTTAATGACAATACAATTTCTATACTTTAGATGTACCTATATCTCAACGACATCCGTCGTGGATTTGCGAATAGTGACTAGATGTATCATGTTTAGTTCATGAAAATACAATATCTATATTTTAGATGCACTTATTTCTTCCCTTCATCCGTCTTGGATTGGAGCACGGTTGCTCGGCTTTGTTATATTTAGTTGATGACAATACATTCTCTACAATTTATATGTACCTATTTCTCAACGTCACCCGTCATTGATTGGGGCATGGTGACTAAGCTTTGTTATAATTTGTTGATTAAAATACATTTTTGTACATTTTAGATTTACCTATTTCTCCCCGTCATCCGTCGTGGATTTGGGCATTATGACTAAGCTTTGTTATGTTTAATTAATGAAAGTTCAATTTGTAAATTTTATATCTAACTATTTTTACAAGTCATCCGTCGTAGATTGGAGCAACGTGACAAAGCTTTGTTATGTTTAGATTTTGGCATTACATTTTCTATACTTTAGATGTACCTATTCCACCCGTCATCTGTCGTGGATTGGGGCATGGTGACTCGGCTTCGTTATATTTAGTTTATGGCAAGACATTATCTATACTTTCCTTGCGTAAATTTCTACCAATCATTCGTCCTTGTTATGTTTAGTTAATGACAATACATTTTCTATACTTTAGATGTCATATTTCTACCCGGCATCCGTCGTTGATTGAAGCATGGTGACTGGACTTTTTTATGTAAAGTTGATGGCAATATATTTTCTATACTTAGATGCACCTATTTCTTCCTTTAATCCGTCGTAGATTGGGGCACGATGGCTCGTCTTTGCTATGTTAAGTTGATGACAGTACATTTTCTATAATTTATATTTACCTATTTCTCCATGTCATTCGTTGTGGATTGGCGCATACTGACTCGGCTTTGTTATGTTTAGCTGATGGCAATAAATTTTCTATATTTTACATGTGCCTATTTCTATCCGTCATCCGTCATGGATTGAGGCATGATGACTCGGCTTTGTTATGTTTAGTTAATGACAATGCAATTTCTATACTTTAGATGTACCTATTTCTACCCGTCAACCTTCACGGATTGGACCTGGTGGCTTGGCTTTGTTATGTTTAGTTGATGGCAATACATTATCTCTACTTTAGATGTACCTATTTCAACCCGTCATCCTTCATGGAATGGACCTGGTGGCTTGGCTTTATCATGTTTAGTTTTTGACAATACATTTTCTATACTTTATATGTACCTATTGATACCCGTGTTTCGTCGTGTATTGGGTCATGGTGACTCGGCTTTGTTATATTTAGTTTATGACATTACAATTTCTGTACTTTAGATGTACTTATTTCTACCCGTGATCCGTCGGTGATTGGGGCATTGTGTCTCGGCTTTGTATAATTTGGCTTAATTGCCATCTTCATTTCATTTCCTCAGACGTTTTTTACCGAAGCGGTTGGTCCCAAAGTTGTGTACGGCAGACTGAAAGGGAATCAACATTTCTTTGTAAGTAAAGTATTTAAAGGAGGACTGGAAGACTTCATTTCGATGAGATGAATTAATTTTTTTTTTTATTTAGATTTAAAGAAACGACATTTTGTAGAAAAAAATGCTCTTTTACAAAGGTCAGCTGATAAAATATTAATGCTTATTGATTAATTAAATATTAAGAAAACATATTTGAAAATAATGGTTCAAGGAGAGAATACGCCAGACTTGTTTTTGAATTTAAATAGCACTGATTCTATAGTAATGCCATAATGTATTTATATATATGTAACGCAGGAACAATGAAATTTAATCCGAAACGTCGTACATCTGATACATTGTACTACAATTTACCAAAAAGACAAAAATTTCTGGCTGTTCGCAGTCGTTGTATATATACGCGCAATTTGGTCACGCCACATTTTCACAATGTTGGTATGTTGGTGGTCGGCTACTAAGTTGAAAGAAAATTACAGAAATTATAGTTAGATTACCGAAATGAAGCTTTAAATTGATGTTGTAGTCAATTTTATTAACCATGATTGGTAATTCCAATTTTCAGCTCACATTTTAAATTATAATTTTAATTTAAATTACTTGTTACCTTTCCTCTGTCATCTTGTTTTCAGAACCCCCCTTCTAAAATACCGACATGATATTTGGTTACGGGACTGTTTTGTGATTCTATCAATATATAAAAACTTCGAAAGTCTTTGCATTTCTGTGAGAATCATGACAGTCGGCTTTGCATAAAAATCGAATATTTTTTCTTATGATTATTTGTTTTTAAAAAAAACAGGTATTTAGTAAACAATGTCGAACTTATCATAAACCACTCCAATAAGCATCCAATAATGAGGAAATGTTAGTGCTAACGAATAAGCTAAGCGGGACAGGATGTCACATCTTGATTACGTATTTGTTATCCTATCCTGTGAAATGGTTTTAAAAGGTCAATTTGCATTGTTATTTGCAGGATTCCTCAAGTCTCCATATTACATTTTTTCACACGATTCACTTTGTTGGCCATCATTTATTTGCCAAAGCATATAACTTGTTAATAATAGTTGCTACGGTTTACCCGAATAAGATAATAGTTACAGATGGTGATGCTAGTTCTAGAACCGTGTAACACTGTCTTTATGCTTTGAAGACGGAGGAAGGAGGAGGAGTCTGTGTGCACATATTTACTATGTTTCAACTCACTGCTGATAATTCAAAGGCAGATGACCCCTGATATTGCTTCCTCTGTCTACTCTGAACGTATAGCTACTGATTTTGGTGTATATCTACTCTTCACGTGTTGTTTAAGACTTGATCCACTACTGGACATGATCCTCTATGGATATATCAATTACAAACAGTGATAGAAGTTGCAATAGTTTAGTATATATTAATTCATTTTCGCAAACTGTAGCGTGAGCGCTCAATTCACTACACAACCGCCCCGCTTTAGATGCAATATACCACTGGTACTGGTCTCAATTCTAAGATATGTCCTGGCAAAATGTTAATGATGTATATGTATGAAATTTCAGATATTTTACTTGAGTTTAATTATATTAGCATATCGACTCCTTCAAGTAATACTAGTATTGTCTTTACAGCTTATCAATATATATATGTACATGTGTACGTTATCTTAGATCCTATAAAGGAATAATTCCAATCTTAAGTTTACATATGAATTTCAATTGGACAGCGCCATGTTTGTAAACATTTTTTTTTCAAATAAACAATTGAGCACGACTACTTTTATGTTTTAAATTAAGTATTCTTACGCGCTTTATATGCAGCGGACAGTTGAACTTTCATTCATTTATTTTATTTGAGAAGGCGTATGAAAGTAAAAAATAAGTAACGTATGAATTGAATATTTTTTTATTTTTTTATGCATATGTAAAGAATGTCGAGTCATGCACACATATTATTAAAGGCATTCGGACTTGATTCAATTTTTGCCTGGTTTTACATTTTTTACTCATTCTTTAATATTGATTATGCCTTTTCAACGAAATTCAATGTATATGCATTTTGTTCCCAAAACGTTGTCAAGGTTTTCTGTTACATGCCATGCTGTGATTTAGCTTAATCTACTTTACAACCGAGTATAAAATAAATATCAAAGATAATTTGTGCGTTGATTTATTCATCTTTCAGGCGGCATGAACATTGCTGCAGCCTCAGCGGGGACTATCGTAGGTGGATTAATAGTAATGAAAAAGAAGTTATCACCCCTTGCATGCATGAAAATGCTGCAGAGAGTCAGTACATTAACCATCGTTATAATGATCTTTGGCTACATATTTGTCTCTTCTAACGCCTAACAAAAAGAGGAAATTATCATATCAAAGAAAAAATACAATCATAATAATAATAGAAATAATTTCGATTAAAATAATTTAATTTATTTGTTCGAGAAAAATAAATCAAGCTGTCTGGTTCCTAAGATTTGTTAAGTCTCGGTCATTACCGTAGAAATAATCTGGTACCTGTTTCTATACGGTAGCAATCTTACTGCGTGGGACTAACCCGGTAAACGGTCCGGCAAATTAGTATTTAAAGCAAAAAATTCGTGCAACAGGTTCTTTTGACTCGTAACTAGCGCGGAAAGTATATTGAATTGTCCCACCCACCACACCCCATGATCTGTCTAAAGCATATTTACCGGTTCTACATCAAACTATGTGTAGATAAGGTCATTTTCTCATACTTTAACTATACATTAGTCTGATAGTAAAATACTACTGTCAAGTTATCATAGTGTTACTGTAGTTCATTCATGCATAGTCACATGACCTCATGTCCATTCATCATTATAGAATTATGGGTATTGTCTTGTTTACATGTGTTGTGAACCTTGTCTGTTGTCTTGACCATCATGTTATGTCCAGTGCTGTCCAATAGTTATCTTGTATATTGCGTGTGTAAGAGTTTGATTGGATGAGAGGCACATAACATCTTATATTTTTACTTCTTTTCACCCCACCTGGCTATGGGCACTTTTTGTCAACCTTGCTAGAGGACGCGAGTTCTTTAGTCAATAATACAATAATACTGTATTAGTTTATTTCATAAGTTCTGTTGTTAGAACTCTTGGGTTTAACCCATACACTATTTTACACTAGAAGATTAGCCAGCAGTACCTGGTCAAATATAAATATTGAACTCCAGTTCTGAGTTGGTCATTCATTGGTCTTTGCCCACACTCTACAAAATGGCTCCCCGACGTTGAGGCGACCAGGTACCGGAGCTCATTCCACAGTCAGGGCCTATTTAGCTGCACCGGAGGTATCCGAGAAGCTCGAGACCCGAGGGCAGAGCCGGCAACCCTTTCAGTGGAGACCGGAAGCTAGAGTGTTCCCCTCTAGTTTTCAGTCCTTCAACACAAAGGTATACTGAAATGTAAACCAAACCCACCCATAGTGCACGTCCCACCCCCTACTTCTGGGCCCAGGACGCGTCAACATACAATGAACTGTTTTACGCGTGCCACATTATACACAGTGACGGTTTGTGAAAACAGCTGTTTTTAGTAAACATTGAACTTGACCTTTGGGTCAGTATATTATATCGCGCCAGGATACAGGATCGGACATTTTAGTGTTTTAAGTGTATTTTTTTAAAGTGTTTTATTGGATTTTGGATATTTATGTAAGTATGTGTTTCTCATTCTCATTTTTGTTATTTTAAATTATTTTTTCATTTTTCTGAGGGCGCACTTTTTTCTTCGCATAAGCTTTATATAAAAGTACATGTAGTGATTTGGTCTTATTCTGAAATTTCTAACACGTGAAATTTTTGATGTTTTTCACTGAATTTTTACAACTGCAAGGTATGTTTAGTTTAATTTGTTTCATTTTTGCTATTTAGATTGAATGTTGCAGTTGTCAGTTTTGTCATTCTTGTGATAAAGTTAAATTTTGATCTTATAGATTCTGTGACCCCCATTCAGTTCACAGTAGTGTTTTCATTTTGTGTGCCATTTCAATTAGCTATTTTCCATTTTTGGTGATATATTTGATTTCACAGTGTTGATTTAGTGAAGCATTTGTAGTCATTTGATATTTTTGATTGCCATCAGTTGAATTTTCATGTGTGTTATGATGTCAGTGATTTTGTTTTGACATTTGACATTTTGATGTTTTATGCACTATAAAGTTTTCTGATATAGTGAAGTTGATATTATGGTTA
This sequence comes from Panopea generosa, assembly GCA_029582155.1. NCBI lineage: Eukaryota > Metazoa > Mollusca > Bivalvia > Adapedonta > Hiatellidae > Panopea > Panopea generosa. Next base: position 75,028,148 of record CM055899.1, read on the forward strand.
TTTAATGTTATAGCGAACATTGCATTAAGTGCCAGGTATATTTCATGTCTTATCTAGTTGGATAGAGTGATATTTTGATTTATCACTCACTTGAATAAAGCTATAGATTATAATTAGAAATCTAGATTAAGTGTGTTATTTACTGTGTTTATTTTTGGCCTACATTATATTATAATATTATATTGCCCAGTTCCCTGTTTCATAACATTCTTTGCACACCTTACTAACCGTGTGTGATAGACCTGTTCTAGCAAGATATATATGTAATTCATTTATTCATTTTGTGTGTTTTCCATTTGAAATCTCATTTTATGTGTTCTTGTTGACAGGCGATATAGAAATTGCTTGCACATATTGATACTTGAGAGTTCAAGTCCTTTAGTGTAAAGTTTTCTCAATTTCAGCTTTTTCAAGGAATACCGGCAAGCAGTATATTTTTTTCAGCATATTTTCTTTATCGTGCAACTGTATTTAGTGTTTTATGTTTCTTGCACGATTCATATTGTTTTATTTTGTTCAATAGTGAAATTTCAGCCGTCTGCTATTTTCTGAAGGAAGTTGTGACTGAAAACATACCCAGTATTCAGTACTTTGACTTTTTGCTGATTTATGTACTATTATATTTTCAGTGATTTTCAGGTTTGATGAGTTGGTAGAACACACCTTGTTTGCAGTGTAAATAAATATTTTTCCTTTCAGTTTGGTTACTGATATAATCCATTTCTACTCACTGCATTTTTCAGTTATCTTTACAGGATAGTTTGTGTCACTTTTGAACACAGGTGATATTTATTTTGGTTTACCACTAATATTGTAGTAGCTGTGATCATTTTTAGATATTGAGTTACAACATTGATACACAGGTAAACAATCAGCTGACCACTACAACCAGTTGATTTATTATCTAGGTCATTGATTTAAACCCAGGTGTATTAGGTACTACTTTTAGTGTATTGAAGTGATGTAAGGTAAACATCATTGGAATGTGTGTGTTGTTTTGATTTGGTGTACAGGTCAACTTAGTGCATTTAGCTGTGACCAAACTTGTATTCTTTTGATTTGGTTAATAGCAGTTTAATAAATCTGAGTAGTTTATATTTATAACTCATACAGTGTGAGTTACAGGGTGTAAACTTGATTGCCATTTCATTATAACAGCTCTTTTATTTATTTTTAGTGTTTTGTTTGTGTACTTATATTTTGTGTTAGCTATTTCCTGAAATATGGATAGTCCTAAAAGGGAAGAGACTAAGGTTAAGTCGGGTGAAACTGCTACCCCTCCCACACCAACTATGCCTTCGGAGGAAGAGATGCTTAAAATTCTGTCAAAGAAATACACATTCGTGCCCGTCTCTACTCCAGAAGCAACCGGTGGTGCTAGACCCAAGCACCCATTACCCCCTCCTCTAACTTTGAGCTCACCACCTCCTCTCTCAGGTCTACCTCCAGTGATCTTAACACCTACCACTCCCTCTTTGGTTTCCAAGCCGCCCAAAATTCCACTCTTTTCAGGTGATGAGCCAACTCCAAAGAACGAGGTGAGTTATTATGAGTGGCGTCATGAGATCAGATGCCTGTGCCGGGATTTGAACCTGTCTTCATCACAAGTTTTACAGGCCGTTCGTGCATCTCTTCGTGGCACAGCCAGGCGCCTACTTGTTTCTTTGGGCGACTCTGTCACTGTAGACCTAGTTCTTAAGAAACTAGATGTCAGTTTTTGTGAGCCGGCAAGGCATGGCATCACTATGAAGGAATTCTTTTACGCAGTCCAGAAACCAGAAGAGTCGGTGACTTCCTTTGGTTGTAGGTTAGAGACCACGTTAGAGCATGCTTTCCAGGGTGGTCACCTGCCCCATACTGGCAAGCATGAATTGTTGTGTGAGAGACTTTGGTCTGGATTGTTTAGCGAGTCTCTTAAGGCAAATACCCGCCATAAGTTTGACTCTGCTACGGACTATGACCAGTTCCTGAAAGAACTGCGTTTAGCCCAGCCTACTGGAACCAGGCCAAAGGCCCACTCACACCAACAATCTGCAAGTCCTCCCACTTCTGACTTTGCCTCTTTCTCGAAGCAGCTCCAGTCAGAAATGAACTCCAAACTCAGCCAGATGCAATCCGGATGGGACAAGAAGTTCAATACTCTGATGGAGCGTTTGGAGACTCTATCTTTCCAATCTGTTACCCCACTCGCACCCCCTACTTTTCAACTGCCACCCCTTCCAGTGTCAACCCCACCCCATGGTCAGACATATTCTGAGGCAAGACCCTTTAGACGAGCACAAAGAGGTCGAAGCTATGGGCGTGGTGGTGGCAACCGACCCAGCGGTCGCCCACAGCAGTTTGGACGGCCTCATGGTACAAACAGATCAGCGACCGGTCACCCAAACTTCTAGCCACCTCTGCTACTGGCCGTCCGGAGGTGAAGTCTAATAATGGCCAACCTACTCCTTTGCTTACGAAAATTGTTGGAGATTCGAACACTTCATCAATTTTGTTCCATTACATGAGAACCAATGCTTTGATTGATACTGGTTCCATGGTTTCTACTGTTTCTAACTCTTTCTATCAGTCTTTGACTAACAAGCCCCCTTTACAGGATCTTTCTTCTTTTGGCATTGACCTCAGTGTTACTGTTGCTAATGGAAACCAGCTTAACATTCTTGGGTACATTGAAGTTTCCATTGCTATTCCAGATTTTAATCTTGAACTGCCTGTTTCTGTCTTAGTAGTTCCTGATACTCAGAACTCTGCAACTTGCCCTGTGATTTTGGGAACTAATGTTATTAGATGTTGTAAATCTATTGTGTCTGATGGGAATATGAGTTCGATACCTGAAACTTGGGAAACTGCATTCCAGTCTTTAGTCTGCCACCCAGTTTCAGTGAGATCGACTAATGACCATTCAGTGCAGATCGGCCCATATGAATCTGTCACTGTCAATGGTATTGCCCGTGGACTTAATCAGTGTTTGCAAAGTTCTAAACTGAGAATCTGGACAATGGTTCCTCTCTTTTAGTAAGACCACATGTTGTACAGATACCACAGTCCGGGAGTTATGCAAAAATACCAGTCCGGTTGTGTAACATGTCGGCTAAGACCGTAACCATTAGACCAAGGTCAGAGTTATGTATGGTCAATGAGGTCAAGGTCATTGATAATCTTGCTTCTTCTACTTCTTCTTCTTCTTCTACTTCTAATTCATTGTGTGACCAGCTAGGCATACAAATTGACAAGGACTCTTTATCCCCTGATCAACTCTTGCGTGCCCAGCAAGTTCTTGGCAAATGGCAACATGTATTTTCGACAGGGCCAGCTGACATAGGTCGGTGTAATCTTGTGCGTCACAAGATTGTTTTAAATGATTACACACCATTCAAGCAGCCATATAGGAAAATTCCCCCTGGGATGTATGAGGAGGTTAGGCAACACCTCAAAGAAATGCTTGAATGTGGTGCAATCAAGGAGAGTGATAGTCCGTTCTCTTCCAATGTGGTGTTAGTCCGCAAGAAGGATGGCTAACTTAGATTTTGCCTGGACTTCCGTATGCTTAACTCTCGCACACGGAAGGACGCATACCAACTTCCGAGGTTCGATGATCAGTTATATCTACTTGTAAGTTCTCGTTTCTTTTCGAAGCTTGACCTCAGATCAGGATATTGGAATATTGAAACGGATGATGAATCCAAGCAATTCACAGGATTTTCAGTTGGTAACCTAGGATTTTATGAATGCCAGCGTATGCCATTTGGACTCGTGAACTCAGGCGCAACCTTTCAACGTGTCATGGAAAAGTCCTTAGGAGACCTTCTCCTACGGGAATGTCTAGTTTTCATAGATGATATTTTGATTTTCTCACAGACTTTTGAAGATCACTTAGTTAGGTTAGAAAATGTCTTTCAACGTCTCTCAGATCATGGTTTAAAGCTCAAAGGATCCAAGTGTCAGCTTTTCAAAAGTTCTGTTACCTATCTTGGTCATGTTATTTCCGAACAAGGTATTGCCACTGACTCCTCCAAGATTAGTGCTATTGTTAATTGGCCAGTTCCTACCAATATTACACAGCTTCGTTCCTTTCTTGGAACAGCAGGATTTTATCGTCGGTACATAAAGGGCTATTCAAAGATTGCACAACCCTTGAACCAGTTACTAAAAGGCCATGGTGATACAAAACCCAAGTCTAAAGGAAAGTCAAAGAAACGCAAGTCTGCAATGCCATGGTTATGGGGTAGTGACCAACAGTCAGCTTTTGCCACTCTGAAAGAAAAGCTTGCTTCACCCCCCGTCCTAGCCTTTGCTGATTTTTCCAGGCCTTTCATTGTTCATATTGACGCAAGCGGTTTGGGACTTGGTGGAGTATTGCTCCAAGAACAAGATGATGGTTCAGAGAGAGTTATTGCCTATGCCAGTCGCGGACTCAGGCCGAGTGAGAAGAACTACCCTGCCCACAAGTTTGAGTTTCTCGCGCTGAAATGGGCAGTGACGGACAAGTTCCACGATTACCTTTATGGCAATAAGTTCACGGTCACGACTGACAACAACCCATTGACCTATGTCATGTCAACAGCCAAACTTGATGCTACAGGCCATAGGTGGGTTGCTGCACTGTCAGCCTATGACTTTGACCTATTTTACAAGTCTGGCCGATTAAATGGTGATTGTGATGGTTTGAGCCGCAAACCTCAGTTGTTCTCTGACACTGTAAAAGCAATCTGCCTTGGTGCTACTGCCTCTCTTTCTTCTGCCGACTGTCTTTCTGGCTCTGAAGCTCCTAAACTTACTGAGCTATCTCCTACTAAATATTTTCAACCTGTCAATTGGGCTTTCGAGCAAGCCAGAGATCCTTCTATTTCCAAGGTTCTTTTTGTTTTGCAGCACGGTTCTCGCCACAGGGGGGAGGAGGTGTCATACCTGCTTCTTACCGAACCATCTCTTTTCAAGGTGTTCATGATCAAGTTGGTCATCCGGGACATGACAAATCTCTTTGGCTTGCACGTCAACGTTTTTACTGGCCAGGAATGGAGGCAGATTTCAAGAGACGTGTGTCCTCTTGCAGGTCTTGTGTCTGTGGGAAAACCCCTCAAAGGCCTGCGGCGGATCTTGTACCCATCCAGACTTCTAGGCCTATGCAGCTTGTTTGCATGGATTTTTTGAAGTTAGAAAGGTCTAAGGGTGGGTACAAGGATGTCTTAGTCATAACGGACCACTTTACACGTTATGCTAAGGCTATCCCCTGCAGAAATCAGAAGGCAACTACCACAGCACGAGCCCTGTACGAGAATTTCATCGTTCACTACTCCTTTCCAGAACAGCTGCATTCCGACCAGGGTCGTAATTTCGAGAGCAGAGTCATTAAGGAGCTATACAAGATTGCAGACGTGCGCAAGACTCGAACTACTCCATTCCATCCGATGGGAAATCCTTCTGCTGAGCGCTTTAATCGTACCCTGCTCCGTATGCTCCGCACCCTGGCAGATGACCATAAGACCAGTTGGGCCGACTTTGTCCCCTCTCTTGTTCAAGCATACAATGCTACCAAGAGCAGTTCTACTGGGTTTTCCCCCCATTTCCTTATGTTTGGCTGGCATCCACGACTCTCTGTGGATGCCTACTTAGGCACTGCACCCGGGAATGAGTCTGGCGTGAGCCATGCCTCATATGTGTCTCGACTTCAAGACCGCCTGAAATACGCCAACAGAGTAGCTGGGGAGGCTACCAACAAGAGAGCCGACCAAAACAAACGCCTATATGATAGCCGTGTTCGCGAGAACAAAATTTCTATAGGTGACCTGGTTTTGGTCCGGAAAGTCAATCTACAGGGACGACAGAAGCTTGCTGACAAATGGGAAAAAGACCAGTTTGTCGTTGTCGACATTTCTTACGAAGGCCAGCCGGTGTTTAAGGTTCAGCTTGAGACTCGCAAGGGACCTATTCGAACCTTACATCGCAATTTACTGCTACCCTTCATCTCCATACCTGAGCCTGAACAGATTCGAACCCCTAATCCTGGTCGCAAGCCCAGAACTAGGTCAAACCCAATTCAGGATCATGAGTATGATGGCGACTCGAGTTCAGCCGAGTCGAGTTCATCAGCAGTATATATTATTCCCCAAAGAAGAATGCAATACCCAGATCGCAGACCGCAAGCGTTACTCCCTCTACACCAGTCCCTCCATCTGTAGAATTTGAGCCGAGTGTCCACAGTACTCCCCATTCCCCCTATCCTGTCACCCCTGACCTACAGAACACAGCTTCATCTAGAGTTACATCCCAAAGTCAAGGTTCTTCTAGTTTTAGGTCAGCGATTCATGCCACGCCTTCGCCTCCAGTCCCAGCACCAAGACCGCGAAGAACAAGGCGTTCACCGGATAGATATGGTGAATGGGTGAAATCCCAAGTAGCTCAAAACGTTGTTTTTTATGTTTGAGCTAAGCTCATAAATATTTTTAGTTTTCAGGTTTTAGTGGTTTACAACCTATAGTAGTTTTTAGTGTTGTCATACCTGAATCTAAAGAATTTGAAAAAGTAAATTTTTACTATGTGTACAATTAGATTTATTTTAGGGCCAGAAGATTATTTCGCACTATGGATAATATTTTTGTATTCTTAAGCAATACATGCCAGATTGAAATATGTGAATTATTTCAATCAAATTACTTTCATGTAATTTTGCTTATTTTTCAGATTTCAAATTCTGAATCAATTATATTTTTCCTTCACAAGGAATAAAATTTTGTGAAATTGTTTAAATTCCTTTTCAGGATTTTGCAAAATGATATTTTCTATTATCATTTGATATTTGTATTGTATTTGTTGTAAATATTATTTTATTTCAGTTTTTCAAGGCAAATGATAATTTCAGGTACTTTGAAAGGATTTCATTTGTAGTGATTTGTGCAGATAAACCCTACAGCTTTGCATATGTCACATTTCATTAAAACAGTTTCATTTCATGGTCATTTCATATTTTATCATTGTGATAGACTAATGTCTGCTCTTTCAATCATTTCAGATTTAAAACTCAATAGTTTAAGTTTACATCATCATGTTTTATGCTTTTGAGTTGTAGGCTTTTAACACAATTTTCAGTACAGGTTGCAGTACAGTGAATCAATATGTAAATACTGTAGTGACTTACTTTACTGAATACCAATTACAGACATGTATTGGTGCAGTTAACTCCCATTGTTAATTACTCTGTTTTATTTTAGACTGCATTTACTTAGAACTTATTGATCATATTTCAGGAACATCCTTGGATATTCATTTCCATTAGTATTAGTTTAGGTACATTGTTTTGTACTTGAATATTATAAAGTACTTTTACTAATAATTTACTTTGACAATTTACAGGTTCTTTGAAATGTCGGTGCCATTTAAATCTAGTGGGGGAGTGTGTAGATAAGGTCATTTTCTCATACTTTAACTATACATTAGTCTGATAGTAAAATACTACTGCCAAGTTATCATAGTGTTACTGTAGTTCATTCATGCATAGTCACATGACCTCATGTCCATTCATCATTATAGAATTATGGGTATTGTCTTGTTTACATGTGTTGTGAACCTTGTCTGTTGTCTTGACCATCATGTTATGTCCAGTGCTGTCCAATAGTTATCTTGTATATTGTGTGTGTAAGAGTTTGATTGGATGAGAGGCACATAACATCTTTATATTTTTACTTCTTTTCACCCCACCTGGCTATGGACACTTTTTGTCAACCTTGCTAGAGGACGCGAGTTCTTTAGTCAATAATACAATAATACTGTATTAGTTTATTTCATAAGTTCTGTTGTTAGAACTCTTGGGTTTAACCCATACACTATTTTACACTAGAAGATTAGCCAGCAGTACCTGGTCTAATATAAATATTGAACTCCAGTTCTGAGTTGGTCATTCATTGGTCTTTGCCCACACTCTACATATGTTAGTGCAAACATACCCGATACATAACATATGTCATTATCGCAATATATAGGAAATTTATATCAGAATTGCTGCTTTAAGTATATTTTCCAGGCTTTGTTACATGATGCGGTGAAGGACGTTATCCGAAATGAAACGGCTAGAAAATGTTCCTGATATCTGGCTCAATGTCACGTTCGTTGAGTAACAGCTAGAGGGGTATTATAGAACATCCTAGTTTCCATACATGTATGGTGTTATTACATTCCAAGATCAACTGTTGTTGGTAGGAGGCAACATTCTGGCATCACATCTTAGAACACGACTATGAACATGGACAGCTACTACGGTACATAGTGCAATGTTATGAGTGAACATCTACACCGAGCAGCAATAAAGTATGGTACAAGAGACAATTTCAGTATGGTAGAAAGAAGCTACGCTTAGTGCAATTCTGTTTCGGATAACATATGTTTTGAGTAGTTCTTGTCATGACCTATAGAACAGAAGACATTTTATATTATTTATAAGCTAGTCAGTTCAGTTTGTTATGCATATGAAAAACGCAGTAAAGGTGCGGAAAAGTTTTATTGATCGGAAGGTGACCAGGCGCTGCATTCAGTGAAAAGTAGCTTTCGTAATATTTAGCTTTAAACGTCGTGAATTTCCAGATTGTGGGCTTTTCATCTCTCGTCGTTGGTAGTCAGCTACGTTCCCGACGGGACATGTTCGTCTATAATCGGAAAACTAATTTAATCTTGTTGCAATGCATTAGGTGTGTAGGTTATTGCGTTAAACTGAGGCTGTGGTTGACTTGAATTGCTTCAAGTCAGTTGCGTTGCTTGGCATAACGATGATTTGCGAGTGATACCGTTGGCCACTTGGACTTGAGTTGCTTCGAGTCAGTTGCGTTGCTTGCATTACTGTGACTGGTGTATGACACCGTTTGCTATTTTAAGGGTAATTGACCCGAGTTGCTTCGGGTCACTAGGTCTGGCCCTTACAGTACTGGTAAGACCTAGCTAGCATTGCTGTTTTGCGTAATACAACAATAAAGCGTATACGATTTGCCGGAGCGCCCCCTTTCATTGCTGTTTGTGTGGTTATAGTTCTCTTCTTTCAACGACGGTATCGGTTCCGATACGTTCCCGTTGGAAGCTGAGGCCTATGGTCGCACAATCGGTTGGACCCTGGGGGTGACACTCTGTTGTATACTTGATGTTGTTAGTCACAAAGGTATTAGTTCACTCGAGTTGCTTCGGGTCGTCGCATTGCATTACAGTAACATCGGTACTGATGTAGGATACATGTTTTGATTAAGGAGGCTGATTAGCCTAACACGTCTGGTCTCCTTTCGGTTGAGAGAACTTATGTATTGCTTGGCACCAATCTTGGTAGGAGCCTTAACGCATACCCTACCAAGACTTGAGCGGCCGATATAAACCAACATTTTGAAATATTAAGTCTGTTTCTTTTGTATATGACAGTATGTAAGTACATACGACGTAGTGACGGCTATACACACACTTTTAACGTGATTACAATGTAATAAATATGGAAATGTTACACGTTTTATCTTTATTTCGAGTAATATCAAATAATAAATAATACATAAGACAGGTAGGTTTTTCCAAATATACAGGTATGGTTAGAATTATTATCATAAATCAGCAATGTATATGACACCCTGTCATGTTTGGCGTACATGCCAAGTTTTCACAAATTTACAGAAATTATTATCATAAATAAATTTGCAATGTGTATGGCAACCTGGGTGGTGAACATACCAGAACGGAATGGTAAATATTTGTTGAAATGGTTCTTATCCATTAATAACATGTCATGCATACATGTATATCACCCTGTCACGGCGGTTTTACATACCAGAACGGAACGTTAAATATGCCCTGCTATACTGCAATTGTTAATAACATTGATACATTATTATGTACTGTATGTTACATTGCCATGCATGTTGCATATACATCAGAACGCAACGGCATATATTCCCTTACATACTTTAATAGTTAACAAATTGATACATATTATTATACTGTATGTTACAGTAAAATGCCTTATGTATATACCAAAACGGAACGGCAATTGTTTATTTATATATATTGTAATATTTTATATTATTGTTACATATTATGTTATATTGCAATGTCTAAATGTATATACCAGAACGGTAATTGTTTACTTATATATTGTAATAGTCAATAAGATTGATTCATAATTGTACACTGCATGTTACATTGAAATGTCTGATCTATTTTACCATATCAGAACGGAAACTGTTTCCTGATATATTGTAATTGTTACATACTGATGTAATGTATGTTACATTGCCATGTCTGATGTATATACCAAAACGGAACGGCACATATTTCCCGATATACTATAATGAGTAATAACATTGATACATGATTATAAAATTAACGTTACATTACCATGTCAACTGTATATCCAACACAGAAGGGTTAATAATAAATATACACAATCACGTATTGCACATGTATATGTCACATGTTCCTGCTGCTGTACACCTCACAATGAAACAGTTGATATCCCAAGATGTACTGGAAAAGTACATGTATATAACATCAATACATAAACTAAATTGAACGATACCTGATCAGTTGGTATGCCAGCATTCGAAGATGTAATGCCATCAGCGATGGTTGTTGATTGTTAGGCGGTTTCAACAATTTTTCAGTTAAATCACGACGGTGTTTGCTTGTGACAGTATTATAAAAGTCGCCACACTGGTGTATTATGCCACAGACACATGCAATTATACTCGTCTAAGTCACAATATACTGACAACGGGCCGACCAAACCAAGAAGTATCCTCTAAATACAGAGCGCCAAACGAGGAACATACTTATTCCCATGTTCAAGTATTTGATATGACTCGGCCGTGGATCGAACCCACGGCATTCCGCATGCGAGGCCGACGCTCTACCATTACACCAACACTGCGGTTATCCCCAGTGTTATTTTCAGCACTACCAACTTTGATTTTGTCCAACACACACTGTTTTACTCTAAATCAAATGCAACACACTATCTTAAGATACCATATATATGATTTTTAAGATATATGGAAACTGCATTGGAGAACATACTGATACTCAGTCAGCAAAAACACATCGCTCAACGGATTGGTACTTAGCATGCTGTTCTAAAACTCGTGTGCATCAGTGTGTATGATTCTTATTTAGCATTATGAGTGCACTAGCTTGCTTGTTTGGTGTGTTATATACTCAAAACAAAAGATCCAGTCAGCAAAAACACATGGAAAATATCACAGGGTATATTTAAAACCTGTTGTAAGCCTTATTCACAGACGTTAATAACGAGCGTATGAACGATCCGCCTGGATACATTCACTCGTAATTGACGCCTGTGCATTTTCAGTCTTTTGGGTAGCTTCGAAAAATGAAAAAAATGCATATACAATTCTAATCTTAATCATGACAGTAGACAATAGAGATGTCACTCTTAACGTATATAAACTTTCTTTGAAATCGAATGACATTTTCTGCACTTAAATTATCTATTTGTAAGTGGTGCATTTTTTCTAAATTCCTGAGTGTATTTCAAAGACGCATACTGAAAAAGAATTTGGGTCTGTAACAAACAGAACGAGTGATTGAATCTAATTCACCAACTTTTGTTCTGGTGCTTACTGCATAATCGTTCTTATTTCAATGTTAAGGGAGGTAATTTACCGATTTTCTTATCATTCAAGGAGGAAAGTCGATACAACAACGACAAATAATACACTTTTCTTACAGTTTTTATTCTGTAGTAATTTGTTTCATCATTTATACATTTCCAGTTGTTTAAATTTTGACCGAAAGTGCTTTTATTTGACAAATATAGGGGTAATAACCTTTGAGCCAGACTTTAGAATGAATCCATTACGTTTTGTGAGTTTGTAAGTTTCGCTACATACTTCAATAAATATAATAGTTAAATCTATAGAAAAAAACATTGAAGTCATATAATGTATTATTATTACAGTTGCATGAAAGTGGCGACTTAACTTTTTCTTTCGAGTATATTTGCATATTGCTTGTAGATTTAACCCAAGTTTCTTTCAGATATTATCTCTAATTATGTCCATTAAACACAACGTTTTGATATGCGTAATGCTTAATGATATATCTGTTTTTTCTGACCCAGATATATCAAGGCTGCTCTTGTATAGGTTCTGGTGGTACGGTACAGCCAGGGCTTTGTGAAACATCGTGCGGCATGCTTTATCCATATCTAATATCCAGCATATTTGGAGCTTTCTTTGGGACTCTTGCAATGATGCCTGGCTTTTTCGTATTTACTTATCAAATAAATACATTTCACCTTTATCATCATGACCTCATAGTGCAGTACTATGTGTATGTTTCTAAAAAAGCTTACTGTAACGCTCCCTATACACGTCAATACATAAATTTACCTATGCTTGATTACACTGATTACAAAACTTACCAACTACACTCCTGAAGTAAGGCTCTAGTTGCAATTTACTTACTATTGTTCCCATCTTGTTAATCAAGACCAGATTTTTTTAAGAACGAGAAATATAAAAGGACCACGTAATCCATTTTATAAAAACGTTCCATGACCATGATTTGTTTTAATCAACCATTCAATTATGTTGAAATATTTACCAGGTGGTACACAAAGAATAAATGCATCTCAGACTGTTAAAATGACCGCCGTGAAGAACGCAGGAAACTAGGCAGATTCCGTTAATTGAGTCAAACATGCATTCATCATGTACCTAGTGTCGACTTAAGCACTGCTCTGTTTTATAAATAAACATCAACCTTGGATACACATTGAATCCAAGATTCCTGAAATAATTGAAGGTGTCTCGTACGGTTACACTATTGTTGAAAAGGTAAAAATTATCTAATAAAATATTCCTTGGAGCCCAAGGCTGCGTTCAGCACCGTTTAGCAGCAAACACGTTTACTGATTGATTCCGTAAAACTTTCGCGTACTGCGTGGTAATTTTAGGTTGTGCAAGTGACCAGGAAAATATATAAGCAAACGTTTAACCGAACTGAATAGCAGATTCGACTGAATTGAGACCGAGGAAACTAAAGTATGCAACACTACACATGCCACGAAACATCGGCTAAAGCGTATTCTGTTTCCGTACATTGCTGACTGAATCTCCATGATTCCAAGGAATCAGATTACAACACTCAGTAAACGTGATGGACGCCCATTTACGGCCGATACATCCTAGTCTTAGGTTGTGATAGTCATCAATGTGTTATAAAAGAAACAGTTGGAAATACGAAGAAAAAAGGAAATAACACATTCGATTTTATTGAGCAAGAGAAGGTAATGGAATATTTAACATTCACGTCATCTAGTTCAAACAAAAATCACTCGAAGGTTTACAGTTCGAATGCATGTCCATTGGTGAATGCCATCAAGTGTCATATGGGGTTAAGTGCAGTTAGTACATTATGAATACATGTCCATCTAATTCAACTTTATTTATCAAATAAGGCAAATTAATATTAAACTATTTTGCACTTACCATAACTACATGTTAATATTACAAGCGCATGTACAGCATTGTTTTATCTATTTATTCTTATTAAATACTCTTTATATTGTTCGCGTATTTTTATTGCACAATTTGTTTAACTTCAATGAGTATGGTCTGGCATGCATATATTGTTGTCATGTAAATGCCTAGATTGTTGTATTGTCAGCCTATGATCAATTGCAGATGTCCCTATGAAATGAACAAGTAGTTGTATCTTACTTAAAAAATAAAACATCGAAAGAAGGCAACAACTGAGGGCATAAACATGATTTTAATGCCAACAAATGTGAATGGTAAGAGTATAGTTTAATATAATCGAAAATCAATATAAATGTTCGTTCTCACTGGATCATTTGGAAATATACAAACTTGTATAACAAAAATCTAAACATTCAAGGGCCACAACTACCACAGAAGCATATCTATATTGCAATGCATACACACCAAAGAAATGATATTAGTAATAGCGTGTAGCATTACGTCCCATTAGGGAGCTAAATGAATTAATAATGATTCCTGAAGTTCTGAGAAAATTCTCCGCATTAGGATGTTGTAACGTAACGGTTGCTATATCGAAATATGGTTATCAACATCAGATCAGTTCAGTATATATTCTTTATAACGATTCTCATATCGAACTATGATTAAGTCAATTTGTATTGAATTTCCTATTTACAGTTGGTATATCGAAATATGTTTAAGTAATTTCAGTATTCTTGTTTAACGATTTGTGTATATCAAAATATGCTTAAAAGTCGATTTAGAATATAATTTAATCTTTCATCATCCGTTCGCTGACTTAATCACAGTTATATGTGTCTCTAATACTTTTTGATATTGTTACGGTAATATGTTAGTGAGACTAAAACTTTTGTTTTTTTTACAACAGACAATTTATTTTTTAATGCTAAAGTGTGCTGCTGTTGGCAACTTAATTATGAAATAGAACATTTGGTATTCTTCCACTAATCGTCATATATGAGGAAAAACTAAACTGATGTATGGGTATCACGTATATGGAAATACAACTTTAGATTGTGAAAATAGAGATATGCGATTAGGAGAAGGGAGTATTACGATGTTTAATTGGTCTCACACGTGATAGTTCCTTTAAAATAACCACGAATTTTAAAGAGAAATAGAAAAAAAATTCAAAAGTTATCAATTAATTTGTATTGTTAATGACGTTTATAATTGTGATTCAGTTTCATTGTTGTGTTTGTATTTTAATTAGTGTTTCTTTGCATTTTGATACTTGAAATTCTGAAAAAAAATAATGCTATCACAACAATTGCCTTTTTGATTGGTTGGTTTGATACACGTACATTCATTACTTTTGATACATCATAAAGATATAGATACTGAATTAAGTATATTTATACGGGTATAATAAAATTGCTATTCTGATATACAGGAGTGAAAGTGAAGTTGACAAGCCGATGGCTGTAGGATGTTCATCCTTGCTGACGACATTGTGCGGTAAGGAGCCCAGTATTTATATATCTTCAATGTTTAATGTTGCCAGATGACATGTATTATCAATCATAGCGGACTAATACCATGACATTGTAAAACAAAACGCAAATTGACATCTGACATGAGATTTAATGTCATTTTCAACACATGACACATGCATGTGTGATATCGCTATATAAAAAACTCGTTACTTTCGCCAATAAAATTTCATGTTTTAAAAGGCAAATATGTATTTAGATGTTACAAGGGTACATGCACTTGCTATAGTTGCTATTTCTAGATAAGATTAAGAAATACAAAAAGCCATTTTATCATAGGCTGGATAAAACCACCAAAAGGTGTACTAATGATTTATATTCCTTGTTTTATTCCATAGGTTGGTTCGCTGGACCAATAGCCTTTGGTTTACATGTTGGCATCACGTGCCTACTGTGGAGCCCGTCGTGCTCGGGAAAGGGAGCATGCGTAATCTACGACAACGACGACCTGCGTATCAAGAAACATACATTTGAGCTTGTCCCGAAATTGATTGTGATGGCTCTGTACATATTTGTCTTTGACAAGGCCAGGAAAAAGACGGACTAGAGTGTTGATTAGCAAGACAGAGGTAAAGACCATGATGCGGATGACGCCATGATGAACGATGATGACGACACAGAAATGGAAACTACGACAAGAGACTGGAAACCAGATCCAATCTATACAGGTTCGAAACCAACTACCGGGATCCAAACATTTAACTAAAGCAAAATACGGTAACCGCGTTAGGGATATCAAACTTTAGGAATGGAAATGCAGAATATCGAGGGCTTGGCGCAAAACTATTGTAACTAGGTTTTTGCAAGTTGTTCAGGAGGAGGAAAAAACTGTTTTTTATTTTCTTCTTTAGACATTTTTGCTTATATTTTTCAAAATTCAAATAAAACTGCATTACTTACAATATTATCAAGAGTTATCAATTAAAGCTTTAATATTACTTGATTTATTTGTCAAAGTTTGAGTTACAATAGTGTTGCGTTGAAAATTCAATAAAACTGAATTTCAACTCAAATTACAATAGTTTTGCACCAAGTTTTCTTTAGATAAATAATTAATTTCTAAGTTTAAAAATATTGTAACTCAATATAAAACTGTTTAAAATTATGTTGTTATTAATCCAAAACTAATTCTGTTAATGGTTAACACAAACATATAAGAAGTATTGGAAATAAAGAAAAACATATACAAAAGTATATTAAGCTGTATTATTTATGTTTTAGCCTATAAATACAATAATTTTATAGCACCATTTTCAACTACATCCTCAACATCCGCCAAACCAAATTCATAAGACATTTATCCTTTACATTCATAACATTTATTGACTCCATCACCATATCAACTTAACTATCCACAGTGACTATACCTTCAACATCCACCATCTCAACCCCATTACCCATTGCATCAACTACACCGATCATACTGACCTAATTAAATACTGAACCATTACACCCACCAATCCAGTACCATTATCCAATGTAACATCTATATCACTTGATGAACTCCAATACTCCCTCTACATTACTCCATTATATAGGTACTGCATTTTCTCTACCAATCAAATATCTATAATACCAACCAGAACACCATTACTTACTGTACCTTCTACACCCACCATTCAGACGCAACTATATACTGTACCTTCTACATCAACAATACCAACAGCACTACCCACTGTGCCCTAAACATCAACCATGCCAACTTCATTATTCACAATCCACATTATATCAACATCACTACCCACTTTACCCACTGCGTTCACCATACCAACATCACTACCGTCTGTTTCATGGACACTATAACCACCATATCATTTCAACTCTTCACTATTCCTTCTATATCCTCTATAAGTTTTTACTCATTACACTACTCACTACCCCCTAAATATCAACATCACTACCCGTTGCAACCATTACATTCATTATACCAACACCACTACTCAATATCCATTCTGCATCCACCATACCAATATAACTACTCACTGTACTTACTACATCCACTATACCATATCAACCATCATAATCACTCATTGTTCCCTTTACACCCATAATACCAATTATACTACCAGATGTACCCTTTACAACCTCCATACCAACTACACTACTAACTTTAATATCAATACCCACCATATCAGCTACACTACCAGATGTATTATCAACTGCACTACCAGCTGTACCCTCCAAATTCACAATACCAACTACATACAAGCTGTACCCTTTATACTCACATTAACAACTACACTACCAGATGTACCCACCACACACAGAATACAAACTACACTACCAGCTATACCCTCCATACCCATAATACCAACTACACTACCAGATGTATCATTTTATACTCACATTACCACCTACACTACAGCTGTACCTTCCACACCCAGAATACAAACTACACTACCAGCTATACCCTCCATACTCACAATACCAACTACACCACCAGCTGTACCCTCCATACTCACAATTCCAACTACACTTCAAGCTGTACCCTTTATACTCATATTACCACTTATACTTCCAGCTGTACCCTCCGCACCCAGAATACAAACTACACTACCAGCTATACCCTCCATACTTACAATACCAACTACACTACCAGCTGTACCTTCTTCACCCACCATACAAACTATGCTACCAGTCTACCCTCTATACTAACCATACTAACTGTACTACCAGCTGTACCCTCTACACCCACCATACCAACTATACTACCAGCTGTACTGTTTATGCCCACAATATCATCGACACAACCAGATGTACCCTCTTCACATACAATACCAACTACACTACCAGCTGCGCATGTACCCTCAACACCCATCATACCAACTATACTACCAGCAGTACTGTTTATGCCCAGGATATCATCTACACAACCAGATGTACCATCTTCATCCACAATACCAACTACATTACCAGTTTACCATCTACACCAACCATTGCAACTACGCTACCAGCTAAAACACTCTACACCCACTATTCTAACATTATTACCAGCTGTACCCGCTACATCCACAATATCAACTACGCTACCAATCGTATACTCTACACCAACTATACCATCCATGCTACGAGTCAGACCATCTATACCCACTATACCAACTACACTACCAGCTGTACCTGCTTCATCCACAATACCAACAACGCTACCAGCTGTACCCTCTACACCCACAATACCAACTGTACTACCTACTGTTTACTCTACACCTACTATACCAACAACGCCACCAGCAGTACCTTCTACAACCCGCATATCGACTACACTATCAGCTGTACTGTCTACACCCATGATACCATCTACACTACCAGCTGTACTCTCTTCACCTCCTATACCAACTACACTATCAGTTGTACCCTCGACACTCACAATACCAACTACATTACCAGCTGTACCTCAACACCCACCATACTAACTATGTTACATGTCATACCCTCAACATCTACTATACCAACTTTGCTACGACCCATACCCTCTACACCCATCATACCAACTACGCTACCAGCTGTACCCTCAACACCCAAAATACCAACTATGTTGCATGTCATACCCTCTTCACCTACCATACCAACTACATTACCATCTGTACCCTCAACACCCACCATACCACCTATACGACCAGTTGTACTATACACAACCACTATACCAACTACACTACTAGCCATACCCTCTACACCCACCATACCAACTACACTACCAGCAGCTGCTGTACCCTCTAGATCCACTTTACCATCTCAACTATCCGCTGTACACTGTGTATCCACCATACACCATACCAATTTATTCAATTGGTATAATTAAAAGTTAACTCTGAGAAACCAAATTTTATCGATATCTAAAATATATTGTTTTGGTTCTTTAACAGCCATTTTAAAATAATTAGATAATGTTGACATCTAGTACAGATATATTAAAAATAATAATACTGAGTGTACTAGGTAATTAGAATATATCATTCTGGAAGTTTTCAAAAGGGATATATTGGTTAAGTAAAGTTATAATCGGTATAAATTAAAAGTGTAATGAGTGTTATTGTTAGATTGGACGGCCTTTTTATTAAAAAAACAAGTCTCTATACCTGTATTTCTTCAAAATCTTGAAAGATTTTCCTGAACTATCATTTGAAACTTATATTGCAATATTCTTGGACTAAATAAAAGTGTGGTAATATATGATAACTGGGTTTTATCAACTTTAATTTCAAGTTACAATAGTTTTACGCCGATATAATTAAAGGTTTCCAATATATTAATTGGTGCAAAACTATTGTAACTCAAGTTACAATAGTTTTGTACCAAAGAACTAGTGATACAATATTTTCACCAATAGTGAATATCTTCAAAATTATTTAAAATATTAGGACCAAATTTTAACACAAGATGCATATTATAAAACTAGAGTAATTTATGCAAAAAAAATTTTTGGAAAAAAAAGGAGTTACAGTAGTTTTGCGTTGAACCCTCGATATGCTTAAGTAAAGGACTTTTGTTGTGTTTTTGTTGATGAGATTAAATCAGCAAATGTGAATCTTAAGAGTTATCGTGAAAGTATGATATAAATAGACGATCAAAATGCAATGAAAACAATACTGATTTTGATAAGTATGGGTACATTCTAGTTATGAAAATTTATAAATACTCTTCTATGACTTCGAAAAGGTAAATATTAACAAAGATATGACACCGATTTGAAATGTTTTATCAACTAATTGTAATATAATAAACAGCGGTTATGCTCTTTTTCATCTGCACAAACAACTGTAGATATACTGACAGAAAAAGACAAACGCAATTCTATATTAGAAATTATATATTTTGTTGTATTATCTATACAAGTGTTCATAATTTATGATTACTCGTTAGAATACTATATGTTGTAGTTACTTCCCTTTACTTAGAATAAGAAATACTTTTATAATTTGCCTCTATAATTACATACGTTCCATACCATGAATCACTTGCTACTTTGATACTGAGCATTAAACATCTTAGTTAGAACAGACGCCTTGTGTCGTTCATTTTAGTTCCATTACTTCAAAAGTATTATTATGTGTTCCTGTGTATACCACAAACACAACATGGTGTTAGAAGTTACAGTTTGAATTTTTGACATTTGTGCATTATTATTTTGGATTAATCACAGTTTCATCAACATTCATAAATTGAAATTACAATGGAACTTAACGGTGTTCCAACACCAAAAGTGGACTGGACATCAACACACTTGCCTGAAGCATGGCAACAATATAAATATCATGTAGATCTTATCTTCAACGGTCCTTTAAAGAATAAAGACGAAGAAACGAAATGCACATACTTACTTTTATGGATTGGTCAGAAGGGACGAGATATCCATAAATCGTGGAAATTAACCGCAGAGGAAAAAAAGAAGCCTGATACATTATTCAAGAAATTTGGGGAATACGTTCAACCAAAACTTAACCCTGTGTTTAAACCTTTTCAGTTTAACAATATACGCCAAGGTGAATTTTCTATTGAAGATTTCATAACCAAACTGAAAATTGCAGCCAGTGACTGCCAGTATGATAAACGGGATGAGATGATTCGAGACAGAATAGTTTTCGGAGTCAGTTCCAATAAAATCCGCGAAAAACTTATATAACGGAAGGTGATACATTATCCATGGACAAAGCTATTTAATAGCACAAACCTATGAATATTCTCAGACACAGCTGAAATCGATGGAAAGACAACATGACGTCAGCGACGTCAAGCAGTCACACTGGAAGGGGAACAAGGGTCACACCAAAAATAGGAATACCACCCGCAATCCAGAACACCACAACAAAAAGGACATAAACAACACCAAATGTGGAAATTGTGGACAGCATCGGACACATCCAGTATGCCCCGCAAAAGGCAAACAATGCTTATTTTGTAAAAAATGGAATCACTCTCATACTCTGTGCCGTGCCAAAAAGGAACGTCGTGTTCATGGCATTAGGAACAACGGAGAGTATAGTGAAAGTGACATTGTTGATTTTTACGTGGATGTTATTAATTCAAAGGACAATCAGGTATTTGTTGATATTCAGGTTGGTCTCAAACATTCACCAATTCCTTTCAAATAAAACACTGGTGCCAGTTGCAACATTTTGACAGAAAAATATTGGCAAACACTCAACATAAAAGCCTCTCTAAAGAAAGCTTATTGCAAGCCAACCGCATACAATGGAGTAAACTTGAATGTACTTGGTAGTATCACATTAAAATGTAAATACAAGTCATACTCTGAAGAAGTTTATTTCTATGTTGTTCGTACAGATAGGACACCAATCCTAGGTCTCCAAACCTGCATTGAATTTAACTTGATAACGATTGTGATGTCTGTAGATCCCCCAGTACACCCCTCACTAAGGATACTGTTTTGACACAGTACAATGCACTCTTTCGTGGTATTGGTCGTCTTCCTGGGAAATGTTCTATCAAAGTAGATAAACATTGTACACATGTAGTACATCCTCCCAGACGTGTCCCTGTAGCCATTCAGGACACCATGGGAAAAGCTGGCACCATAGCCAAGGTTAACACTCCAACAGAATGGGTCAATTCAATGGTAGAAGTTAACAAGCCAGGTTCAGACAAGGTTTGAATCTGCATAGATCCTAAAGACTTAAAGACCTTAACAAAGCTATCTCAAGACCACATTACCCAATGAAAACCCTGGATGACATCCTACCCCAGCTCTCAACTGCTAAGGTTTTCACAAAGGTTGACTGTACATCAGGCTATTGGAGTTTATTTCTTGACGACAAGTCATCGTACCTTACAACGTTCAATACATTTTTGGGCCGTTACAGATACCTTCGTACTCCAATGGGTATAAGGTCATCACAAGATGAATTCTAGCGCAAAATGGATGAATGCCTAGAAGGTCTTAAAGGTTGTAGCGTCATTGTTGACGACATCCTAGTCTGGGGAGACACAGTAAAAGAGCATGATGACAACATAAGGAATATCTTTAAAAGATGTCGTGAAAAACATATTCCTTTGAATGCTGACAATATTAGACGGAAGTCCGATATTTTGGTTATGTTCTGTCCTTCCAAGAGCTCAAACCCGACCCTGAGCTACTTTGATAATGAGCATTAAACATCTTAGTTAGAGCACACGCCTTGTGTCGTTCATTTTAGTTCCATTACTTCAATAGTATTATTATGTGTTCCTGTGTATACCACAAACACAACATATTTCAATTTTCATTTTTGTATCATTGGACATCGTTGATTATTAAACAAAAGTTAATGTATCTTCAATAACATTTTAATAGATATATAGTATTATCCAAAGATATTCCAAAGCTTTAACTGACATTTTACAGTATTTTGAATATTATATGTTTTTATCAACGCATCAGTTTATAGATATTGTGTAATTATCATACATGTAAAACGTATAAAAATACATTACTTAACATTTACTGATATGTATTCGTTGAATCACCATAGGTTGCTTATCCTGTCCTAATTCATACGCAATTAACAGAATACTTACTTTCAATATTAGTTTTCATATGCAATCAACATATTATTCACCTTCGATATTTGATTTAGTATGCAATCAACATAGTGTTCTCCTTTTATTTCATATGCAATTAACGTAGTATTTACCTTCGATATTTTATTTAATATGCAATCAACATAATGTTCTCCTTTGAATTTTATTTAATATGCAATCAACATAATGTTCTCCTTTGATTTCATATGCAATCAACATAGTATTTACATTCGATATTTGATCTGATATGCAATCAACATAGTGTTCTCCTTTGATTTCATATGCAATCAACATAGTATTTACCTTCGATATTTGATTTCATATGCAATTAACATAGTATTCCTCTTCGATATTTGTTTCCACATGCAATCAATATAGTATTTACCTTTCAAATTTGATTAGATATACAATAATCATAGTATTTACCTTCGATACTTGTCTTTATATGCAATCAATATAACATATACCTTCGATAGATGTTTCAGCATAATATTATTGCATATATATTTCAAATATGGCTTTTTTGTTCTTTTTTTAAGTATATAATTGTTTACCTCTATAGTTTAGCACCCGTGAATTATATGTAAAGAAAAAACAACTAAAAAAATAAAACGATTTATAATAAATTATCTGATACAGTTCCATCGACAAGTAAGTAAATCTTTTGTTATAGTGACAGTTGCATGACAATATTTTTTTAAAAAGTTTGATTGTGAAACAAGTTCTTAAAACTTAGACAAATCACGCTGGAAGTCTTCATGGGTAAAACAAGTACTTAGCATATGCGAAAAAGGTGTCCTGCTTAAGAACACCACACATAGCCGTGGCCCTCCGATCATGGGTTCGGTGCTCTGACAAACCTTTGTCACATTTTTTTACAATTAAGATTTTATATCTTAGCTGTACTACAACGTATGACACCTAAAAGATGCAGATCTGTGTAACTGATATTGTCTCAATCATTAAATCGATCTAAATGACGGTACTAACGTCACTCTTTATTATTATGTTTTTTCAATGACTAAGTTAATAATTTACTGAGCAATAAGTTGCAAGCCGTGCCTTTGGTACATACAATGACTCGGGATAGGTTATGGATGAAACAATTTGAGACGATACTTAGCTTCGTAATTCTAAAATCTGATGAACTGATCCATTGGAAGCACAGTTTGCGACTAGCAGACTTGTTTTTATTGTGTCTGTTCATGATAGCTAATGATATATCCAGCACCATTAGCGTCGCTTACACCGATTTAAGCAGTATGGTGTATATATGTTCACGTAACATTTAAACACAACATTGAGTCAATGTATAGTACGAATATTAATGACTGCATCACAACACGTTCGACACCGATTGTTTCATACCACACAATATCAACTTTAATTATATGGCTTCTCCTTATTTAGTTTTAACTGAGTAAGTATACCGTCTTACTTATAACTTGTTTAAATACCTGAAATATAATATATTAACCATTTGTAGCAGTACATAACGCACCCGCATTTTTTAATGATTGATTAGTAATTCCTCATGATTATCATTATATGTTTTCAGAAAAGTTAGTAGTTTATAAGTAGTAAATTCATTTGTTTCGGTGAAAATGTTCCAAAAATTATGTATGGCAAATCCAAAACCAGAATAATTAGCTTTTTATGAATCTGATACAATTTCAAAATCATATCACTTTGTAACTGCTAACATTTTCATCTAAATATGATAACTATATTTTTATATCAAACTTATGAGAATACCGATTGCAATACAAAGTATTTAAAGACAAACAATATAATATATGTACAGCCTTAATAAACAGTTGTTCATATGATTAATTATACAGCCTATTTTGAATTGTGACTATTTCTAACTCACATGGTATGTTTAATTCATTCAATCAGTAATGAAAGCATTCACTTTTTTCGCATCGTTTCCTTCTAAGATATGTCCGATTTTAAACGCACCAACATGTAAAATAAACATTATAATGGTATGCAAACACAAATTTGTTAAAATAAGTCATAGAATGTAATGAATACGTGTAATGAAACAATACCATTAACAATTTAGTATTTTAAATATTTAAACAAAACGAATATACACTTTAAAAAACAGTTATGTTCATATATGTAATAACATATATATATGCATATATATATATGACTATATAGCGTTTTTTTTGTAAATGTACAGTCGAGTAATTAAGTAAACAAGCTGGTTGTTTTGAAATGAAGTTTAGTTGTTTGCAACATGTTCAAATCATTTATCTCATTAAATAAAGATTATATATTGCTGTCACGTTTATTATTATTATAATGATTAATATGTTAATGTCCTGAATTATATTATATGCTATTAAAATCCAAATGATATATACGTTTAGTTTTACATTGCCATTAATTTGATACAATCATATGAAATGGACGTGTAAATTGAATAGTTAAATGCAATTTACCAGATAATTGACATTATGGTTACTCAGGTTAATGATAGTCACCATCAAACATCTGGCATAAACAATAATTGAAATTACATCGTCATAGTCAAATCGTGCAATCATTTTTATATTATTTTATTTAATTATAATAGTGACAGGAATTATATTAAAATACTACTGAACTATCCGTGTTATTCATATAGATTATTAGTTATACTGACATTCGGTTGAAGTTATTCTTATATGGTTTTACGTTTTGACACATGAAACGTTATACAGCAGAACTTCGTTGGCTCGAACACGGATGACTCGAACATTGATTATAGCTCGAACCACGTATCTGGTCCCAAACGCATTCCTATTTCGGTGAATATACATGTTAATGTAGGTATGATATTGAACAATCCTTGGCTTGAACAATCCTTGGGTTGAACAACCCTTAACTCAAACTAGATTGTCCAGTCCAGTCGGGTTCGAGTCATCGAGGTTCTACTGTATATGACATATTGAGCCGTCCTTCCTCAGTAAGTAAATGGCAAACTTTCTCATATAAAGTATTTGGACCAAGCTGTGCTAGAAACAATGACCGCAGTTGTGAGAGATAAGTGTTAATTAGACGAAAGAGCATTAGCTCGCTCGACCAAGGAGGATCCAGTGGTTATAGGAAAGTTTATTATTCATCAGAGTAGAACTACCTCAAAATTTGTATGTTTTCATGTTGTCAACTTAAGTAGAAAGTCATTATGTTTTTACAAATTTGACAGGACACCACTTAAAAAAATATTTGAAATAGTTGTAAACTAAATAACGGGAAAACATGTATTCTTATTTTAACAGATTGTCTATGTAAAACAATTTAAATACGCATTAAAAATTTAAACATGTGGTAAAGTTTACTGATAGAGCCAAGTATTTATAAAAAAGTGTTTGTGTTATTATATATTGTGTTATCTTCTTGAAAGGCTCAGCCACAATGAACTTATCAGACACAGTTACTTCCCGAAAGCTATCATTGCGAGTTGTCAAGCTGTTAGACATTCAGTATCCCTCATTGTTTAACTAGCTGCTGGGTGAGCAACGGACCACATCAGAAACATATAGAATGCTACCACCGGGATACAAACCTTCGACCAACCGCTTCCTAGGCAACTGTTTGTTTTCTATTAGGTTTTATTCGATTTATACATTATAAAGTGGGGTATTTTTTTTTCACAATATTGTCATTAATTACATTTACTGCTAATTAACTGACAGAGTAGTTGTCCATTTTGGTATCGTTGATAACACTTATATCTATAAGCGACCAAAAATCAAGGTAACATAGGCACCTGATACAAAGTAGCTCTATAACACTTTTTCTAAGATACTAGGGCAATAACATAAATTTAACAGTCTTTCTGTCTATGTATTCTTTGCCTGATTACCATCAGACCAGAATATTTCAATAAAAAAAATAGCGAACCATACAATTACGAATACATTGCAAATAAAACATATGGAAAAAGTGGTCTTCTACTGGAGCATTAAACCTACAACCGGAGGGTCGTCAGTTCAATCCCGATCACGACCATACATTGCGTCATTTAATGAGGATATTTATACATATATTGTAAGTATTGGGTCTACACAGGAACACATGTTTGTATATTTGCATTTGAATACTATATTATAATCCTTTTATAATGGATGAAGAAATAAACAATGGTTAGCTTCCATATTTGACAAGTCACACTTGTTCCATATTTAATAAGTCACATTTGTTTATATCATTGATACGTTATACTTCTTACATATTTGATAAGTCACAAATGTCATATATATAAAAGGTCACACATTGAATATACTTGATACGTTATAATTATTACATATTTGATAAGTCACAATTGTTCTCTATTTAATATGTCACTTTTTTATAGCCTTGATACGTTACAATTCTCTCCTATTTGATTGGTCACAATCCTAACATACATGATAAGACCTGATTCTTACAGCCTTGATAAGTCGCATTTCTTACATATTTGTCATAATTGTTCATACTTGGAAAGACACAATATTTACATCTTTGTTAAATCACAATTATTACATATTTGATAAATCACGACTCGTACATCCTTGCGAGACACAATGTTGACACTATTGACGAAAGACAATTCTGAGACCCTTGCTTAGTTACAGTTATTACATATTTTGATAAGACACAAATCTAACATTTTTAATCTGTCACAATTCTTACATCTAATTTCTTTCACAATTCTTATATTCATGATATGACACAATCCTTAGATTTTGAATAAGTCACAATTCTTACATCTTTGATGAGTCACAATTCTTACATCTTTGATTTGTCACAATTCTTACGTCTGTGATGTGTCACATACTTACATCCTTGTTCTTATATCTTCGATAAATTCTTACACTCTTGATGAACCGTATTTCTTTCATATTCGATTCATCGCAATTCTTAAATCACAATGCATTCATGTTGGACAAAAGCGTTATGTTTGCGACAATAAATCATTAAATCAATCTTGTTATACATTTTGTGCCGCAAACTGCTTCACCACTTCAGAACCAATATAATAAAATGCTGCATTGTTTCTATCTGGAAACTGTGAGGCGGATTCCTGAAACAATCGTAATGCTTTAGAGTTTTCGCCTGCTAACTGATAGCACTTTCCTAGGATATTCATGACCCTATGACTTTCCTGAGCGCCTTTCGTAAGAGGTACAACATTTTCAAGATCATGTATTGCTTCAGCTCTTTGTCGCAAATCGCCAATTGCGTCATATATTAATACAAATAGGAGATAAGCGTATATGAGCGGATGTACGGCTACAACGCCGTATTTGTCGTTCAGACATTCCGCCTGAATTATTCCTGGCACACAAATGGCAAACTTGTTACTAATAATCATATCACCAGTTGCGTTTCTTTTACGCGGATGAACGCTTTCTGATGGCTCCTTCTTCATTATCATCACCGACAGCATGGGACTGGTCTTTATGAAAAGATGCTTGGAGCAAACGCCATAATATAGTATGCCAATAGGTCTTGACAATGCAACTAAAAGCCTATCTTTCGCTGCCGCAAAGTTTCCAGACATATACAGGAAATTGGCAAGGTAAACTTGACCAGCCAGAGCGTCAGCGTCCGCACCCTTCTCAAAATATTCCTTTGCTAGACCCATATGGTACTTTTTAAGACATTCAGTTGTCTCTTTCGTTGTTGCTTCGTGTTGTTCCATACCTTTCAAAATACAGATATATTTATCTAGACGGTTTGTAAATGCTTTGTCTAATGTGTCCATCATTATCTCTTCTTGAAATGCTTCCACTAAGTTGTCCGGCAACAGAACGTCTATTATGCGCCGGTAGCATGCTGCGCCATATAGAATTGTGATTAGACTTTGCTCACAGCTTACATTTTCTCTTACATTTTGATTTGCAATGGAACTCTCCGCTATCTCCAAAAAAACTGTTTTGCTGTAATGCGTCCAGAGATCATAAAGTCCCCCCATAAAAGGGTGTTGAATAATCGGTGCAATGTTTGTCCGTAGACTCTGAAGATTTGATAAAAACTCCATCCTACTGTTTTTGTCTTCGAATTTATGATGAAATAAATTGTTCTCTGGGAGGATATAGTGCGGAAGACATTTTCTCTCAACACTTTCCATTAATCTTTCCACTACTGATAGAACGCATTCTATCAGAGTTGTTTCTTCCCACCACATTTTCTGTTTTTCTTCTAAATGCCAAAATAACACGGTCTTGATATGGAAAGAGGAAAGTTCATTTTTCGAAATGCTTTCTAGATAAGACTTCTTCAACATCTTAAGCAATATGAAACATTTGAATTGCTTGTCGCTTAGATTACGAAGCATTTCTCTCTCAACAAGAACAAATGAAAGTCTCCATTCTGTTGAAGACGTATCTGACGCAGGTCTACCAGAGGCAACGTAGTGGCAATCCATCTTTTTCATTTTCTCCTTCGATGCATATGACAACCATTGAAGTAGATTCTTATTATTGAACCGTTTTGTTACATTTTGTGGCCAGATAGAACATCTCACAGCATATGCTATGTCTGCATCAGCGCCGATTTGATTTCCTTCTTTATCCGTAATTAAGTGCACAAAACTAGCACATGGACCGTTTCTAAAGAACCGCAAATCTGATTGCAATGTCATTTTTTTGCTCATAGTGTCCATGAAGTAGTTCACATACTTTTCACTGGACAAATAGTTGACATCCTCACTACCAGTCTCTAAAACATTGCTAAAAGCTGGATCAGTGTCATTTAATTTCACTAATGCCAGTTTTGCATAACCAGGTAATGTTTCGATAGTCTGAAATAAATGATAATTCTCTGAAAAATCATGTCTATCTGAATTGAATTGAACCGCTATATCCGGTGCCACAATCATGAGATCTTGATCGCTTCCTGGCAGAAAAGACGCTTCCCCTAAACTTCCAGTGAAATATACCTGCATAGCATACTTGTAACAGAGTATGTTCTCATCCAAAGTTGCGTAAGACATCACGATGTCAGCTTCACGAAGTGTTTTGCCATTCAAATCCGACTGCGTAGTTACAATATCAGATACTCTCTTCAGTTCGATTGGACTAAGCTTGGACAGTGCCATTTCTCTGAAATTTACAAAATCACATTAATTTAAATTGCAACAATCAAGCTTGGTCCAAACAAATGCTATCAGTCTTCCGTGTTAATTATGGAACACAGTGATTCTACTCTGTTAGTTTCTAAGTATTCGCAAAAATAAAACTATGGATGGAAACATTTACATGTTTTGTGTTGGAATTCTCCCACACAAACTTCATTTTAATACTATCAATAGTCATTGCCAGAATGCTTGATTACATTATATAGATATATCCAAAATATCTAAATCAATAAATACGAAACATAACATTGACGATCAAATACTATCAATATAAAGTGTCAGAATGTCTGCTTACATTATATAGATATATCAAAAATATCTAAATCAATAAATACGAAACATAACATTTACGATCAAATACTATCAATACAAAATGTCAGAATGTCTGATTACATTAAATAGATATATCCAAAATATCTAAATCAATAAATACGAAACATAACATTTACGATCAAATACTATTAATACAAAATGTCAGAATGTCTAATTACATTATATAGATATATCCAAAATATCTAAATCAATAAGTAGGAAAAACAACATTTACTATTAAATATTATCAATACAAAGTGTCAGAATGTCTGCTTACATTATATAGATATATCCAAAATACATAAAACAACATTTACGATCAAATAATATCAATTTGCAATACCAGAATGTGTGCTTACATTATATAGATATGTCAAAATATCTAAAACAATCAATACGAAACACAACTTTACGATCAAATACTATTAATAAACTTGCCAGAATGCCTGATTACATTATAAAGATATATCCAAATATATTTAATCAATCAATACGAAACACAACCTTAACAGTCAAATACTATCACTGTACATTGCCAGAATATCTGCTTACATTACATAGATATATCGAAACTATTTAAAACAAAAAATACAACACATAACTTTTTCGATCAAATACTATCAATATATATTACCCGAATGCCTGATAAAATGTATATCCAAAATAATTAAATCAATATATAAGAAACACAACCTTTACGATCAAATATTACCATTATACATTACAAGGATACTTGATTACATTTTATATATATATCCAAAAATGATTAAATCAATTAAACGAAACGCAACCTTTTTAATCAAATTCTATCAATATAATTTCCCGAATGCCTGATTACATTATATAGATATATCTAAAAATATTTGAAACAATTATTACCAAACACAACCTTTATGATCAATGAAATTCATCTACGTGACATAAAACCCAGGATCGGAGGGTCATGTGTTCGATCCTTCCCCTACGACCATTTGTGAAGTCATTGAACAAGACATCTTTTTAGCATATGACTAATACTAGTTCAACCCAAGAAGAACTTGTAATGACTTGTTTCAAACTCAAAGGAAAGTAAATAGGTTTATATATTACTATTTAATCCTTCATTTTTGTACCATTTGTATGTCTCTAAGCATAATACATATATTCGATCTATCTTGATAAAATGAACGTATATAAAACGTGTATAAGTAAAAAAAAAAAAAAAAATCCGTAGGAATGTAGATAACAGGTAACACATATGTTTCAATCAAAGGTCACTTTCTTGGTATACTCCACTGTTTAATGATGTATAACAGCTTGCATGCATGTTGACATTAAAGCGTATATAAATATAAAATGTGTAATAAGTATACGCATGTCTATCGGGAGACGCCGACACGACAACACGCGATAACCGCAAATAGGCCATTTGACGTATTTTCGTTTTGTCGTTCTGGCGGTTCGCCGACACGACAGAACGACAGAATAGGGCGATAAAACGAACGCTTGCTAAGCGCTAAAACGACATCACACTATCGTAGTGTCGCATAAAATTCGTCGTTTTGTCATTCTGTCGTATTGGGGACCTGCCAAAACGCAACGACGGCATTTGTCGAGGTTTCGAGTTGTCGTGTTGGCGCCCCACCTAAACTACAACACATGGCTGAAAGAAGTCACCATACTTATCTATTCGATCGAATGTCGATTAACGAGGAATCCCATATTGACCAACGATCAATGGCATGTATTTCTTATTCACCTATATACCTGACTATATTATTTCATATACTCAAGTGATCGCTTACTGACATATATCAGATTCAATCGTGCATGATGACCGATGCATTTGATATCCCTGTGTGGTTGATTACAAAGATATCTTATATTCACCCATGAACGATGACTGAGATATCAAATTCTAACCCGTGATCGATAAATGAGTTATCCCAAATTGCGACCAAATTATCAAACAATGAACTTTATTCTAAACTTATTTATTTTAGCTCATATCTTAATATATGAATCCCTGTTGAGTTCGTTTCGTGGGTAGAACCAGCACTGCGTGATGTTATGTAAAGACCATCGAATCGGGCTTTTACCCAATACACTACATGACTGTACCTTTCCGATTTAAATGGCCGCGACTGAAGTATCGATCAATGGCTGGTCAAGGACTTTTGCAATTTTAATGATGACATGTCTGTAAAATCAATAAACAAATACATTTAATAAACACAGAAATCACATACCTGTAACAAGTAATAATATCCTTTCGCAGTTGAATATGTCATAAACAATTTTGACCAATGTTACTTATGTTTGTTTTTTTCCAATATGGTATATCTATACGTTGTGTGTAAGTAAACCGTTATTAATAGAACTGTGTTTAAGTCGATGGCATATAATGTTATAAATAGCTGACACTACACTGTGCGTGTATCTATATCTTTATACACAGAACGATTGATAGGGTCTGGAGTTATACAAAGAGTTATTTTATTATGACATGACTGTACAATAATTATACCAAATTGCCCACATACCTGGTATATAACAGGTTGCACTTGTCTTATGCAAAAAGGGTACCAAACGTGTGGTTACCCTACATGTGTAGATTTTTGTGATTATCTTGTACGTAGCGTTTGTCTTTTGTATTTTAAGTGTCAAACGCGTTAACCACACAAGTATAATGTGTAACTTGACATAAATTAATAATGATCGAAGTTTTGGTAAACACAAAATATAAGTTTGCCTTTTGTAAATAGGTTATTAATATTTTCCTGAAGCGTGGATTGCTTGGTCCAGTAGAAAACAATCGGATCCATTGGGAAGACACGGGTTCGATACCCCGCCACGACTATGTATAATGTCTTTGAGCAAGACCTTTTATCCGCATATGTTTAGATAAGTTTAAATAATATTTTTTTCGGTGTAACCAACGTGTGTTTTTTCACAGTGTTGATTAAGTCATAGACACTGGTACTGGTGTGTTTGTGTAGTAAGGTTTGTGTAGTAAGGTTTTAAACACAAAGGTGTTTAGGGAGAGGACATGAAAAGAGAAGGTGAAAGTGAAGATAAAGTGACTTCGAACCCAGGAGTCGCAGGTTCGATCCCCCGCTCTTACATCTAAAAATACTTATCAGTCTTTCAGATGAGACTTTAACAAAAATGAAAATCCCATGTATCAGTGCTTTCACCGGGCATGTAAAAGACTCGGGGACACTACAAAAAGGTATTCTGTATCTCTGCACTATCCTCTAAATCTCTAAAAATTACTAATTCTCTTCTGGAGGCGTCGCCGATAGAGAAAACGGTGGCGACGATAAATGAAAATATCAACAACATGATAAAGTTATGGTATGAAAGAATATTAGACACTTACTGATAGACGACATAGAAAGAAAGATAGGTGATTAAGAGAGAGAGAAAGAGAGAAAGAGAAAGAGAGAATGTATGGTAGACAGACAGACAGACAGACAGACAGACTACTCAGCAACAAAATCATTATAAAAGTTATTTAAAATCATATACGAGAAATTCAGATATTTTGTGTTTTGGATTTAAAACCAAATATAAAAGATATATTAACGTCTGCATAAATATATATTATAAAGATACGCTTTCTGTTTAATTTGGTCCATATCTATTACATTTGTTCAAAAGATAGTTTCAAAGTTTTATAATTGTATGTGTAATACTAGCTGTCATTCTTTGTACAACGACACCTGTTTAGTGTACATAACCTCTTTAGTGCAGTACATAAACACAAATCTAAGCAAGTTTTAATGAAAACGCTGGTATAATATGTCACTGCATTTTCTAAAAAATAAACTGAGCTGTGTAGATCTATAGCTTTTTTTCCCCCCACCAAACCTGCCTCGGACTGGATCAGTATAAGAAAAATGGTAAAACAAAATAACATAAGACTATTTATCACCATAAGGATAAGCATCAGAGAATTTAATTTTCACACGAACATTTTAGAATGCAACATCTAATTGACGTTTGAAATTTCCCCGGGATGTGTGTGTGTGTGTGTGTGTGTGTGTGTGTGTGTGTGTGTGTGTATGTGTGTGTGTGTGTGTGTGTGTGTGTGTGTGTGTGTGTGTGTGTGTGTGTGTATGTGTGCGTGTTTGTGGGGTGGGGGTGGGGGGCTTCGCTTTCCCACAAACTCCTTGATACAAATACAGATACAAAAGGCAAAGAAACGAGATTAAAAACATGTGGAACATGAGATATAGGGTTAAGGAGAGAGAGAGAGAGAGAGAGAGAGAGAGAGAGAGAGAGAGAGAGAGGCAGGCAGGCAGGCAGGCAGGCAGGCAGGAGAGTATTTAATAAACGTAGGAGGGGGGATATTTTGACAAGAATAATGTAAAAATAGAATGAAAGGGTGCATGAAAGGGAGTGATGATGGGAGTGAATGGTGACAACCACTCCCTGAAGGTAAATCGATTGTTTATTGATTAGTTTAGTATACAGTAGAACTTTAATGGCTCGAACCCGACGGGACTTGAAACACAAGTTCGAGCTAAGCGTTGTTCGAGCCAAGCATTGTTTCATTGTTTAACATCATACCAAATATGTACATGCATATACATCGAAATAGGATTTCGGGCGGGACTAGATAAGTGGTTCGAACTATATATGGTGTTCTAGCCATCCGTGTTCGAGCCAACGAAGTTGTACTGTATACTCACATTTCGTAAGTCACTTATTCAAATGATTATGACAACATCCGTAAGTTACTAACTGGCTCAAAATGCAAATCTCTACAATAACATAATTGACTTGTTTACAGGTAGAGACAACTATAACCTTGTACTTTACTGCAGGTAAGGAAGTCGTGATATTGATATGAATGAGTTTGCACATTGTATTGTTAAATATCTGTTTAAAAACATATCATGTGTTTCAATAGCATACTATCATGACATGATCTGTAACAAATAGTTTGTGAACGATTTAGTGTTTACTTTAATAAACATGAAACACTAGAAGGAATATAAAGCTTTAGATAATTGCGGTATTACTAATTAAAGCAAAACGATTTGTAAAACTGCTGCGTATTATATCACCTATTCACATTTATTAGCTTACTAAAATAATTTAAAGGGACACACTGCAATTTTCACTAAAAACTATTTCTGAAAAGCATATATACTTATTATGTAAAATTACATGACCATAGCATATGTTAAGACTATTTTTGTTTTTGTGTTGAAAATGTAAATGGTTGAAAAACAGTATATTTGGCAGATCTTCGACAGCAAGTGCCAATCATATATTAATTTCCTGAGTTGTATCGGAATGCCAGAACTTATTCCAAGTATATAAAGATGAATACAGTAGTATTTCAATGGATCGAACCCGACGGGACTGAACAAAATTGTTCGAACGAAGAGTATCAAAATACAGGTAAATATGTTGGCTGGACTTAATTTCTAGTTCTAGCCCGGTGTTCTAGCCATCGGAGGTAGAATGATAGAATTTAAATAGTATTTCGACCGTGACCAGATAAGTGGTTCGAGCCATGTGTGGTGTTCCAGCCATCCTTGTTCGAGCCGCTGTGTATATATATAACTTCCTCTCCGTCTTCCGTGACTTAGTGGTTAATGCGTCTGCCTGGGAAGCAGGAGGTCGAAGGTTCGAAGCTGGTTTAGCATATACTGCAATAAGTCATCATGTCGTTAAATAAGCATATGCATGTATTTACGAGCATTTGAGGACTTCTTTTTTAAAAAAATCTCAGGGTGTCACTGTACCCTTTTTTAAAAAAAAAACAACGTGGTCAACGTACCAGTTATTGTGCATTTTTATGTGAGTTTACATTCCTGCTATGAAAAAAAACTTAAAAAAAAACTATATGGAATTCTTTTTTAACCATGGAAATCCTAGACCGTATTTTATGTAGAACAAAGAACACAATTCAGCTGTGTTTTGAGACCTTAAGGCGAGCATCTATAATAATAATAATAATTATTGCTGGTATTATATATTCTCCTCAAAAAGATTAGATATCCCTCTATCCATAAATGCTTTTAAAATTAAGGTAGCTTGGGCTTTTAAAACATATAAACACCTTGCAATAAAAAACAACAACTTACAATGTTTCGAAAAAGATTGGCAACCAATTATGCAAGCAGTTAGTTAATTATTTCCGTAAGATGTACAGATACTTGGCCAGTTAGTCAGAAATGATACCATAAAATAATTTAGTTTAAAGTAATAAAAAAATATAATATATTCAAAACCCACACAGACACATGTATATATATTTTTTTTTCTTTTATCCATTATCTTCTCTCATCGACAAATATGTCAAGCTATAAAAAAAAAAGAAGAGACGTTTTACCTGAAAACTCGTTTATATTTCCCTTTGCCTTATTTTTATTATATTAAAGAAATATAGAAATGTAGAAACAAAGACAAAATACATATAAAAATATATATTGTATGATATTAAGTTCACTGAAGGTCTTATTTTTAGAATATTAAGGACCATAGAGAAACATACAAAAACAAATTACAAATACACATGTGTATTTGATATAATATATATTTATATATGTAATAAGTTCTTTTTAAGAATGAGAGTGTTGCGTGCACGTAATTGTTTTTTCTATATTTATATGCTGACAGTGTAAAGTGTGCGGTGGGATGTTCCTCCTCGACCCACAACACACTCATTGACGGGGAGAATAAATGAGTTACTGTAAGGTAGCTGGAAAAAAAAAAAAAAAAAAAAAAAAAAAAAAATATTGCTGTTGTTTTTATAAAGACTTTCATTTCAACTAGACAATATCAGTAACAAATGCTTGTGATTTTTCTGCGTGTGAATCTCATGACCCCAAAGGCAGATCTACACGCGTGGACTATCGGGAGTGCGTGTGAATCTAATGTGACACCGGAACAATAATGTTATGTATGGTTCAGTTTAATATAGAAGTATTTTTTTCTGTGTTTGCTTGATAACCGAAATGGGAAAGCGAAAGCGCATCTAACTCTGTGTATTGAACATTCGGGGTTATAAATGGTCTTTGTTTGTTCTTGTGCATGCGCATTTAATTTGACCAGACTTTTGTATGATACTTTGATACAGTAATTTTCGATTTTTATGTAGTAATTTTTGTAACAAATTGTAGTTTGATACTTATGTCGTGTTTTTAAGTTTTGACGGTGTTGACTCGTGTATATAAATCTTACCACTTGCCCTCGTGACAGATGTTTTTGACAAAGTGTTGATAATGACGCTGAGTACACATTGTGTCTCTGTAGTTCTTTCTCCCAAGCAAGAAGTATCAAGTAGCTATATCGCCATTAAAGCCAATCAACACGATTATATTTAATACTTAAACATAAAGTATGGACACGCATTCAGCGATTCGTCGGCTTTAAGAAGATGGGGTCCTTTATTAGAAATATGATAAATGGTTGGAAATTTGCATACATTTCAACTTAATGTGCGTATTTAATCTACTATCAATGGACGGCACGTAAAGAGACGTAACTGACAATCTACTTATCGAACTGGCCTATACGTGCGCGGAAATAACTAAATTAAATATCATTTTTTACATTCACACTATCGGTGTAGATGTAAGAGGAATTATAATATTTACAAGCACGAATTTCCTATAGCTCGATTAACATATATATGTAACACACTATTTTCCAGTGTTTATACTTAATGTGAAATTGTTAACACACAGAAAATAATAAAGGCGTTCTCCACCTATAATACAGAATGTTACATACCATGTGTCACAAGACTGTACAGTAAAACGAAATAGAGAAACCAGCAATGTTTATAGTTTATTACATATATTAACATTTCCCAAAATACACAATTAAATAAAAATAGATATAAATAACGTGCAATGTTCGTCGAAACCTGTTGGTGTCTCTTCCGTGCCCTTATTTCAAATGTGGATCGTGCAATATCCATCGTATTTTTTATCTCGATGCTTTCCACTCCAATGTTCTAATTCCATATATTATAATGTATCAATGTCCAATATTAATGAATATCCTAATGTTTCATTAATATGATAGCTTTTAAACATCTGATATGGATCTTGTTATTTAATAATATCAATACAAATTCATTAGTATGATAACTTTTAAACATCTGATATGGATCTTATCATTAAATAATATTAATACAAATTCATTCATATGATAGCTTTTAAACATCTGATATGGATATTGTCATAAAATAATATTAATATGAATCCATAAATAGGAAAGCTTTAAAGCATCCTGTCACTATAAAATGATA
The DNA here is from genome assembly GCA_029582155.1 of Panopea generosa. NCBI lineage: Eukaryota > Metazoa > Mollusca > Bivalvia > Adapedonta > Hiatellidae > Panopea > Panopea generosa. Next base: position 75,066,338 of record CM055899.1, read on the forward strand.
ATGCAAAAAAAAACGGAATTACAGTAAATACTCATAATGGCATTAAACAAACATCATCTCATTTGTATAACATCATGGACTGTTCTGGAACTTGAGAATGTAAAATACAATAATCTATAATATACAGTATAAAATGAAGCTAATTTACATTATACTATTTAACATATGTATCAATAGCTTGTTTACTAAACAAAATAATATCTAGAACATTGACAACCTACTTGTTGTACTCACTAGCACACACTAATATGTAATATAAAATGTAATGTAAATATGTGACACTGTTTCATACTATCAATACTAAATATAATTAATCAATGGGATTAAATGGGTTAACTATTAAAAATTGCCATTTGATAAACAAGTAATATATATTGAAATTTTGTCTTTAGATGTATTACTTGAATAAAATAAAGAACACCTGATAAAATTAAGTAACTTTAGCGGACGGCACTGATTGTCTAAACATTGTATTTATTGTATCGTGTCATATTTAACCTTAATACGGCTTCATGCGGATACAATTTCAATCTCGGACTAACTTCATCCAGCCGCTGCATCTAAAAATTAAAAAAAACAACAAGTATAAACATTATTAAAAACATTATTAAACAAGAGTTCTGCCTACTTATTGTTACTGCGACTAACGCTCTTTTTCAGAACTATGGTACATTTTTCAATAGTATGTTTTACCAAAGGGGAGATTTTTATGATAATGTATTTCATAGTTTTGGTCAAGAGACACTATTAGATAGAATGCATGGATGTGGTAAAACTAAATTCCAGAAGTGGAAAGAAATTGATGAGCAGAAGTACACGCAGGATCGTCCAAATAATAGCAATTCAGTTCGTTTCCAAAATACATTAGAGTTTCTCAACGCGTGCTTAACTCGCAATGTAAAAGCCAGTGTAGTATTATAAATTATCAATGGCAGCTTCAATCACACATGCTCGTTAGTATTTACCTCATGTCAAGTATCATGTCACATTTACATGACACATGTCAATCGTCATACAATGTAATGCCTACATAAATTATAAAAGAAACATGTGCACAATATCGAAATGTCAGCAAAAGTAATGACTCTAAATATATAAAATACAGAAAGGAGTTTCAGGGATATGAAGATAAAAACTGAAATCCTAATACATATATCATTTGGAAAGGAATAGAATAAAAAAATACCCCACATATGATCCATGTGTCTGCAATATTCATGTTTTGGCCAAATGTTCACAAAAATTTAAAGCTGTAGAACAATAGTTACTACCTCTTCTAATGTAAGCTCCCAGCCTGTGGACGCTCCTACATTGTCACAATAATTTAAAGCTGTAGAACAATAGTTACTACCTCTTCTAATGTAAGCTCCCAACCTGTGGACGCTCCTACATTGTCACAAAAATTTAAAGCTGTAGAACAATAGTTACTACCTCTTCTAATGTAAGCTCACAGCCTGTGGACGCTCCAACATTGTCACAAAAATTTAAAACTGTAGGACAATAGTTACTACCTCTTCTAATGTAAACTCCCAGCCTGTGGACGTCCCTACATTGTCATTAAATTTAAAGCTGTAAAACAATAGTTACTTCCTCTTCTAATGTAAGCTCACAGCCTGTGGACGCTCCTACATTGTCACAAAAATTTAAAGCTGTAGAACAATAGTTACTACCTCTTCTAATGTAAGCTCCCAGCCTGTGGACGCTCCTACATTGTCTTCTAGCTGTTTAACTGACATGGATCCAGTTATTACTGACGCTACCACCTCCTTCTGCAACAACCATCGTATTGACACCTGAGCAATTGATTTACCTGTAATTTAAGAAGTATCCCAACAATATAACCTTTCTTTGTTAATGACTGTTTTAACGGAAATAACGTCCGTACGAAATACACTTAAACCCTCTATTGTTGCTATGTTTTATTGTTGTTTTTAGAAATACAGATGCTGCAAAAATATGAGCCATAATTATGTTACAGGAATGACATTAAAGAAACAAATAGTCATCAATAAATACTGTCTGCATTTATGTGTATGTGTTGATTAATGAACTTCTTGTAAAGAAATCTTCGGATAACTTCAGACTCGCTTTCAATATTAAAGTGGATTTAGGGTATACAGCCGGTGCTAAACTATACTATTATGATGCGTTTGAGGCAATGTGTTATATGACGTCGCCAGCTCTGATCTATATGTGTGCTTAGACACCTCATTAACCGATTTTGGCTAGTTGTTAAAGCGCGGGGTGGTATGACGGCATGGACTATTTTGATAGAAATATGCTCATAAATTGTCTCTTATTTCACTTTCATTATAATAAGTATATCTTCAAGTTAATATTTTGTATGTACGAGGTATGTAAAAAAAATACGTGAATTTTGTAATATTTTTAACATATAATATGACACATGAAAAAAAATTGCCATAAAAACTAATATTTCCTCTAAGAAATTTCCAATTTTCGTATTGATATTGAATATAGTTATGCAGAAACAACACTTGAAAGTATAGATGTAATAGCTACCCGGAGCAGTCCATTAATGTCAAGTTTTTTGCATGACGATTAACCGGCCAAATCACCATTTCTCAAAGTATCCACTGTGCTCTTTGATGCACTTCGTATGTCTTTTAACCAATTTATCATATATATCTCTATACCACTCTTCCTTGAACTGTGCAATGTTATGACGAGTTTGAGGCTGAAGTAAATGTAGACTGTTGATTTCTGTGATATTCTTTACCGTTAACCATCAATTGTCGTCAATGACTTCTTAAACCGACGCCAGTAACACTGTATTTCAGATGGACTTCTTCCCCTACCAGGATCGTATTCTATAGTTTCCCTTCCTTCCCGGAATAACTTGTACCATTTGAATACCAGTAATCTACAGACATATGTTTTATGTTGTGATTGGTCCGATATTGTCATCGTTTGAGATGGTGTCTTTCCTAAATTATCGCAAAACGTTATGGCCCGAAGTCCATAATGTCAGGTTACCAGCAGATGTAAAATGAAACATATGAACTTTTGTCAAATATGAAACAGTTAGACTGCTCCGGATGCATGTTACCAGGGAACTGCGAATGTATCCACAGTAGCCATTTTTTGATAAAAAATGTAATGTACATGCATAGATAAATGCTTCACTTGTTCCGATATCTGTATGTAGACTTTTATCATAGTTAGGGAATATTTTAAAAAGTCTACCTATTGTTTACACACCTCGTATATTTCTAAACATTATATAGTTTATGAATTTGGACAATTAAACATAATTTATAAACGAGAGCGCGCTGTCAAGTTGTAGAGCACCGAATGAGGACCGTGTGTTCAATTCTCCGCCACGACTATGTGTAGTGTCATGAGCAAGACGCTTGTCTATTGTCATTTCATTAACGCGTGTAGTATGTACATGTACATCCTAGTGTATGATATGCAAAGAAAAACATTGTGAATAATAAGTCTTAGTATTCATCTTTTATCAGGGTTCTGTCTCCACTTGAATAAGTTCTTTATGAGAAGCTATTGAGAAAAAAAAGAAAAACAAAACTTATCATGTCCAACAGGGCATTAAGCATAAAAAGGACCAAGGAACTCAAATACAAAAGTTTAGTATAATCAAACATAAGGCGTCCAAGTGACAATGACTAAGAATCTTACGAAGCTTGTACACCACTTAACCATACATAATATTACCATTACTTTAAACCTTATATTTGATATAGAGGGATACTTTCGGAGATTTTTTTCACAATTACCATGTGAGTTTGCAATGTCTTCAAGAGTATCCATTAGTGTCCAGTATTCCTCATTTTGGATATATTGGCTCCAAGCAGGTGCTGCTTGTCCTGCTTTGGACTCGTCTTTGTGCACAAAACCAATCCTAGATTCGGCAGCATCCGGTGTGGTACCCCGTTTATGTTTTCCTGTTAGTAAACCCCTGATAAATGAATATTTAAATTATATGAATCAATGAACATGGATAATGAGTTTTGAATCAGATTTTCAGATTAAAGTCAGAAAGAGTCTAATGAACGTATAGTGATTCTGGGCTTTTTTTTGTTTCGTGTTACATTCATTATAATCATTAAGTGAATCAAAGAGGAAACACATATATGCCGGATACAGTTATTGTCTGAGATTCTTGATTCTTCATTTGCATTTTATATTACAAAGTAAACAGCATTAGCATTGTCTAACAATATAAAAAGATTTCAAATGAATGCGTTAATAACCCTTAGGTCTCGCCACACAGCGGAATTGTGTTCTTTGTTCTATATAAAATAAGGTATAGGATTTCCACTGTAAAAAATGCAAATAAAATCCTACTCTACTAAACTGCAGTAAGAAATCACAACCACCATGAACCATTTTAAAAATATTTAAAAAAACAACAAATTACAGGTCTTTTTTAAGCGTAAGAATCATGTTACCGTAGGGCTAATGGGGCGTGACTGTGTATTGACACATCACGTTTATGAAGTTTAGTTTCAATGCTATTCAACAAATTTGCGTTAAATAATGTGAATTGTAACACGTTGAATAGCTTAACGCGTCGTTTATCTTGAGTACACAAAACTTCTATATTAATGAGTCGTCCAGTCCGTATAACTGTTTAAATTGATAAAAAGTGGATTTATCTATTCTTGTAATTATGTTGTTCTTAATTTTAAAGGACTGGTAATTATATCCTCTTTCAGTCTTTATCACCAATAATAAAAAAGCAACAATTACAATAATATATGACATTTCATTGGTTAATAGTTATAACCCGCTTTCATAATTCACAAAGTACCAACTTACCCTTTCAACGGACTCCATGGCAACACACCGATTCCTACATTCTTGCATACCATAAATTCTTCAAACTCAGACTGCCTACTTAAAAGGTTGTACTGTTGCTGTAATATGTACATGTGCATGTGCTTATACTGATTTAAAAGTAAAGATAATCACTGGTCTGCGATTGTATTCTTTTTATTGTTATGCTATTGCAATTATTTTTTGGAATGATTTACCTGATACTCATGAATACTCCGTATATTCGTAAATTAATTACCGATTTCCGAACATATTAGTGAATATTAATGAGTGTCAGGTAAAACTTACGTGCAACTATAAACAGTTAATAGGTATATTACTATTGATAAGACGCTTGTTAATAGTTTTAAAGTATGTTAAGAAAAGAACGCTATAGATGTCTTAGAAGAGAAAATTGATGAAAAGCATATTTTGTCTTAGATCAATAATATCCAAATAGTTTGGTATATCAAATCTACCAAAACGTGACAAAATTGAAATTCAATCGGAATGGTAAATTTAAGACAAAATCCCTATTCTTAAAATAAATTAAATACTGCTTGACGACCTTCACATCGTCATTTGGAATCTATCTATGATGAAACAGGTTTTACAAATTGAAATCAAAATGAAATCACTTGACTCATTTAATACGTAACAAAATATATTTAGTCTAACCTAGGCGCGAAGCCCTTTTTAATATATTATTTAAGCATGTTTAAATAGATTTCCTTTTGACTATAGGAGATCAGTGAGTATATATATAGGCATGAAATATTGGTAAAGATATATTAACCCAATTTAATATTTTAAAAAAAAATCCTGATTTGTTCTCTTTAATGATGTTGGTTCGGTTCGTCAAAATGAAAGTAATTTGATTTGTTTTTAAATTGAGTTCAAAACCTTATTTATTATTTTCTAAGATGAAATTGTTCGCGATAAAGGTATGTTGCCCTGCTTTTTTGCTGTTTTATTTTTATGACGATATTTGCGTCAAAATTGAGTATTTTGTTAATTTTGATAAATAATGAGGTCATTAAGGCATTTGTTTATGATACATTGCAAAACGAACTTAAAATAAGCATCATAATAAAAATACAAATATTTTAATCTTTGAATAAATACTTTGTAAAGTAAAATTTTCTACAACATACATTTCTTTTAGCAATGAATTAATGGTTATTTCCAACCCACTTTTTTAGTTTTTTGGAACCAAAACTCTTTAAAAGAATATGAGTTAATTAATTAGACTTTTTTAAATTTTAGTTGTCTTTGGTCCAATGTTAGCATATTCATTATATTTAAAGAAAGTCATAGGCTTGCATGCATTATAAATAAATCTATATTTTAAACATGTTAATATTTGATAACATCAGAAAATAATTCATTTTATGTTTTAGTTAAAAAGTAGTCCGATACAAATTAGCATACCCTTGTACAACTTTATGAAACAAAACACGATTTTTTAATATAATGAAACAATATTTATTGCACCTATTTTCGGGAGGGGTGGGGGGAAATATCGAACAATTTTTTTTGGTAAAAGCATTGACTATTTGTGGCTTAAAGATATAAAATTCGCACATATAAAAATCAGACACTTCCATGCCAACATCCATAACACAATACATATTACTGAGTGTATGAATATTTAGACCTTCCGCTGAAGAATAAAGTATACTGCTTAAATCTAAATTGATATTGTTATTTTAAATGGGGTTTAAAGCCGCTGTCAATATATTAAGTACACAGGTAAAAAAGCCACGCATGCAAAACGTACGTTAAACGTATGTTGAATGTACGTGCCAAAACATACGTTTACATATAAATAGTACCACGTGTGTTTAACATACGTTTCTTGCCGTACGTTTAACAGATGTTAAACATATGTTTAACGTACGTGCCAAAACATACGTTTACATATAAATAGTACCACGCGCGTTTAATATACGTTTCTGGCCATACGTTAAAATACATGTTAAACATGTGTTTAACGTATGGTCAAAATGTACGTTATTTATAGGAATAGTACCACGCATGTTAAACATATGCTAAACGTACGTTACAATACGTACGATTTTCATATAAATAGTACCACGTATGTCAAACATATGTTTCACGTACGTTTAACATATGTTTCAATACGTACGTATGTATGTTTAACATATGTTCTAATGTATGCTTTAAAAATATGTTAAACATATGAAAACTCAGGTTTAACATTAGATCAGTCGGTAACTTGAACAAACTTGAGAAGCTTGATGTAAGAATGCTTAAAGCGTTCATACTTATTTTGGTGAAAATCTCCCCAACGGTATCACAGATGTCGTTTATAGAAATTGTTGACAGACAGATGGACAAAAAGTGATCAGAATTATAGCTCACTTTACCCTTTACTCCAAAGGGACGTGTTTTCCCGCACCAATCACAGAAGGCCTTTGAAAACAGTGCAGGAAGAGACCAGATCACTCTGTCAGTTAATATAAACATAATTCACCCATTGCTGATTTGAGGTGAATTAATGCTTTCAAATTGGAGAGTCCAAGAAAAACTTATTGAGCAAAGGGTTAACACCTTTGGCAAGGTGAGCTTATAAGGCATAAAATGCCATACAAACAAATTATGAAAAGGTATGACAGCAACTGTTAACATTTCAAAAATACTACAAATCTATACAATCTGTTTGTACATCTATCTGATGTATTCATTTATTTTTTACTTCACTTTATGAATTCTTTTAAAATTTGTTTAAAAGTTAAAACCTGTCAAATAATTCTGTTTATCATTGTACTCAATGGGACAGACATCATAATTTATTATTTTGAAAACATACTGTGTCTTCAATTGCATGCTCTAGACAAAAACTACCATAGACAGCAAAGGTGAATGATTGAAAGACAAATAAAATAATATGACTGAAACAAGCTGATCACATAATAACAAAAAGCTTTTGGCTCATGAGAGCGAATAATAATGAACAATGAAATAAATTTTAGCACATTTATATCAATCATGATTAGAAAGCAAATTTCTTTCATTGATGTTTCACTTTTACATACTAAATTCTTAAATCAATAACAGTAATTGTTGTCTTCCAACAGGAGCGTCACAATGTTGTTAGTCTGCATTTTCCATTTTGTAAACACTTCCTTATCATAACTTATGTAGCAAATAATCTGTAAACTCCATTTAATTTCTCCATTATCATAGCAATATCAGTCGGGACAACAGCACATTTTCTGAAAAAAAGTTTTTGTGTATAACTGACATCTCATCAGCATGTAATTTTGAACTTCAGTGTGTGATTTTGCCACTTGTTCAACAAGTTGTCTCCAGGTTTAAGGGATACAACTGTACCATCTATTTCCAGGTTAACTTTTCTTCCAACTGAGCTATATTATTCCATGTCTCACTTCTCAGCAATGTTCCATATCACTTTGTCACTGGAAAATAAATATTTATACATGTATACACATTATATAAAATATATACAAGAGGCCCATGGGCTTAACGGTCACCTGAGAATCCAAAAAAACATTCCCATAAGTGTATTCAATCGTAAGAAATAACATTTTTTGTCAATTTCTCATAAATATAGATTTCGTAAAGTAGGCCCCGCCCCCAGAGCCAAACAGTGAGACCCGTGAATCATGCTGGTTCAAGACCTTATCCAAAGTCTTAGGGTTATATAACAGGTAAACTGCTGTGCAAGTTTTGTTAAGATTCAATGAAAAATGAAAGTGATATCGTGTCTACATTTTCTCTATGTGAAACAGTGACCCCTGTGACAGCCTCAAATTTGACTCCAGGGACCAGACTTAAACAAATCTTTTAGGAAACATCTTTCAATGCTACATGTAATATATCTAAGGTCTAGATGCTTTAATGAATGTGCTATCATGTCTAAAAGAAAATGGTTAACAGACGACAGAAAATTTATCAGGTCATAAGCCCTGTTGACCTTTGACCAGTAGAACCCAGGGTTGTCAAAATGTTTCAAAGTAGAAATACTAAATTAAGAAGAAACAGTATCCAACTTGTGAGTGCTAACGGCAAGAAACGAGGCCAACGGCGCGTGTGGGGGGAAAGTACGAGAAGGATGGTCCAGGAGGCCTCCACCGCTGAAAGTTTTGAAGTTAAGATTGCAGGAGATGGCTTTTCAGCCATTCTGAGCTATATTCCAGTCTTAAATTATGAATGAGTTTTCACTGTTTATTTTACCTGAAAACGTCAGCAAGGTCTGAAATATAACTTCTGAAATAGGGCATACACAAAACAAGACTTATTGGCGATTTCAAACATAAATGGGACATGTTGTAGATTTTAATCCCTCCCCACCCCTGAGAACCCCGATAAATGATGATAGATAAATGACAGACAACAACATGTGACAACAGACAAAGCGCTCCATTTTGAAGTGTCTTTCTAGCAAAAAGGGACACATCTCAGACATTGATTATCTGATTTGGCTAGTTCAAGATATCAGTTTGATAAATCACTCAGTTAACTTACAGTCCTAACTTAGGTAAACATCTTGCAAAAATATTGACCAGTTCTTAAATTGAAAAAATGATTTTACAATAAATTAAATACCTATCTATCCAGATGATATACCTCGATGTTTTGAATAAAATGGAGAGGTTTAAGATGCAAATTTATTAATGAATTCAATACTGTATTATTTTTCATTTATAATACCAGGAATACTAATCAATAAGTATTTTTCCCTACCTTTTTCAAAGACATGGGTCACCAGATTTTGGACCATTACAGCTAGATTACCAGGTCCATATAGAATTTGAAGGTCTTTCAAGATCTCTTCATTTGCAAAACGCCTCCAGTTCTAGTGTAATATTTTAAAAGCTGAAATAAGAGATAATGTGTATACTACATGTATTAGCAAATTGTTCACTTTATATGACTGCTTACAGTTGATCATAAGTATTCAATCTAGAGAATAGTTTATAAACTTTGATACAATATTTTAAGACAGTATGTCAGAAAAAATTGCTTAGTTATAAATCACAATAAAAAACAAGAGGGCCAAGATGGCCATATATTGCTCACCTGACTGCAAGTAGATTATATAATACATGTACACTCAAAATTCCAGAAAGACAAGATGGGCAAGTAGTTAGAATTTTGATTTGTTTTGAAGATGTAACAGATACTTAGAAGAGTTCGAACTTGGTAGAGGTTCACCCACGGTAAATGTAAGATAGTAAGATAGGGCCTGTGGTTCAATTCAGATGCCAAGAAATTCTTTACATTGTCTCGAGTTAAAATATTTAAGAAAAAAGTAAGATGTCACCGTACAGTTAACATAAGAACATGTTCTAGAAATAATATTGCAAACTACAAGTATAATTATTGAACATACAAAGTAACAGTGGGTGGGGTAAGGTTTATGGTTTAAACTGAAAATATTTCCAGTTCAACAAATTGCATATCGTACTGATGTATATTTATAACTAAATTGATATACATTAATATAATACTAACCGTTAAATATCATTAAAAACGACGGGTATTGTTAAATTTGTCAGATTTTAGACTCTTTATTCATAAAATTTGTTCTCTGTGCGTTCACAACAAGGGAAGTAACTTTGGCACACAAATCAATTTTCGTCCTAAAGATGTTCACCACTTTTTTCTTTTTTTTCTTTTTAAATTGTTGTAGTAAAAATAACAGAAAATATATATGAAAACTTTACATATGATTTACATTTAATTTTAAAATTACCTATACATTCTTGTACTTACCTTGTTTTTCTTTAAAGGTGAGTGACTTCATCATAAAAAATAACGCAAATGATCTTTATTCACATGTTCAGATTTTACAGTTTTACATATTTAGCTGCTTTACGGTTTATTTAGTCTGAGTGCGCCAGTGCCGATCTTTACCTTGAAATTTTTTAGAAAACAGGAAACATCAAGTTGATTGACAATTTTTAATCTGTGGAACCATTTAGGCCTTTCTCTGATAAAAGTAATTAAAGGATTCAAATAAACATTTTATTGCATAGTGTGTGTTAGTGAACCGACGTTTGGTAGAGGTGAAATTGGGATTATGCAAAACCGAAAGTACAATCTTGTACAGAAGTCACAGGGCCAAGATAATCAGGTAGATCTACTGTTTATTTTTTTAATTTTTAATTATTTTTTTAATAAAGATATTTACTACTTTGGTTGATTAAATATTTTTTATGTTATTTTTTATATGCAAAAGTTTATAGAAGTAAATAATACTTTACATTTAATATATTTTTTAATTCATATGGTCTTCATTGAGGTCCTCTATTTCACAAAAGGAAATAAAAGAGTCCATTATATTTGACAGCTTCACAATAAAACAGATTTAGTTATATACGTAAAATTAAGAATATTTTATACTTTATTTCAGTTGTGAAGCTGTTTCAACTGTTACATACGAGTATGCCAACAATATGAAGTATGGAGAGGAGGACTAATTAAGTTATACTCCCTAAAACAGTACGTCCTTAGTGTTGTTGGAGATTTTAGCGCAATAATTATATAGGATTTTTAACATAGTTTAAACGTATGAATCGAAACGCATATGACAAACGTATGTTTCACATTCGTTTAACATATGTTGATGTTAAGGTATGTTTGATTGTCAAACATGTATTTATGATTCTCGTACTTAAACTGGACCCTGCCTCTGGTACTGCTAGTGATATTTCCAAAAATAGTGAGTGCCATGCTATGTGGAGGATTGTAGTGCAATAATTATATATTCATTTTAACGTATGTTAAACATATGAATTGAGTCACGTATGACAAACATACGTTTAACATGCGTTTAAACATATGTTTCTGTAAACGTATTTTTCTGATTATCATATGTTTCTATACATATGTTAAACGTATGTTTTGAAACGTATGTTAATCAAAACGCATGTAAAACATACGTTAAACGTATGTTTAACATATGTTAGACAAAACATATGTTAAACATACGTGGCATTTTTACCTGTGTATAGTAGTTCATATAAGATATCCAGTTTTATTGCTAGTTGCTTCTACGAAAAAAAAATATACTAACCTGAAGACTGATACACCTGTTCAGTCCCATTTCTTGAATTCTGTCGACGATCATTTGCATCTGCCATCCACATACGTTACTTGCACCAAAGTAACGTATTTTTCCACAACGTACGAGGTCGTCAAATGTTCTCAACGTCTCCTCTATGGGCGTCGCACTGTCCCAGCTATGTGACTGTTAGTAAACCAAACCAAATAAACTAAGCAAGTATAAGAGTAGAGTAGAACAAAATAATTGACATGTCTCTAATCGTTATGGTTGTAAAAAATGGATTACTTGAAAGAACTCAGTCATTTATAATCGGAAAACGTAATAAATATCGCTTTCAATTCATAACATGTTCTTTAGTATTAAAGTGGAATAACATCAAATACTTTCAAATACATTTATTTATCATCTTATTGATCTTAAACTTAACTATATTGTAAATACTCTGCTGTTAAACAAGTTCCATTACCCCCTTGCTTCAAATAATATCTATAATCTTCAGCTTCAAGTTTCTGTGTTTTTTTTTCAGTTGTATGAATCACTTAAGATCATTATAAGGTATATTTCGTTTTTTAGTTTCTCTAACTGATCGTAAACTATTTCTTTCAGCACCACTGCAAAGTTGCTGAAACAATAAATGGGATACGTTTCCTGAGCGGAACTAGCACTGTTGTTGTTTTGTTTAAGATACCATTTGAACGAGTCGGGCATAAAAACCACGATGTAAGTAAAGTAAATTATTTCACTTGACAGGTATTTCAAGATTATTAAATAAATCTTTTAAATAATCAATTATTTGAATTCTTTATTGGCAGCAATATGTTAATAATTAGATACATGTGTAAGGTATAGTCTGCCTTGCCTGATAAAGGTCTATAAATGGTGTCTTAAGCCGTTCTAGACTGTGTTCACAACTCTCTATTATATGTTTCCTGCTCAGCCCCACACTGTTCACGTTACGTGTATCGATAGGGAACCGCACCTTTGTAGCCACGACAAACTTACTTCTCTCATGCCTGAAAAAATGCAGTTATTTTGTTAATTGTAAAGATATATAAGTAGAACTTCGTTGGCTGGAATACGGATGGCTGGAACATGGAAAGCTGGAACACGGATATCTGGAACACCACATATAGCTGAAAACACTTATCTGGTCTCGGTCGAATTACTATTTTGCTGTTTATACATGTATTATATGATATTGAACAATACTTGGCTCGAACAACCATCAAAGTTCTATTGTTGTACGCCGGGCCCGATTAGCTCAGTCGGTTACGCGTCTGACTATCAATCCAGGGGTCGTGAGTTCGAATCCCCCGCCCGGAAACAGTCTCCGTGATGATTGATATACGACATTGTGTCTCATTATCATTCGTCTCTCACCACTGATTCAATTGAGAAAGTTATCAGTTACTTTCGGAGATGCGGTGTGCTCGAGTACTGGTTAATCCCAGGAAACAGTGGTTAGGTTAACTGATCGTCTGTTAGCCTTCGATGGCATAAAAATGACGCTAACTATTCAATCAATCAATCAATCAATCAATCAATCAATCAATCAATCAATCAATCAATCAATCTATTGTTGTACAGCTGTTACAGTGATAGCAATTTATAAGTTATATAAGATTGTTTTTCTCACTGTCGGCACGAACTACCTTTCTATCTAGGTCTCTTCTCTTAAACGTAATTTAGTCTACTTTCGTTCTTTTCAATTATTATTCCAACTAAATGGTTTAAGATGGTGATAGATAACCATTCAAATAAAGAATAAGTATTTATTTTGGGATTGCGCACTTACTTTGAAAGCCAGTTGCCGATAATTTCTTCTGATATTCCCAATCCATAACTGTTAGACGTGTCCAGAAAATTACCGCCCAATTCTGCATATTTGTCCATTATCCGATGTGATTGCTCTTCGTCTGTTGGATTCGGTGAGTAACCTGAAGGCTTTGAATATATCATGATTTTATTATACTGATTTATTTAAACTTTCTCTTAAAATGATGCGGCGACTAGGGAAGGAGCGAGGTTAGATACACCCGTTAACATGTTTATAATTCTCACACTGTGATGGGTTTGCCGTTGTCACCCCTAGTGCTACTTGTTTAAATTTGTAAATTGCCTTTGTCTTTGATATATAGTAAGTACAATATGTTCTAGATTTGCCGGGAATGATTAGCTCAGTCGTTAGCGCGTCTGACTATCAATCCAGGGGGTCGTGCTTTCGAATCCTCGTCCGGTCAGTCTATACGACATTGTGTTTCATTATCATTCATATCTCACGGCTAATTCAAGTGGGAGAGTTATCAGTTACTTGCGAAGATGGGGTGTGCTTGAGTACTGGTTAACCTTCCAGGATCCCAGAAAACAGTGCTTAGGTTAACTGATTGTCTGTTGGCCCTCGATGGCATAACAATGAAGCTAAATGTGCAATCAACCAATCAATTGTGTTCTATTGTGTCCGTTGAATATTCTTCTTCTGTTGGAGTTCCTGGACTCGTTTTACTTCAATATTGCGGTTGTAGTCTTAAACAATTTGAAATTGTTGAATAAAACGTAACTGGCACGTAAGCTTTGTCGGAATTGCCGCTACATGTATCTGTTGACGGATTTTCAATAATTCTAATTGAAAACAAGAACTTCAGTGAATTCATATCTCCCGCTCAAAAGGGCTTTGAACTGAGCAAAACAGACAATACCTATGGAGTTGCACAATGCTATTGGTCCAAAGTGTGATGGCAAGTTTAATTAATACCAATAAAGATGTCACTTACCAATTACCTCCCCTTTGTAACGGAAGCAAGATTACAGCGCCCATGAAATTAGAGCTGTGTAAATCTGTTGGGCATTATCTTTGTTAAAAATACTTAAAATGGTCATATTTCATTGTATATATGAGAATATTGGAATATTTTCAAGTTTGGATAGCATTGGGTACTGATGGATGAAGATATAACAGTTTAAAGATGCGTAGTGATACACTGCCATAAATGGGCAGACTTGTAAAATATAAGGGGTTTCCTCAAAACATCAAAATTATGAAAAAGCAACCTGGTCAACCCAAAGTTTTTTCCTGCACATTTTGCCTGACTTACAGAGGACATTCAATGGAGACAAGAAAATTTTAGAACCATTGGCAATGTGTTCCTTGGCAATGTGTTCCAGAAGTGCATGTCTCTGTGTGAAGAACAGTACAACATTTAATTTAATTGATGTGTTAGACGTTCAACAATCTTATCATTTTTTGGTAAACGCTTGCAAGAAATTGCATAATATTGATTCGGATTTAGCTTCTTTTTCAAAACATGTCATTTTCTAAGTGAAATAGTGTGCGTGTGCGTGTGTGTGTGTGTGTGTGTGTGTGTGTGTAACCTATAAATTGTCTTACGACTAAGAATGAAAATGTTGTTATCATTTTTATACTTTCCTGACAACTAACAGTATTCGTTTATGCAAAGAGCAAAGAAAACTGAAAATGTGTGTAAATATGCTTTGCAGCTTTCCATAGGTCTCACCCAAGTATGACGAAATTCCTTATTATGTGTAAAAAAAAACCTCCAGTGATTGTAGTGCTGCAGCAAATATTTCAGTTAATTATAATGCCGTCGGCTTGGCGAAAACTTATACTTAAAGGACTGCACCACGGATAAACGTATACCTATGAACTACAGAGGCAATAGTTGTGTGAGTAAACTTTACAGTTCGTTTATGAACAAACGTATATCACAATACCTAGAGCAAAACAATATACTTGCGGATGGGCAAAAGGGGTTTAGGAGCAACAGATTATGTTAAGAACACGTGTTTACACTAAGCAGTTAAATACGAAACCATTGTTCAGTTTTTACAGCGTTTATTGACCTAGTACGTAAATGTTTGATTTTATCGATAGAGACATGATGCTTTAAAAATTACTGCTTAATCATATTGATGGTAATATATACAACACCATAAGACGCATATACTCCCAGTCTTCGTCTTGTGTTCGCATAAATGATAAGCTTACTGAGTTGTCCTCTTGCAACACTGGTGTAAGCAGGGAGATTATATTTCACCAATATTATTTTCTATATTCTCAAATGACAATGTCAAAGAAATAAATGAAGGGTGCCGGTTGTGCTTTAGGGAAAATAATTTCAAAAATACACAACTACAAAGACTTTGGTTTTAAATCGTATAACAAACTGTTTGAATCTTGTATTTTACCTATATTGGACTACTGTGCGTCAGTTACCAGACAATAGACAATGTGCAGAACTGTGCTGTACGATACTTTTTTGGCGTACGCAGATTTGCTCCAAACTTGCTATCACCGCAGATGCGGGATGGTTTCCTAGTAATTATCACCGTTGGGTATCAATGATACGATACTGGAACAGACTTGTATTGTTTGACATGGACTATACCAAGTGTAAAAATAATTGGTGCAGTGATTTGAAAACAGTTATGTCCAATTTAACGTTTAGAACCTTTAGAGATTTACCTACTAAATGTTCGTTATTCAATGAAAGATACCAGTATAATTAAAAATGATACCTAAGTAATTAAACCATTAACAACCTTAACCTTTTGCCCATTATTTGACCAATTTTAACCATGTACTAACGACCGCGTTTTCGAAAGTCCATATTTTTTGTTTTAGAACTGTTCACTTATATGTAAAATGTTTAAGTTGTTTTGTAACTCTACTGGTGATTTGTCTAAAATTACCATATCTTCGGCAAAAAACAATATTAATATTATATCATCAATTAACATTCCAGAATCAGCGTTATTTTGCAATATAAGTCTTCCATGAATAGAGATACTAAAATAGGCGAGATTACTTTCCATTGCCGTAAACCTATAGAGTAATAAAAAAGTCAGACAACTTTTAACGCATGACTTCACCTTTTCATACATATTTTTAATGACACGTAAGATTTTACTATGTATGCCAGTTTTGTATAGTTTTAACCATAAATCAATGCTATATGTACTGTCAAAACATTTCTTCAGGTCAATAAAAGCTACGGTAAAAAAACGTTTATTATTGTTTAAATAATTTTGTACACTAGAAATTAAAACAAACTGTAGATTTGCCTTTCTTAAATCCAATAAGATAGGGTTGACATTGGCACAAAAAAACATTCATTCGACGTCTCTTTTCTGGTTGATTACTCTCTTAGGTAAATGACAGTGCTATTAATGTAAATGTGAATTTTAAGATTTAAAAAAAAATGTACAATAGAACTTCGATTGCTCGAACCTGACGGGACTAGATAAAATAGTTCGAATTAAGGGTTGTTCGAGCCAAGTATTGTTCAACATCACAACGTACATGCATACGTATATACATCGAAACAGGAATTCGGCCGAGACCAGATAAGTGGTTCGAGCTATGTATGGTGTTCCTGCCATCCGTGCTCGAGTCATCGAAGTTCTACTGTACTGCCGTATTGTTGATCTTAACCAACATGATTATTATGCAATGTATCTACGTTATTTTACCTTTTCCGGGTTTTGCCCAAATGTTAAACATCCCAGAGCGATATTTGACACCTTTAATCCTGATTTTCCCAAAAAGTTATACTCCATTGTAGGTGTAGCCATTCCGTTTTGATATATGAAATCGATCTAACGTACAATGCCTTATATTAAGTACGTATAAACATGTCCATGCCTATTGAACGTATACAAAATATAGACTGAACAAAACTTCTAACAAAACCCCGGATAAAATTGGCTGAATACACTTTATATGTAAACCAAATAATATTATTTGAAATTTTATACATATATATATATATTATTTATCAAAGTGACAGGTACAATACATTTTAAAATTACAATATTTGCAAGAGCGTCAGTACATGCAAAGAAATACCCAGCCTAGTAAGGCTTCTCAGTCACTATGTTATCAAAATTTCAATAAATTTAACACATATATAATGATGAAAAATTTCATGGCATTGTTAACCATATACGATAAAACAACAACAAAATAAAATGAACAACAAAATTGATCAATCAATGCAATGAATAAAAAAGTGTTTAGATTTGTCTCGTTTATAGAGCACTTTTTATAAATTTTCCGATAGATATAATTGAGCTTTTATTTTGTAATAATTTACCAATTTTACTTATATAAGATTGATTTGTATCGCATAATTCAACTATTTTTGCATTCAAATTTTCACGTAAATGATCAAATTTGGAGCAACAAAATATGAGATATATTTAATCTTCGACAATATTTAAATTGCATTGCTTACAGAATCTCTGGCCTCTAGGTGAACCAATATAATGAGCCGTCTCGATTGCAATGGGAATGGTACCGGAACGTAGTTGTATTATTCACGATCTTAAATTTTTGTTAAGGTTCATTAAAAAACATATTACCCGCAATCGTATTCAAGTTTGATATTTTTATATATAATTAGCTTACTTTGGGAATTTATATCAATAGTCCATTTTGTTTTATAATTATGCAGTAAAGAGTACGGACATCTCGGATAAATGTGGTGTTATGAAAACTTCTTATTGACAAGGAATTAAAGTCACATTCTTTATCAATTTCTTTGAATATAGATTTAACACCGGAAGACCAATTATTTAACATCTTAAATAATCATATAAAAATATTTTTTGTTAACCGTCTATTATCCATTGCTATTATTTTTTTTCAAAACCGTAAAGATTTATTTTACGTCTTATGTGTGGGCTTCCCCATCCCATATCACCTTGAATAACAGGTGTAGATGTACATTTATGTACGCCTAAAAATAATTTTATAACGCGATTATGTAGTGTGTCAGTTTTAGAATAACTTTTGAATCCCCATACATTGGATGCATAGTCCATTATAGGTACTATTCTTGCATCATCAACTTTACTGTATGTAGCAAACATTAGGTCACTTTTATTAAACAAATTTGATACAAGACTAGAAAATGCTCTATAAGCTGATTCCGTTAAAACATAAGCAGTTTCAGTAAAATCTAGATATTCATTTAAAACGACACCAAGATATTGATAGTTATGACATATTTCAATAATTTTATCACCAATATTAAAAATACCTGCAGTAACATTTTTTTTATTTTCTCACGAAAATGAATAATTTTTGTCTTACTCGTATTTACTCTCATTTTGTTTACTGAACACAACAAATTGAGATCTTCTAACATACACTGCTCTTCGTTTGGGGCTATAAAAACTATATCATCAGCAAAATGTAATATACTGACTGAAAGTTCAGGGTTTAATATGACACCTTTGTCAAGACTTTTTATTTCAAATGCAAGATCGTTGATAAAAATTGGAAAAAAGCGTTGGAGAAATAACATCCTCTTGCTTTACACCACTACATATATCAAATAAATCTGTATATTTACCATTTACATCAATGGTGGCTTTACATTCTTCATATAAACTTTTAATTGATTAAAAAATATTGCCTGATACACCTATTTTTACCAATTTTATTTATAAAATATATCTATTAATACAATCAAAAGCTTTTTCCATATCAACAAAACACGTATATGTATCTTAATTTTGTTAAATAGAATATGTGTTCTTCACAAGAACTTTTTTTGTCGAAAACCATTTTTTTCATCTTCTATAGCATCATTTGCTTCTAGAAAATTTTACCAATCGTATATTAAGAATATTTGCATAGAGTTTACATACCGTAGATATAAGACTAATCCGACGAACGACAATTTGAAGGAACTCTTGGGTCATTTTTTGTGTTCTTCGATATAGGTTTTATAATAGATTTCGACCATATAGAAGGTACAATATGCGACTTCAGACATTCATTAAATAAAGAGTTTAACAATTTGATTGATGGATAATTTTTAAAAACTTCAGGCAATCGCTTCCAACTGCCATGAACATGTTTACGTGTAAGGCATTATATTGTTACATTTTAATAAATTTCATTTAAAATTGACGTCACACTGATAAATACTACAGTGTCTAACCTGGTAAGTTCTTTGTTTCCATTCAATTAATTGACTTGATATGCGACTTCCGTACGGAACCAAATCAATTGTTTTCTGTGACTATTTTCTGTGCATGTGCATTGAGTGCACGGATAGTTCCGGAAATTCGAAACCATGCCCGGAATGTTTACGGAGATAAATGTAGATAGATAGATTTTTCTTTATTTAAGTCTCATCATGGTTAATACACAGTATACTTAACAATTAGCCATGCCATTCTATAAAAAATTATAAAACACTATAGTTACATGTAAAACATATCAATACATAGTTTAAACCATTTTATTACTATTTATATCACTGTGTATTTGCCATGCACGGTGATTTATCATAAAATGCACGTATTTTTCATGGCCATTAATGTGAACGTGGTAAAACCGAGATTTTTCTAATATTTACACATTGAATGGTCAAGCGTATATGTTGTAAATATTTAAGACGTATGGCTTGTAATTTAAAAGTTATTGTAAATCAGTCTATTTAGAAGATTTGTTCAGTATATATAGTCAAGGATTTTAAAAATTCTAAAATTGCTTGATATAGCTAGTTAACGTATCATCCTATTCAAATCCGTTGAATCGAACAGAAGAGCGTGTAAAATGTCCGTCACACTATTCCTTACAAGTTTCTTTGTTATATCAATGGAAATACATTAAGTAATATATTGATTTTTTCTTTGATATATGGTTACGACTAGGGTGTCGGTTTTTGTTTCATGTTTTCTTTTTTCACAAACTAGAATTTTAACAAAACTATAATTGGCCTTTTCAAAACTTCACGTCCGTATTATGCAAAGATTGAAAGCTCTTGAACGAGTTTTGTGTGTATTATAATAGAAAGTATTAGTTTACTTAATTTCAACTACTTCAAATATATGGATATGTGCGTCTGCATGCAAATGCGTGTATGTGTGTATAGTATGTATGAATGTATGTAGGTGTGTATGAGAGGGTATGTGCTGTATATATGCATGGGAACATAGGTTGTGTATGCATGAGTACTTTGTATGTGTGGGTGCTGTTTATATGTGTTTGTGTTGCACATATCACACTATTTAAATACCCTGTAATTTAACAGAAGTAATGTTTAATTGTAATAATGCAATATAGTAAAATATCGCTATGTTAGTTATTTACACTTCATTTCACTTTTAGGGAATTCAAGGTATTGTGCCGGTAGTGTACTATTCTGTTATCGATATCGAGTTTTGTTGCTCAGACGGCTCTCACCCGACCCGATTGTTTGTTTTATCATTCTTATTCTTCTTACGTTCTGACAATGTGAATTGTAATATATAAAGTAGGGCTCGGTTAGTTATTTTCCTCAGACAAAGAATGGTAGCAGGAAGAGTGTTTATCACCCTTCCATAATGCAATCCGAGCTGCATTTAAACATTTTTGGCTCACTATATGAGGTGAGATCCCCGTTCCGTGAGCTGGAAACATGCAGAGAAATACTACATGGCTAACAACCTCATACCAGATGTAATCTGTAAATAGGAGGCTATGGTAAGTGTGTAATGTAAGTAATAAGGTTAGGATAAGCTGTAGTGTAGCTGTAATTAAAGCACACGTGTGAAAAGTCGCGGGGCCGACAAAGCGACGCGTAAGCAGCCGCCCTTCCCGTAGTAGCGCCGCCTGTTCAATTAATATTTGTCTTTAACATGTCTGTCTATTCAGTAGCTGCGAGTACATGTTAATAAAGACTTCAAGAGGCTAGGGTTAGTTATAATAATAAATACGCAACCCTATCCCTCACAAAATCACCGATATGTGTAATTTCACTAAATTTGTAATGGTCGTAATGTTTACTTTTTAATTGCTCTAAAATGTTCTAAAACACATTTTCTAAAAATAATTGAACTTGAAAATATTTTTGACAGATTTTTATAAATAATAAGCTTACTGAGTGGTTCTCTTGCAGCAGTGGCGGGAGAAAGGGAGACACTAATACATCACAAAAAGCATTCATTCGACGTCTCTTTTCTAGTTGATTACTCTCTTAGGTAAAATACTGTGCTATTAATCTATATGTGAGTTTTAAGATTTATAAAGCTGTACAGTAGAACTTCGATTGCTCGAACCTGATGTATACATCCGGGGTATTTTGTCCGTGTACGAGAAAAAGGCTGAGGAGTTCCGAATGGATAATTTACTAACCACCGGACAAGAACGATTAAGTGCTATATTCAATGAAGGATAAACTAACACAGGATCGAATATTCTACTGTTAGTCTATTAAAATACTTTCGCTGCGACTCAAACCACTCACCATGAAGACAACCATGGAAATCATTTTCGGCAGTAAAACACTACTCAACACTTTCACCACTGAAAACCATTATTATCTTATCCAGTGTGGTTACAGGTGGTATTCTCATAGATAGTACATGTACACATTACTTTACATCAGCAATGGCTCGGTTTCAAGCAGTTGAATTGCATTTATTAACACACTCGAAAACTAAACAATGAAACCTGTAACCTTTAAGCATGAAACCTGAAACCATTAGTATTCACGTATCACTTTATTTTCAGTCATTAAACAAATTGTAACTTATCAACGTAGTACATGACCCTTTTTAAAAGCAGTTCAATAACCACAAACGCGGCCTGTTTGCTTCCAGCCTCTGAGGCTCCCCTCATTGTCTCTTCATTTCCGCTGAGACCATCCTCACTGCCTCTTCATTCCCTCTGTGGCTCTCCTCCGTATCACTGAGGCCCTCCTCATTGCCAAGCCACACAGGCGCAGCGCTCCCTATAGGTTTTATACATTTGTCGTTAACAGACTGTGACTGTAAAAGCAGACGATATCCATGTATACATCCCAGACAATTTTGATTTATTTATAAATTTGACAATCATTGCATATCGTATAGCACGCACTTAGTGTAAATCGATAAAATCTTCCATATAAATTATTATAATGTCAACAGTTTAGTCTAAAATACTCTCCTAATTAGAGGCCTCGTTCAAAATTGATGTTACTTTTTTTAAGAAAATCTATTTTGCTGTACTCTCCGAATAACTGCAAGTTGAATTAGAAGTTGTCTGAAATGTCAGATTAACTAAATTAATAGATTGTTGATGATTTTAAGATTGATGTTTTACTCGGAGGTCTTTTACACGGAGTAATATAGTGTTTAAAGATTTTTTAGACACGTTTCACCTCAATTTCCAAAGCGACCTATTGCAAAATCAGATGACACATATAAAGGTAGAAATTAATAGTGTCATCATGTGAGCTACTATTGGTAACCATCACAATGAAAGCCCATAGTAAATCATGCCTTTATGCTCTCATTTTGAAAGGCCATACCATGGCACTATGTTTGTAGTAGTATTAAACAAAATTAGGACATTTGACGCTATTAAATACATCACCTTACCCACGTGTATATAAGTAAAAGAAAGTCACAGAATGATCTAGAATGCGGAATCTTGAGTATAATGGTGTGGTATTGCGAAGGTATCCAACATAACGTTTTGAATAATATGCGAAACATCACTGAACATCATACATTTATCAGCGGCATACACAAGCATGCCTTACTCTAAAGCAGTACCAATCTTTAACATAGTGCTTTTATCATGAATTATATAGAATGTGCAGCTGAACATCAGCACATTCAACGATTCCAAAATCAGCTACTGTCAAAGAGACGATAATCGGAGATTAAATGTGTTAAAAGTATGTACGAATTAAAAACAATGTCGGTCTTTAAAAAGAGAACGGTTGTTGGCGCGAAAATGATGACGCGGATGGCACGAGTTGTTTAGCAGCGTAATAGTAAGCACGTTACAGGGACAGCGTGAGAGTTGTTGAACAACTCAATATGGACCACGTGACATGTGTAAGGATAAAAAGGGGGAAATGATAAAAGGGGCCCCTCGTGCATGTGAATCGGGGATAGGATAAATGGGGCCCTGCCTATAATACTACTGACGTCACACTGACAAATACTACTGTGTCTAACCTAGTAAGTTCTTTGTTTCCATTCAATTATTGACTTGGTATGTGACTTCCGCACGGAACCTAATCAATTATTGTTAGTGACTATTTCCTGTGCATGTGCATTGAGTGCTCGGATAGCTTCGGAAATTCAAAGCCATGTTCGGAATGTTTACGGAGATAAACGCACATAGATAGATACTTCGTTATTTAAGTCTCATCATGGTTAATACACAGTGTACTTAACAATTAGGCATGCAATTCTATAAAGAATTATAAAGACAATAGTTACATGTAAAACATATCAATACATATTTTAAACCATTTTATCATTATTAATATCACTGTGCATTTGCCATACACGGTGATTTATCATAAAATGAACGTATTTTTCATGGCAAGAAATGTGAACGTGGTAAAACCGAAGTTTCTTCTAATAATTACACGTTGAATGGTCAAGAGTATATGTTGTAAATATTAAAGACGTATGGCTTGTAATTCAAAAGTTATTGTAAATCAATCTATTTAGAAGTTTTGTTCAGTATATATAGTCAAGGATTTTGAAAATTTTAAAATTGCTTGATATAGCTAGTTAACGACTTATCCTATTCAAGTCCGTTGAACCGATAATTTTGAATGGAATGGAAGAGCGTGTAATTTGGTTTATGTCCGTCATGATATTCCCTACCAGTTTCTTTGTTATATCAATGGAAATACATTAAATAGAATATAGATTTGTTCTCTGATATATGGTTACGACTAGGGTGTCGGTTTTTGCTTCACGTTTTCTTTAAGTTTTTACATTATCATATTGGATTTTATGTAAAAAGAAATGATTTTTTTAACAATAGCAATTACATGAATAATTGTCTATCACGTTTTCACATAAAACAGCAAAACAATAACAATACACACATCGAATAATTGTCTATCAAGTTTTCACATAAAACAGCAAAACAATATATGTTCCTAATATGTTCTATATAAAAATATTCAAAACATGTTTTCGGCGGCCACTTTTAAGGTCTTATAAACCTTAGTTGTGGTTTTTTGCCAGCCTATTTCAACGTATACGTTTATTGCAAATAAAATTTTCTTTATGATGATAGTTAGATATAAAAATAGAAAAAATGCATCTTGCTTCCATTTGATTTGAAAATAAGATAAAATGTAATTCTGATTTATTTTCTGTGTGCCCAGTACAGCATACTATTGTACCCAATACAGTGTATTATTGTTCCCAATTAAATACAGTATGTATGTCGCTATATCAGCCGGCTATATGCAGATGTTGGTCAGTTCCGAAATGTTTTATAAACACATGATGATATTGCAAGTTATGTGTAGTTTAAAGTGTTGCTTTTATTTATGTATTTTACTTCTATTCTTAAGCTTAGATTTATTTTAATTTCATATTTTATCAAAAGAACCTTCAAAAAACTTCAAATTCAAGTACATTTCTTTTGTAATCCAAAACATTACTTAATGATTTATTTTTTCGCACAAATTTATGTTTTAATGTCTGCATTATGGAATAATTCAGTGAACATAAAAGAAAATTCATGAAAGAGTACGTATAAACGGGATACTAGTACTCAATTTATATCACTGCATTCTTAAACACCAAAACCAGCGACTCTATAACAATAATACTTTTTACGCAAGGCATATTAATTGAATAAAGAGATTTGATAATGTAATTGGTTGATAATTACGTTAATACAGCATAATTAACATATCATTGTTTTGAATTACTCAATTTAAAACATAATCTCCACATATATGAAAATATTGCTAATTATTTCTCAATTGATTTGATCTGATAATCGTTTTTTAAGATATTTTTAAATATGTGCATTAGTGTTTTTTTTTCTTCTTCAGCTTTTTAATTCGAAACTTGGTTTATTGTAGATTTTAGTATAAAGATAAGCAATATTTTACATAGAGCTTTATCATGTCAAATTAATGTGCTTTGTATTGATATGCATAATTTATGTTTTATAATATCTCTTATAATTCTTTTTACCGACAATGAGTGTTATATTGACCTATTGGTTATGACATTGAACCGACAATGAGTGTTATATTGACCTATTGGTTATGATATTGAACCGACAATGAGTGTTATATTTACCTATTGGTTATGATATTGAACCGACAATGAGTGTTATATTGACCTATTGGTTATGATATTGACCCGATCATGAGTGTCATTTTGGCCCATTTTCGTATCGTATCATATGAACATTCTACTGGATGACATTGTTATTATTATATTTTACCTAATTTTTCCAAAAGAATATAACCTCGACTTGGGTTTGTGAAATGTCCATGTATGTGTATATTCAAACACTAAAATATTGGTTGACTGATACAGTCATATTTTAATACTATTATAAATTAGGTGATTTGCGTTGGAAAGTTTTGATTTATAATAAACAAAACGTCAAACATGCACTGGTGACATTGAAAACTGTTTTATGAGGATACTGTTTCAAATAGTGTACATTGTACTGTGTGGGTTAAATAATAATTATATTAATTGTATATCATGTTTATCTATTTTAAGTCTTTTACCAGGCGGATGCATGGTACCAAATACAACATGTTATTGAATAAAATTAAACAATATATTGTTATAATCTTAGTGGACATCAGCTGTATTAAAAAAAAGATGTTTTACGGTGGTAAACTGACCACTCTTGGTTCATATATAGTTATTGGTGATTGCAGGTACTATACACATGTATAACCATACCTGTTTTCTCACCTGTACTTCAGCAGTGTGTGCACGAATATTCTACCCTGTATTGTGCTTAGTCTATGTATTGTTTCATATTGATCAGTGTGAACAATATCAATCAATGCTTTTTGCTCATTTAAATGTGTTGGTATAAGCAGTTATATTGTAGTCCAATAAAACAAACTGAAATTGTAAATCTATTGAGGAAATATTTGGCACATCGTTGCATTGATTTTTACTTAAAACTGTGTAAAATATAATTATATGTCAAATACGCTTAACTGAAATGAAATCATTCTAGTTATAGCTTGAAACGTCTAATACAGGTATCTTATCATTTTTTATAACGCTTCTATAGTATAATCTCTGCAACATATAAATCTGCTGTCTTACTACAAATGGTCACTAATACAGCAGGTTCCTTCAGGGAATGAAATGCGGTATTCTGTAACCCATAAACTCCTATATGTTCTCATACAATGGATGAAGAAGAAACATTTTGCTTTTTTCTATTCTCAAATTCTTTATTTTTTATGTTAATTGTATCTTACTTCACTGGCTTTGGTATATTTATCGGATCATTTCGATGCAGATCACTCATTACTTTATACGCGTTTGATCTAAAAAGAAACTTTGATATTTTAGCATTTACTGAAGCGTGGCTTTATCCAACTACTGATACAAATGACATCATCTACGACAACTACCATATACCGTTTCGCAATGACAGACGTTTTAACACTCATGGGGGGATTCTTGTATATATAGGTAACAGATTACATGCGATAAAAAGATATGATCTAGAGATACCTGGTTTTAAATGCCTTTGGTTAGAAATTCGCCTAAAAAATAAAATCATTTTGTTTGGTACATTTTATTGACCACCGAACTCGTCTGCCGCTATTCTTTAATCTATAGACGACTCTATTGGTCTTACATACGACAATAACATGTCCGACATCATAATAACCGGTGACTTCAGTCTTAATACACCTAACCAACAATCAAACAGTAAAGTAATAAACATATCACAACAGTATAACTTAACTCAAATGGTTACTGAGCCAACTCATTTTACCGAAAATGCATCATCACTCATTGATTTATTCCTTGTATCCAATCCGACTTGCGTTATCAACTGCGGTGTAGGAGAACCTTTTTTAGACCAAAATGTACGTTATCATGGTCCAATATTTTATATTCTAAAGTATATTAAATCAGCTATCTATTGTTTCAAATGTAAAATATGGAAATATAAGGGAGGAAAGTACCACCTTATAAAATAAAATGCATCACTTTATGATTGGAACTCCATCTTTGATAGTGGTATTGATATTTATGCCCTAAACATGTCTAATGTCATAAAATCACTAGCTGAAGAAACGATACCGTCAGAAATAGTAAATATTTGACCGTCTGACCCTCCATGGCTTCATAATGAAATCAGAAAGAAAATGCGACTAAGAAAACGAACTTATGACAAAGCAAAAAAGACAAACATAAAAAAATATGCTAATTTACAAAAGAATACGCAACGAAATCATATTATTAATACAAAATCGTAAATACGAACATCTCAACAAACTTGCACACAAACTAAAAACTCAAATATTTCAAGCTCGAACTGGTGGAAAACTTTTATCAAACCAAACTTCAAATTCAATCCCGGCATAAAACAGGAATGACATATTATACACTGACGACTACGAAAAGGCTAATATCTTAAACGACATCTTCACGTCCCAAACCTTTCTTAACGATGAACAGACATCCTTACCTGATATTCCTATTTGTCAAACAAGACCTCAATTAAACACTTTTGAAACTACACCATTAGAGGTTAAACCCTTAAACTAGGAAAGGTGTCTGGCCCAGACTCTATAAATAATGTATACTCAAAGATAATTATGTGTTCCACTTTTTAATCATTCAAACAAGTACGGTTCCAAAGTTATGAAAAACTGCAAATGTAAATGAAAGTGTTACCTGTTTTATAGTTTAAACACAAATCGCATTTTGCTTTAGCACAATCAAGGATGCATATAAAACTGTTGTTAAGATCTATTTTGCCCCATTTTTGTCCTCAACCATCTGTCTAATAATAAATAATATACTCTAGCATAGATGTATGTTTTGATATTTAAGAGGATTGTTTCAGATGTTCGTGGGCTTACGTCATAACTTATAATTCTCGACGTAACTACCTTAATTAAGGAGGAATATACCTTTTAATTTATTTTCGAAATCAAGGGAATATTTGGTATGTAATGAAACTAAAAGTAATTTCCAATTTGAATATGCTTTTTTTTCTGCGGTAAATATAACACTTCTTTACCTATGACGTCGTAAACATGGCCATGTTTGGTCTTTTTGACGTTCCGATTTATAGCAGCAAAATCGCGTATTTGTCGACCTCAGTCAAGTTATACCGAATGTACAGAATCGAAACACATATCACCACGAACACATTCAACGGATATATGAATTTACATATGCAAAAATTACGACGAATGCCACATTTTGAAAATATAAGCGAAAAACGGAAATGATTATTTTCTCGATTTTTTCGAAAAAAATGCTTCAAATCAAATTTACCAAAAAACAAACCGAGCGATTTTGGAATAATTTTTATTTGATTTCTAACAATATGCTTCACAGTGATTGTGAGATTTTTATAACAATTGACAAACTAAATTTTTTTTTTTTAATTATTTAACCCCACCCTACGTCAAAAAAGACATCAACATATTGCATAATTCTACGCGTTTTCCATAAGATTTTCGGCAGTTGATTAAGGTTTAATTATTTTCTAAATCAGTGGTTCTATTAGTATATTATGAAACTAAAAGAAATTCCCAATGTGAATATGTATTTTTGCAGCGGTTAATAGAATATATATTTATAAGTGACGTCGTAATCATGGCCATGTTCAGCCTTTTTGACGTCCCAATGTATAGCAGCAAAATCGCGTATTTTTTCGACCTCAGTTGAGTTATTCCTAATACACAGAATAGAAACATATATCACCATGTACACATTTGACGGATGTATGCATTTACAGATGCAAAAATTATGACGAACGCCACATTTTGAAAACACTAGCGAAAAACGGAAACTATTTGTTCTCTCGATTTTTTCGTAAAAACGGCTTCAAATCAAAATTACCAATAATCAAATCAAGCGAATTTTGCATTATTTTTATGTTTTCATACTATATATTGTACAATAATTTTGAGATTTTTAGAAAAATTGACAGACTAGATTGTTTATGATATTCAATTATTTAACCCTACCTACGTCAAAAGAACGCTTTGATGCAAACGTCAACGTCGGTATAGCGCATGAGGTATACGTTTTGTGATAATTAAAAAAGTTTGTTCTTACCATTATATTAGTATTTTGTGCACACTAGTTATATATACTTCTGCTGTTTAGTGGCAACTAATTTGTATATAGCATTTATGATAGCGTGTCTGTTTGGTGTACGTACAAAACCGTCATTTTTTTTTCACTTACAGGGAACTGGATTCGAAAACAATATTCTCATTTCTGACTAGCTCCACGACTGCTAGTGAAATGTGGACATCACGGTTGTCAATTATTAGAATAACAGGTCTTGCCTTTCTAAAATTCGGAGCAAACTGTTACACATACATAAAATGAGCTTGAAACAATACCGTCTATGATGAGCAGTGAAAAGCCACGATCCAGGTATATTGTCATTGAACGCACGTAGGAGCATTGGGCTGGGTGTAAGGGTGGCTTTTCACTGCTCATCATAGACGGAATTGTTTCAAGCTCATTTTATGAATGTGTACTGAACAGTTTGCTCCGAACTTTAGAAAGGCCAGACCTGTTTTTCTAATAATTGACAACCGTGATGTCCACATTTCACTAGCAGTCGTGGAGCTAGTCAGAAATGAGAATATTGTTTTCGAATCCAGTTCCCTGTAAGTGAAAAAAAAATGACGGTTCTGTACGTGCACCAAACAGACACGCTATCATAAATGCTATATACAAATTAGTTGCCACTAAACAGCAGAAGTATATATAACTTGTGTGTACAAAATACTAATTTAATGGTAAGAACAAACTTGTTTAATTATCACTAAACGTATACCTCATGCGCTATACCGACGTTGACGTTTGCTTTAAAGCGTTTTTTGACGTAGGGTAGGGTTAAATAATTGAATATCATAAAAAATCTAGCTTGTCAATTTTTCTAAAAATCTTACAATAATTATACAATATATAGTATAAAATCATATAAAAATTATGCAAAATTCGCTTGATTTGTTTTGTGGTAATTTTGATTTGAAGCCGTTTTCGAAAAAAATCGAGAAAAAAATAGTTTCCGTTTTTCGCTAGTATTTTCAAAATGTGAGGTTCGTCGTAATTTTTGCATTTGTAAATCAATACATCCGTCAGATGTGTACATGGTGATATATGTTTCTATTCTGTGTATTAGGAATAACTCAACTGAGATCGAAAAATATGCGATTTGGCTGCTATACATTGGTACGTCAAAAAGGCTGATCATGGCCATGATTACGACGTCACATATAAATATATATTCTATTGACCGCTGCAAAAAAATACATATTACTTCTAGTTTCATAATATACTAATTGAACCACTGATTTAGAAAATATTTTAACCTTAATCAACCGCCAAAAATCTTATGGAAAACGCGTAGAATTATGCAATATGTTGACGTCTTTTTTGACGTAGGGTGGGGTTTAAAAATTAAAAAAAAAGAAAAATCTAGTTTGTCAATTGTTCTAAAAATCTCACAATCACTGTGAAGCATATTGTTAGAAATCAAATAAAAATTATTCCAAAATCGCTCGGTTTGTTTTTTTGGTAATTTTGATTTGAAGCATGTTTTTCGAAAAAATCGAGAAAATAATAATTCCGTTTTTCGCTAATATTTTTTCGAATTTGGCGTTCGTCGTAATTATTGCATATGTAAATTCATATATCCGTTGAATGTGTACGTGGTGATATGTGTTTCGATTCTGTACATTCGGTATAACTTGACTGAGGTCGACAAATACGCGATTTTGCTGCTATAAATCGGGACGTCAGAAAGACCAAACATGGCCATGTTTATGACGTCATAGGTAAAGAAGTGATATATTTACCGCAGAAAAAAAAGCATATTCAAATTGGAAATTACTTCTAGTTTCATTACATACCAAATATTCCACTGATTTCGAAAATAATTTAAAAGGTATATTCCTCCTTAAACCTAGTACGATAGTACTTGTATATGACTAATATACAGTTCAATGTACAATATGGATTTTAATTGCATGAGTAAAAGCTGGTATTGACGAGACGCCGCAGGCTTTTTAAAACTTAACTGATGGTTCATTAATCCTTCGGTCATTTTTTTAAAGTTTTAATTCAAGTCAGTTTTACTCTTCCGGGTGATAGCTTATGTGTTTATTTGATCACTGAGAAAGGTTGCAAAGGAAAAAAATCAAAATTAAGTGCATCACTAGGAACAAGTTTTGTTTATTTCTTTTTCAAGTTAATGTTCGTCTTTTTCCGATAAACACCTATGTCAGAAAACGGAGATTCACGAATTCGCGGATTCGCGTCTGTCGGTATTACATAGCATGGGGGACTGTGGGAAATGAGTTTAGATTTTAAATAGCCATTTTTGGTTAGATAGTTTTTTTAGAACAAAATTTTATTCACCTCAGTGTATTAATGAACTGGAACCTACGAGCTAATTTATTGCACTGACGCGACGAATCGTTATATTAAATTAAACATAAAATTACTTTTTTAATAACTGTACTAAACAAAGCACCCTTAGCAGCCTTTAATAGTGACAGCGATAAAATTGTTCGTGACGTAATAGCGCGTGCGATAATATCAAGCGATGTTTGCAAACTTAGGAGTGGCGGGCAGAATTTTCCACTACGTAGAAATCATAAATACTACAAGTACATCAACAATTTTAAACACACATTACTGGGAATGGTTTTGTTTTGATGTCAATTTCATTCTGCAGTGTAAGAATTTTGATTTGTATTCCTGAGTCGAATGGAATTTAAGATAATTAAAAACGAGATATTGTGAGATTTTGCGTCAATACGCGAGCGTTCACACAATCTCAATCAGTTGTCTTTCCTTCTCAGTGTATTAGTAAACTGCAACCCATGAGCTAATTTATTGCACGGAAGCAAATATAAGTAAACTGCAACCCATGAGCTAATTTATAGCACGGAAGTAAACGAATCATTCATATAAAAATGAAATTATTTGTAATAACTGTACAAAGAACTTATTATCTGATTCGTTGACTGTACTGAGCAAAAACCTTCTCAATGTGTAATTTGTTACGTAATAGCACGTAAATACAAGAGCGTGATGGCGGATATTGAGCAAAAATTACCTGACCAAACAAGCATATATATTTCAGGCATGGAATAAATAATGATGGTATTTGTTTGTAATTAGTGCGTGATAGTATTTGTTTATCAATTATTATTTTTGGTCTTTAAATTGAGCGTGCGTGTTTGTACCTCAATTACCATTGTTAATTATCACCTATTATTGAAATTAAGTGCATTGATCAGTTTATAATATGTTACTTTATTTTTTTTTAATCGAATTTTGATGATTTTCCATGAAATGATAGGAAACATGTATTGAACAAAATAAAGTTTTAAACACATTATCTTTCATAATTTATATCGGTATTATGATCTAATTTCTATACTTGTACATGAAATGAATGGGAAACATGTATTAAAGTATTTAAAAAAAACCCATACATTTCATATATGGTACGAAACCTCCTGAAATGGTACGAAACCACCCGGTACGAAACCTCCAACAACCAAATAATATATGCTGCCGACGCTCATGAAAAAGATATATTAAAAATTATAAAAAAAACAAGAAATGTCACTGTTAAGTGTCACATGCCCCCCAACATGTCATGATGTTATGTTGATCATTTGTAGCAAGAATCATTAAAATTCATCTATGCATGACAAAGTTACAAGCCAGAAACGAAATCTCACATAAACTGAAAGTGTTGCCAAACAAACTGAAATTGTGACCTTGACCTTTGAGGTACGGGTGTGAGTCTTACTTGCGACACGTCGTCATGTTCTGTTGATCATTTGTTGCAAGTGTCAACAAAATCCCTCTATGCATGACAAAGTTACAGGCCGGAAACGAAATACCGGACGGAAGGACGGACGGACGCGATTACTATATGCCCCCCAAAAAACCCTTGTTTATGGGCCCCTGATACAACGGTCCCGATCCGCCCGACACATGCTAAAACTAAACTGGTACGTCATCTGGGCTACGTTCAGTTCGTTAAATGTTTAGCTAACGTATTTTCCTGGACACTAGCCCGCTAAACCTCAAATTATCACACAGCACTCAATATTTAGGGAACCAGACATAAAAATATGCTACCCAATTATACGGAGGATACGGAAATACCCGATGTTTCATGATTGCTGTTTACGGTGCTGAACGCAGCCCAGAATAACACTGCAGACGACAATTGGCGGAGATTATCGAACATAATACAAGTAAGCAAACAGAATAAAGAAATGCACATTTTCGTTCTAAGTTTTTGTACATTTTTAAATATAAGCCATTAAGGGGTTTATAGGAATATAACAAACACATTTAATTTTAACCATTTTTGTTAATATTGTCAAAACTGTTTGGGAAAGTTTTTGGGGGAGTTTAATGGGGGCTTCAAGGTGTGGAGCGGGTGGTCTAGTGGTAGGGCACCGAACCCATGATCGGAGGGTCGTGGGTTCAATCCGCTGCCACGGCTATGTGTCCTTGAGCAAGACACTTTTCCGCATATGCTTAGTACTGGTTCTAACCAGGAAGACTTCGAGCGTGATTTGCCCAAGTTGTAAGAACTTGTTTCACAATCAAAGTAAAATAAATAAGTTCAAACTAAACTCTGGAGAAACAAATATGCAATGACATGTTTCTCACACTGCTGCAAGTGGGCCAAACTGGACTTTATATACTGGACTCTTCCAAACCCAAAAGCCACACAGTCAATTTCCATGAATACATTTTACCTATTTATTCTGATAGAGCAGAAATGTTACGTGCAATCAGAACTGGATCTACACTGTTTTCTGGTTCTACACTGTTTTCTGGATCTACACTGATTTCTGGTTCTACACTGTTGTCTGGTTCTACACTGATTTCTGGTTTTACCATTTTTTCAAAGCCTTCTATATTAGAGGTGTTCAAAGGTGTCCATATGAAGTAAAGGGTTGAACTGTACATATGGTCACCATTATGAAATGTCCTACAGAATATGGTGGTTTCTGTATAAAGACGGGAGTTCCCCTATGTGTACTTAGGCGGCCTCTCCCAGTAATATTATCTAATTAAAAAAAACCCGTCTTTTGTCATTACCATCATAGAACGAAAGCAGTCCAGGATTGCCAATGGCAAAATGGTGTGCTATGTGCAGTAGTGCAGGTGCTGTATCAATGACGAGTCGTTTATGAAATGGGATTTTGTGGAGCGTGTGGTCCAGTGGTAGAGCACCGAACCCATGATCGGAGGGTCATGGGTTTGATCCTTCGCCACAGCTATGTGTGCTGTCCTTGTGCAAGACACTTTATCCGCATATGCTTAGTACTGGTTCTAACCAGGAAGACGTATAAACGGGTTTCGTTTACAAGTTAATGGTCGTCTCTTTCTGATAAACACCTAGAAAACGGGGAGTCACGAAGCTTGTTCGGAACTTTTTCGAAGCAAAACAAATAAGTTTAAACTGATTGGGATTTTGTTAAAAATCTACCGCCTGTAAATCAAGTCTTAACTTATTTAAATCAGAGATATAATACATTATTGATCATTATTATGTCTCTGTTCAAATGAACTATCAGACGCCAACGTGAAATTATATGCTTTGCATACTGATTATTCGATAATAATTGAAAAGAATGAATATATAGAACAAATACAGATTTGTATATACGAGTAACGCATTTCTGTTTTTTAAAAAAATCTGTGTTTACGACCGTAGACCATATTGTCATCAAAACAATACAATTCCCAGAAATTTAAGTTTAAAATTGTTGAAGTACTTGTGATTACAGAATGTGTATACTGCAGCTAAAATAACGACAAATAACAATATTTCCTTAAAACCTCAATATCTTTAATTAAAGAGCATTTTGCATGATCCAAACATGTTTAAACATCTGAGATTACATACAACTTACAGTTTATATACAAGAAAACAGTTGCCTGTGAATTATGAATTTGCAAATTATGAACCCTTCGTGTGCTGTTTCATCAACATATAGTCAGCAGATGCAAGTTTCCTATCCTTCTATACAAGTCCTTGATTGAACTTAGTACTTTTTAACACAAAACTACTATTAACTATCTCAGATGCTGAATAAGGTAGTGTTCAAGTGATGGTAATGATGTGTATATATGGATGTCTTGAGATAGCAGTTGATTTTGGCCTGGAGCTTGCCCCAAAATCTATAGTACCGAAGTGGGATTTCTGATGCTATCCACTTAGCTGGCTGCCAACTTCCTAAAAGTGCATATCTACTTTTGGCTGGCTGCCAACCCAGGCCCCCAGATGATACTTCAAAACTCAAATTGAATAATAATTATGCTTAAATGGATGAAAAAAATGGGAATTTTCTGTTTTCCCATAGTATCCCTATGTAAAATTCTAAGTCTCCTTACTGGGCCCCAATAAATATTAGCCCCTTAATTCCTATCTTCATTCAAACCCCTACACAAAGGGATAATTTATGCCAAATATGAACAAATCTGACTTACCGGCCGGTTCTTAAGAAAACAATTTTTGTAATTCCTAATTTTTACCCATTTTGGGGCCTTTCTGACCCGTCAAGACAAATCTGAACCGCATTCACCAAACAAGGCTTATGTGAAAATATAGGCAAAATCAGTTCCTTTAAAAAAAAAGAAAAGAAAAGTTTATTATAAATAACATTTGTCCCCTAAGTGAACCCTTGGGACGGGGTCACTTTAACCCCAGGTTATCACCACTACAAAAATATTTTCAAAATCTGTTGGGCAGTTCATGAGAAGATTTTTTAAGTTTTGGACTATTTTTAATTATGGCAGCCATCTTGAATTTCAGAACGAAAAAAATTCTTCCATATAGTCTCCTATACAATATCACATCCATGTGAAGTTTGAGTTAATTTTGCCTAGTGATTTCAGAAAAAATGCTGCTAATAGATGACAGACAACCGACGACAGAAGAGAACGATGTGCCATTGCATTAGCCCTTCTGGCCAAAGATTGGCCAGTAGATCTAAAAATGATAACAGGTAAAATTATCATCCGTCAGAGGTAAACAATTGATATCTTATCAATAACTTTTAAAGAGGCCTATGCATTTAAATAACATGTTGTCTGTAGCTGTATAATCAGTTAAGGCCCTTTTTTTACTTAAAATCAATTACAGGGGGCATTGGTATCAACAGACACATTTCCTTCTTTTTTGTTTTTTCTACAAGGTGGTAATTGATAGAAAGCTTGGCATTTCTGAAAATGATATGGGGTCGAGCTTTATTACTAATCTAATATCTTGGAACTGAACAAAAAATCTTTGAGTTGAACTGTCATACACGACATAATGACACATATCTCGGAGCTACAGCCAAACAAATTCTGAAGCTACCAATCTCTCACTTGGTTTTATTAGTCAAAACATATTTTCCCACATTTGGCTGGGGATGTGTTCCGAGTCGCATCATGTATCAACTTGAGGTTTAGCTCTGTTGTGGATTTACCAATATACATTATATAAATTAAGTCTGTGCACTTAAACGCAAAATACTAACTCGCAGTTCAATTAAAAAAATTTTTTTTAAAAAATATATTGACAGGATATATTATTTACAGGCTGAAATCACTTAAGAGACGATATATTTTTTTCTTGCAAAGGATTTTAAGTTTACTGTTCAATTGTACATTGTGGAGTAGGTATTTATTTTTACAACATTATTCGCAATTCTTTGTTATTTTTGAAAACATGCAAACTACACAATAAATACTTGCAGTTATGTTCATTTACTTTCCTTCTACTTGTAAATTGTATATAGTTGAGTAACTCTATGCCTAAATACAGAATACAATCTGCCTCCTATAACAGATAAATTTTTATATATTTTTTTTTAATTGGGTTTAACGCCATTTTCAACACAATTCAGATTATATAAATTTTGGCATATCCAGTTTTACTGTTTGGGGAAGAAGACGGACAGAGAAGAACCACCGTCCTTCCGCAAGTAGCTGCAAACTTTCTCACATAAAGTTTTTGGAGGAGTGAGCAGGACTCGAACCTATGACCTTAGGGGTGAGAGGTAAGTGATCTTTAGACCAAAATCTTAATCAGTTGCCTTTCCTTCTCTATATAAACCCTTGTAAAAAGTTGTGAAAATGCACACAAGTAAATACTGCAGTAAGAAAAGTTATGATATTTGAAACCTTTTAAGCATAGTACCACCATTGCAGAAAGAAAGTGCTTCCGTAGGGTAGTCACATAATGGCGGTTTTAAATAATCCTCATTTCTTCTTCTTTAAAAATACATTTTCCTTATTTTAATGCTCATTTTTTTATTTGAATGGCATTATTGATGTATTTTGAACACTTTGATAGCATTATCATGTTTGAATTGTGAATTTAGAAAAAATAATTGATGCTTGGAAATTGGGGTATGAATTCATGATTTCGGAAGTCTACTTTCACTTTGTCACCAGTGTACACACTGAGCAGAAAAAAAATCTCTTATATGACACATGAACCCTACTTTTCTCATCATATTTTGATAGTGCAGAGGTTGACAAACAGTAAAATGTAGGTTTCACTTCTTTCATTTGGGATTCTCCATGAATGACAAGCCTTCAAACTTTTATTATTTACTATAGAATAAAGAACAAAAATCAATGGTGGGATGACACCTATTTTAGAGAAAATTAGAATGCTTAAGAACAATGGATGAATGACTTTGGCATAAAACTCACTGTAGAGCTTAAAATTGTTGAAAGCAGCACTCAGTATAGTACAATGTGCTAGCTGATAGTTTGAAGAGGCAGGTCAAACAAGTCACAAGGCAAACCGCCCCCAAAAAAGTCGGCCACACATTATTTTTGTGCATCTTACTATCTAGAGCTTTATTCCTTTACTTGAGAACCTGAGAACTTCTAACATAATGAACAAATGAATTGCATACTAACCCGAAAAGGTTATATGACCGAAACTAGAAAAAGTAACCATAGGAAATGGATACCTAAGCTATATGCCATTGAATTTTAACAAAAAATCAGTTGAATTCAGTTGAAAAGGGGCAAAAATGCCTGTAAAAGTTGACCGAAATTGGCAAATATCAACTCGATCTGTATTTTATAATTGCACATGAAATATCAATTAATAACGTAGACCACATCATAAGTTGTTCATCGGAAACTAGTTTGATGGCCACAAGGACATGGACGAACAGGGGAAACTAATCCACTGAATGCCCCTTCAAATGACTGGGGCCTAAAAAACACGAACAACTCCATATGCACAATAAACCTAGAACCTTTGTGTACCTGCAGAACTTGCAGCAAATTCTTAATCTATCAAATATAAAACATATAATATGTAAATATGTGTAACAAAAAACATTCCATACACACAAAGCAAAACTGTCATTCTTCAGCAAGTAACTGGTTAACCTCCTCATATAAAGTTTTGAGACAGGGCTGGTCTCGCATCCACAACCATAGTGATAAGAGGTCACAACCATAGTGATAATAGGTTACAACCATAGTGATAAGAGGTTATAACCATAGTGATAAGAGGTCACAATCATTGTGATATTAGGTCACAACCATAGTGACGAGGTTACAACCATAGTGATAAGAGGTCACAATTATAGTGATGAGAGGTCACAACCATAGTGATAAGAGGTCACAATCATAGTGATAAGAGGTCACAACCATAGTGATAAGTGGATTTAATGCCATTTTTAACACATTACAAGTTGTATTTGGCACATAGGGTTAAATTGGTAGAGGAGGATCTTGGGATGAATCCTTCTGCATGTAATTCATAAACTTTCTCTTAGTTTTAGGATCTAGTCTCAAACCCATGACCTCAGCTGTGAGAGGTTAAGTGGTCATTATAGATGACAGCACCATAGACAACTTGGGTCATGGTATCCTACACGTATGCAGGGCCGTTGCCAAAGTTTGATTTTACAGGAGGCACAATCCCATCTTTGCTCCCTGAAAAATATATTTAGCTCGTTACGCATGCATTTCCTGTGTTTTCCATATATTTAAGAGACAATTTAAGACGTTCAAATCTATAACACAAACTGCATTTCATACAACTGCCCACGTTTTACACCATTATCTTAATTATACATTGGTGTCATTCACGGGCAGCTTTATAGACCCGGCATCATAGAATCGTGAACATATTATCTCTTAGTAGATCTAAAAACAGGGCCATAACTTAGCTGAAAACAACGTGTAGGCACAGTTGTAGGGGTTCGGGGGGCAAGCTCATCCGAAACAGAAATTCTGTTACAATGTCTCAGTTGTTTTTTTTAACGTATATTTCTTATTTTTAAGGGCCTAGGTTGCATATCACAAAAAAAATTTGTGAAATGCAACCCAGGTTATCCTTAATATCAACTTTGAATTCAATGTTATAACGTTTTTAGACATTAACTCACAGTTTTAAGGGTTGGAACAATAAAGGTAAAAATGAAGTAGACTAGGGGTTAGATTTTATTGCATTTTGACAGCATTTTTATTTTTTTCAATTTTTCAGAAAAAAAGTGTAGGAACGTGCCTTAGGTGCCTATATGAGGCTATGCAACTGAATTAGACAACTATAGTGCCTCTGTTTGCCTCCATGTGGCTACAACTTTGGTCAGTAGCTGTAATGGAATTCAGTGAACAGTGGTTTCAAAAAGTATAACAATCTTATAAATTTTGAGGTAACATTTTAATATTTTCTTTATAAATAAAAAGTAAGAAATAAGTTGATGTACATACCTACAATAGCTTCAATACATCACTTAGAACTAATAATTCTTTCAATATACTGTGCAGTGTAAATTTTGAATAAATGTGGATTTTTGGTTGTTTAAGACCACTTAATTTGATTTTTTGTTTATAATACAACAAATTTCAAAAAGAGAAAAACAACATCACAATGAATGACAATAACAACACAACAATAATTGCAACAATTATAATACCATTAGAATGAATGAATAGGGTATTATGGCGTACCAACACATTATAGGTTATTAGACGCCAATAGGAAGAAAGATTCCAGGTTCCAGTTTCAGCAAATTCTATCATATTACTCAAATTGTCGCTTTCTACGACATGTATGAGCCACAGTGATCCTATTCTTGCCATCACTCATATTGCTCCCTCGAACCACACAGGGGTTGATAATTGATAATTGGTAATTTAACCACAATAGTGAGCATGACAAAAAATGAACATGACACCCATTAAGAGGATTCCTAACCCTCTGCAGAGATCAGCAGTGATTCTATTCTTAGCTGGAACCACACGGGCTAATACCATTAGAGCATAATGCAATCAATAAAAATTACAATTACTACTAGCAGCTGTGACAAGAATTATAATTACAAAAAAAACAAAGAAAATTACAGTACAAATGACAATAAATTAAAATAGCAAGGAATTACAGTTACAACGTATTGCAATGGCAAACAGTACAATTACGGCAAATTATAATAGCAAACAGTACAATTATGGCAAATTATAATGGCAAACAGTGCAATTACGGCAAATTATAATGGCAAACAGTACAATTACGTCAAACAGTACAATTACGGCAAATTATAATGGCAAACAGTACAATTACAGCAAATTATAATGGCAAACAGTACAATTTCAAGAAATTACAAAGACAGCTAACAATTACAACACCACAGCCTATATATTACAACGAGCCTTAACCACACAACATTCTGGGCTGCTAGGATGGAGCCAATGAACATGTTCAGAAAAAGGCATTGTAACGTACAATCATTACACAAGAAACAATCACCTATATCATCAAACATTTTTATTAATTTATTTCTATTATATAAATTAAATTTCTCACAAACAAAATGAGAATATCTGCCACTTTCCTTGTATGAGATTTTTTATTAGGCCATTATAAATTAATTGCTAGATTATCATCTAAATTTTTCTTAAAAACGGTGGGCGGAAGGATTTTATTTTCAAAATTCGATGTTTTAAAAATTTAAAATTTTTTTTTTTTATCAAAATGAAAAGGGTCGGGGTGGCATGAAAATTAGGGGGCGGGTGGGGATGATAATTAATTTATAATGGCCTTACACCTTCCCCTAACCCCATTATATTTGGTTATGAAATGGTTCAAGATGAATTTCAGCAGTATATCTCTGCTACAAAATTGTTTAAAAAAGGTTCAGGTTCAATCTGAAGATAAACACTTTTCTATGCATCTCAGAAATCTTTTTGTTACAAACTTATTCAGGTTAAATCACAGTATAATATATACTCAGTCATGTACTTGAAAACAAAAATACAAAATGCTTTAAGCTTAACAAATAAACAGCTAGAAAGCTGGGAAAAAATTGTTATAAAAACATTAGCTGTGTATATATGAGATCCTGTTATAAACATACCAGCTGTGTATATGAGAAAATTATGTTATAATATTACTCTCAAGCTAAAAATTATATATGGTTTCTTATTGAATAATGATCACAATAATATATTTTTACAAATAGCAGCTGTACATCTGAGGAAATTGTGTTATTAAATTAATAGCTGTATATCTGAAATAACAGCTTTACCTATGTGAGGATATTGTTATATAAAAAGCAGCTGCACATCTGTGAAAATATTGTTATATAAATAGCAGCTGTATATCTGTGAAGATATTGTTATATAAAAAGCAGCTGCACATCTGTGAAGATATTGTTATATAAAAAGCAGCTGCACATATGTGAAGATATTGTTATATGCATAGGAGCTGTATATCTGTGGAGATATTGTTATAGAGATAGCAGCTGTATATCTGTGAAGCAGCTGTTTATCTGTGAAGATATTGTTATAAAGATAGCAGCTGTATATCTGTGAAGATATTGTTATAAAGATAGCAGCTGTATATATGTGAAGATATTGTTATATAGATAGCAGCTGTTTATCTGTGAAGATATTGTTATAGAGATAGCAGCTGTATATCTGTGAAGCAGCTGTATATCTGTGAAGATATTATTATAAAGATAGCAGCTGTATATCTGTGAAGATATTATTATAAAGATAGCAGCTGCATATCTGTGAAGATTCTGTGATATAAATAGCAGCTGTATCAAAATCAAAACAGCACACCTTTAAAATTTTGTTACAAAAATGCGGTAGTCTGAATTGGAATTATGAGATGAAGCCACATTGTAGAATGAGCGCACATATCTGTTTAACAGTCAGTGTGTAGATGAGCGCACCACTGAGCTATGGAGGTTACATAACTATTCTTAGACGAGATCTACGGAATGTGTGGAGAATTCCCTCATCTCCGTGAAGGCAGAGTCCATAGATATCATTGATGTCTCCCTGTCAGAGTTTCCATAACAACTGGAATGTAGACGGAGATTGTTCTCTTCACTGCCAGGATAGTCCAACTGCAAGAAGACCAGTTAACAAAATTGAGGAAAAAATGACAGT
Source organism: Panopea generosa (assembly GCA_029582155.1). Lineage (NCBI taxonomy): Eukaryota > Metazoa > Mollusca > Bivalvia > Adapedonta > Hiatellidae > Panopea > Panopea generosa. The sequence goes on from CM055899.1 coordinate 75,109,629, forward strand.
TCTTATTAATACCTGCACCCATCAATTGGTTACCATGGTGTTGTCATAATTGGGGCAATTGATCTATGGGTATTGTGTTATTTTTTTAATAATTTTTAATATCATTTTCCAAACATTTCAGGTTATATATGGCATATCCAGTTTTATTGGTGGAGAAAGACCTAAGAATGAATCAGAGTAGAACAACAATTCTTCTGCTAATAACTGGCAAATTTTCTCACATAAAGTTTTAAGAGTGAGCATTGACGTCTCACACACCAATTAATTTTGTACTGTTCTACATATAGAGACATGCACTTCTGGAACACTGGATACATTACCAATGGTTCTAAAAGTGCCTTATTCCCATAGATAGTCCTCTGTTGGTCCAAATATGCAGAAAAAAACATGGGGTTGACCAGGTTGTTTTTTCACAATTTCGATGGTTTGATGGCACCCCTTCATTTTTGACAATTCTGCCCATTTGTTGCAGTGTATCACTACGCATCTTTAAACTGTTATAGCATCATCAAACAGTTCCCAGGGTCACCCAAACTTTTCAGAAATCATGAAAATGTTCCAATGTTCCCATATGCACAAAGAAATACGACATTTTATGCATTTTTAAAACCGCTTTACACAGCTCTAATTTCTTGGGCGTAATAATCTTGCTACCGTCATGCAAGGGAGGTAATTGTTCAGTGAGACCTTGAGGGGTAAATGACCTTGAGATGACGCCTTCAACGACGAATTGTGTTTGTATAACAAGAGAGGAAAGACACACAATTAGGCCTAGTTTGTATGTAATGCATAAGTAGAACATTAATTTAAGTTTGTTTTGTTTTTTTAAATATTTCTCACTCCTAACAAAAGTACCATTCTTTCTGTTTTTCTGCAATGGTGACAGTAGCCTTAAATACAGTCCCAACCATTCCCAATAACCAGTCTACCCACACCCAATATTCCACTCCTAACAATACTGTTCGTTTGGAAACCATTTCCCTAATTTCAGCAAGTGACCTTGATTCCAGTGGCCCCGCATATATATTTCCAACCTTCTTCTCCAGTCCACTCAAACAGCAACTTTAATGGCAGTTTTTTATTCTTTTCATCTCACTCCTAACAAAAGTTATCAGTAAAAAACTTAGACGATCAGTTAACCTAACCACTGTTTCCTGGGATTAACCAGTACTCGAGCACACCCCATCTCCGCAAGTAACTGATTCCAACTTGAATCAGTGGTGAGAGACAAATGATAATAAGACACAATGTCGTATATCATTCATCACGGAGACTGTTGCTGGGCGTGGGATTCGAACTCATAACCCCTGGATTGATAGTCAGAGGTGTAACTGACTGAGCTAATCGGGCCTGGCTTCAGTAAACAAAAATAGTATAATAGACTGAAAAATCTGAAATCTTCAAATACAGTCAAAACGGTCTTAAGCAGCAAGTCAAGGGAAGGGGAAAGAGTGGCCTTTTAAGAGAGGTTGTTGCTTAATACAGGTTAATTTGTTTTAAAAACATATAAATGGAAAATAACAAATGTGGCTGTTTAATAGAGGTGACAGCTTACACTGTGTGTGAGGTTTAACTGTATTTATATTTTCTAATATTTACTTCATGATTAGGCCATAATAAATTAATCGCTAGATTATCATCTCCGCTGCCCTGTAATTTTCATGCCACCCCAACCCTTTTTATTTTCATAAAATAAAAATTACAAAAAAAAATACATAAAAAATTTACAAAAAACATCAAAAATTTTAAAAATGAAAATAAAAAAATAAAATCCACCCGCCCTCCCCATTTTAAAGAATAATTTGGATGATATTCGAGCAGTTAATTTATAATGGCCTCATCTAGTTGATTTATTAACTAATTTATACCATAAAATGTATTTTTTGCATACAAGTACATGAATACACACAGTTGAATGAAATGAATTCATTCTTCCACTTCATAAGGTTCTGAATATGGAATTACCACTGCACATAATTATGAGCAAAGGGGAATAACTCTTACAGCATTATTGTATTTTGACCTGAAGATTTCTTTCAAAATCATTAATTTGTTTGGTTATGGAACTTAGACCATAAATCATCAAATTTTAGCGCTATAAATCAAACTTTTGAAGTTTTTACTTTATAATCATTGAGGGTCTTCCGTGGCCGAGTGGTCTAAGGCGCTGTCTCAAGATCACTTACCTCTCACTGCTAAGGTTGTAAACATTATGTAAGAATGTTTCCAGTTACTTGCAGAAGGAGGGTGGTTCTTTTCAGTCTGAGGTCTTCCTCCACCAGCAAAACTGAATATGCCTTATATAACCTGAAATGTGTTGAAAATGGTGTTAAACCCCATTAAAATATATAAATAATCGTTAAAGTGTACAATTATAAGTCCACGGCCAACAAAGAGGGGGTTAAATACGATTTTCAATGTTACAAGTAATAGCAGAATCACAGCATTCAGTTTTACTGTTGGAGAAAGACATCAGAATCAATCTGGGCATAGGACATCTTCATTCTTGTTAAACAGACAAAGATTTCCACAATTTTTTACAGGGTATGAATTTTTCATCCTACACCCCCAGCACAACCTTATCCTACCCTCCTAGCACTATGACCTAATGCCATTTCTAAAATTCTCGCACTATGTCAAATTCCTCACACTATGAAGTAAAGCCATTCATAAGTGCTCGCACTATGACAAATTCCTCACACTATGATGTATTTCATTCATAAGTACTGTTGTACCCTTGTGCTACTATAAAAAATGAAATAACAAATCAAAAAATTTAGTTAGGGTTGTATACAGGAAAAAGTATCTTTCCTGGATTTTTCAGTGCAGTTTGAAAATTCCCTCTTGAGGGACAACTGTTTCGGAGGTATTGAGGTTCTTCAGAGTTACCACCAAAACAGTTGTCCTGAGGGACAGAATTTTCCATCCGCACCTCAAACCATAGAATGATAGTTACATTCCACAGGTAATAGCTTGTTAAGAAGAAGTCTTTGGACCAAACTGCCCTCATATTGACAAACACATACACTGCAACCAGTTTTATTGGAGGAAGACCACATAAGTTCCACTCTGTTTGACATGGACAGTATAAACCTTAATTCCCTTCTCTTTCGAGAACAACATTTTGACTTTGAGACAAGTATTTGAATTTATAAAGAACGAGAAATAGTTCAAGTAGATCCATCTTGTATTGCTGAAAGTGTTTCATAGTTTGGTTTTATATACCTCACTCTCTATGCTGTGTCACACCACTCCCTATGCTGTGTCACCCTCTCTCTATGCTGTGTCACCCACTCCCTATGATGAGTCACCCTCTCCCATTGCTGTGTCATCGCCCTCTCTATGCTGTGTCACATGTTCCCTATGCTGTGTCACCCCACTCCCTATACTGAGTCATCTTCTTCTCTGTGCTGTGTCACCCCACTCCCTATACTGTGTCATTTTCCTCTCTATGCTGTGTCACCCACTCTCTATGCTGTGTCACCCCAATCCCTATACTGTGTCATCTTCCTCTCTATGCTGTGTCTCCCCACTCCCTATACTGTGTCATCTTCCTCTCTATGCTGTGTCACCCACTCCCTATGCTGTGTCACCCCCTCTCTATTCTGTGTCATCTTCCTCTCTATTCTGTGCCATCCCACTCCCCATACTGTGTCATCTTCCTCTCTATGCTGTGTCATCCCACTCCCTATACTGTGTCATCTTGCTCTCTATGCTGTGTCATCCCACTCCCTATACTGTGTCATCTTGCTCTCTATGCTGTGTCACCCCACTCCCTATACTGTGTCATCTTCCTCTCTATGCTGTGTCACCCACTCTCTATGCTGTGTCACCCCCCTCTCTATGCTGTGTCACCTACTCCTTTTGGTGTGTCACCCCACTCCCTATACTGTGTCATCTTCTTCTCTATGCTGTGTCATCCCCCTCTCTATGCTGTGTCACCCACTTCCTATGCTGTGTCACCCAACTCTCTATGCTGTGTCACCCCCCTCTCTATGCTGTGTCACCCCTATCCTTACGCTGTGTCACCCCAACATTTATTTCTAGTTTTCTTTCAAATTCATGGTTGACTATGAATATCGCATATGTATCTATCAGTAAAAAACACATTTGTTATCATATCTTTCTATTACAAGTTGTCAATCATCAGTATTCATTATAAAAAAAAAATTAAGCACCATTCTTAATGGATAGAAAATGAATTTGCAACAAACAAAATGTGGTAATGTACAGTTTATGGGCAGAAAATAAAATTACATGCTGGCTAAGCACCTGCCATTGTACTAATGTCAAGTTATGCTCCCATATAACTGTAATTGAAAATATAAAGTAATGTTATGTAATGTAATGTAAATATAAATGTAATGTAAATATTAATGAAATGTAATGTGATGTAAATATAAATGTAATGTAACATAAATATAAATGTAATGTAATGTAAATATAAATGTAATGTAAATATAAATGTAATGTAATTGTAAATATAAATGTAACCTAATGTAAATATTAATGTAATGCAAATGTATTGTAAATGTAATGTAAATGTAATGTATATGTAATGTATGTGTAATGTTGTTAAATGTAACTGTAAATGTAATGTAATGTATTGAAAATGTAAATGTAATGTAATACAATGTAATGTAAATGTAATATAATGTAATGTAAATGTAATGTAAATGTAATGTATATGTAATGTTATTAAATGTAACTGTAAATGTAATATAATGTATTGTAAATGTAAATGATATTTATCAGCAGAACCTGCAGCAGCAGCAGACTTACGTCATCAAAGTTCTGGAAGCTGTTATTGGACGGTGTGTTGCTTGGTACCAGCTCCTCAGACACCTCCGTCGGATTTGGGTCCTTTATATACTTAATCAAACCAACCATCCAATTTCTTTGTACTCTGTGAATGAGAACATGAAATCAGTTGAAAAATAGATTATACTTTTACAGAAACAAGTGGTTGCCATAAAGGCATTTCCAGAGAAGTGGATTTAAATAATGCAAAATGAAAAAGTCGCCACGCACAGAAATCACATGTTAATGCAGCAAACTGAAATACGTAGCATCTTGGCCCAGTGAGCACTGGTGTGATGTTCTAAATTGGAACCATAAATATGTAAATTATAACCCCAAAACAAAAGAAAAATTATATTTGATGAACAGACCCAACTTGTTCGCACGACACATCGTCTTGGGCTGGTTAGCATTTGTGCCAACTTATTTAAAAATACAATCGCAACTAAAGAAGATACGGTCCTGACAGGACAAAACACAGTGTATACGTTGTATTTTCAAACACTTGACCTTGAGCTATGACCTTGACCTTTAACAAACAGACCCAACCACAACAAAGAAGAAATGATCCAGACAAGAGGAAACACAGTGTATACATTGGATTTCCAAACCCTTCAACTATGACCTTGACCTTTGACGAACAGCCCAATGTCATTTGCATGACACTCCGTCTTGTTTTCATGAACATTTGTGCCAAGTTATTTAAAAATTTCAATCCTCACTGAAGAAGATACAGTGTGGACAGCAGGGGAAGTACTCACGGACACACGCAGACGGACGCAGCCCATTTCTATATGCCCTCTACAAGCGGTGGCAGGGGATAAAAAATGAAGAGTATAATGAAAATAGCAGCTTATATTTAAGAACAAACAAACTGTACACTCACAAGTTAAAGGGGTGTATCAAGATAAAATGCTTTAAATGTCTAAAAAAATAAAATCATTATCAAAATGGATAAAAAGCATCTCATATATTATCATAAATCAATATAAATCAAATAGTTTAGTACCAGTATGTTAAATCCATAAAAATTTGAGTGCTAAACTTAAAAAGAAATCGTCATTCTAAAAATAGACAGTACCAATTGTCGACCTTATGACCCCTTTCCAAGATAAAGCTCGATACTGCATTTCACAATATTCACTGTTTATCTTGGTGGATATCAGTTGTGCAAATATTCAGTCATGTGACACTTAGGTGACTGTCACATGACCAGTGCTTAAAATAGATTTTCTAAGAACTAAGAACAACTGGAAGTACACAATTATAACTACATTTACACCTGTGTAACATATGAAATTGAAAGCAAAATGAAATCATGTTACACATTTAATACGTCACGATACAATTTTAAGTGGGAAATCTTTATAAGTCTAACCTAGGGCCATAATAACCCATGATAATAAAGTGAGCATAATATATAGGCATGTTATATTAGAAAAACATGTTTATAGCCAATTTTAACATTTTGAAAAATCCTGATATATTCAGTTTAAGTTTATAGTTAGTTTTATCCTCCTCCATAGTATTTGTAAGCAATGTTGGTTTAAGAATCAGTAACTTGTGCATTGCTGTTTAAGATTACGTTTGAAATGGGGGAAACAACTATTTTTCCCAAATAAAGAGGCAGATGTCATTACAACTTTGACAGTTGCTGCTTTGACAAAATAATATATTTTTTGTACAAGTATATTTTAATAATTGCCAAGTTTGTGATCCACTCTTGCATCTGTTCTCTGGGTTACAAGTACACACTGTTCTAGCACTTGGTGTTTTGCTTTAGGTCAAGGTAGGATTGAACCGACAACCTATGGCATGAGTGGTCAACACTCCATTAGAATCCAGTGTTTTTGTTTTTATTTTAGGGGTGTGGGGACAGGTATCTTACATAGGGAAAATAGCATGGTTATGATAAAAATGGGAAAAAACAATACAAGAAAATTGTAGGTATGCAACTATGTTTAAAGAAATTTACACCTATTCTTCATTGTTTTAAACTGGCATTAAACCCCATTAAAAAACACATTTAAAATAAAAAAAAAAATTAAGAGGAATTTTAACTTTAGCGGCAAAAATACATGTTTTGGGATGGGGAATGGAACTTTTGAAGGCAATGTGTCGGGTAAACTCTTTATATTTCCTAAAATTTAGAATGAATATAAAGCACCTATCTATTATTTAAAGTTAAAGTACAAATCATTTAGAATACCAAATCTGCTCAAACACGACTAATTTTTTAGTCAGGATGAATGTTTGTCTAACCTTGGTGTGTATGTCGAGATATTTATATTATAACTTACAGTGTTTTCCTATGATAGACTCCCAGAATGATAACCAATACAAGGCCACACCCTACAACCAGACCGACAACCAACCAGATGTTTACAGAACTCGTCTTCGTCTTGCCATGGTTACCAACCGTCTGTAATGTGTTGATATGGTTACCTGGGTGTGGGGTAACACTGCTGAATGTAGCTGCTAGAGATGTGACCTTGGTTTTAAGTTTAGTGCCCAAGGATAGGGAGGTGACCTTGGGTTTAAATTTAGTGCCCAAGGACGGGGAGGTGTCCTTGGGTTTAAGTTTAGGGCCCAAGGATGGGGAGGTGACCTTGGGTTTAAGTTAGTGCCCAAGGGTGGAGAGGTGGCCTTTGGTTTAGGGTTGGTGCCCAGGGGTTGAGAAGAGAACTTGGGTTTAGGTTTGGTGCCAAGGGGTGGAGAAATGACCATGGTTTCAAGTTTGATTCCAAGGGGTGAAGAACTGACATTAGTTTTAAGGTTGAAGCCCAGTGGGTTTACCTCCAGTTGTGGTGTGCCTGGACAAAAAATAAACATATGTATCTAACTATATAAAACAAAATAATAACATAAAAGCTGTCTGAGGAAGTGACAGCCCAACTATTTTCGGTTTTTCAGAGAATTACAAACAATAAGTCTAGCAATTATTACACCACTGCTAAGGCTTTCTCTAATCAGTATATTAAAAATTGATTAAAGGGGTCTCCATGGCCTGGTGGCCTAAGGTGCCACCATCTAATTACCAACTACCTCTCACACCCAAGGTCAAGAGTTTGAGCCTAGCTGAGTCAATAAACTTTCAGAGAAAGATAGTCAGTTACTTGCCGAAAGACGCGAGTTCTACTTGAATTCATTTTGACATATTTCTCCACCAGTACAACTAGAAATGCCATATATACCATTATGTGTTGAAAATGGTAATAAACTGCATATTAAAACAATTGATTCCAAAAGGAAACTGATTTAAAAAAAATATTGTTTTGATAAATAGGTTTTAACATGATAGCAGAATATAGATTTTAAGTGATAACAAATATTATTGATGAAAAGGATTGATTGATTCAGGTTGATTGAATATTTATTGTTATTTTTATGCCATCGAGGGTTAAAAGACGATCAGTTAACCTAACCACTGTTTCCTGGCATCCTGAAAGGTAAACCAGTACTCCAGCACACCCAAACTCTGCAAGTAACTTTCCCACTTGAATCAGCTTTGAGAGATGAATGATAATGAGACACAAAGTCGTATATCATTCATCACAGAGACTGTTGCCAGGTGGGGATTTGAACTCACAACCCCTGGATTGATAGTCAGACGAGTAACCTACTGAGCTACCCCGGCTGATGGAAAGGAATTAGATCCAGATGCAGTGTAGAATTCCCGTTATTCAGTAAGTAACTGGCAAACATTCTCACATTAACCCTTTACTCCATAGATACCAATCACAGATGGCCTTTGAAAACAGTGCAGGAAGTGTTCAGGTTAATATAAACATAATTCACCCAATAATTCAAAAGTCTTTTATATTATAGGTGTCCAAAGGCATCTATATTAGGTGTCCAAAGGCGTCTATATGAAGTAAAGGGTTAACAGGGTTTTGGACCTTAGCTGGATTCTAGTATACAACCTCAGTGATGAAGGGCAAGTGACCTTGTGGTGGGGTAACTATGAGGTTTGTGGTGGGGTAACTACGAGGTTTGTGGTGGGGTAACTATGAGGTTTGTGGTGGGGTAACTATGAGGTGAGGTTTTAGATTTGAAAATAATATAGTTTATTTAAAGGCTCGTTTAACTTCCGAAACAGTCGTTTTTAGTTTTAACTTTGCAAATGAAAAATGAATATAAAGCACATTATTTAAGTACATAATTAAGAACGTTTACAAATGAATGTTTGTCTCTTTCCGATAAACACCTTTGGCAGAAAGGAGAGAGTTACAAAGCTTGTTCAGAAACGCATCTGTCGGTAATATATGATCATTTCACTTCAGAGAGAAACGTAGTATGGGGAACTGTAGGGGATGCGTTAAAATTAAATAACCACTTGCTATTAGATAGTTTTTTTGAACGTCCCCTTTATTCCCCTCAGTGTATTAATGAACTGGAACCCACGAGCTACTTTATTGCACGTAAGTGACGAATCGCTCATATAAAATTAAAAATAAAATGACTTTATTAATAACTGTACTAAACAAACCACCCTTGGTAGCCTCCCAATATTAACTGGGATAAAGTGATTTTTGATGTAATAGCGCGTGCGACAGTATCACTAGATACGAGAGTTACTAGACCAAATAAGTATTCTGTTCTCATTGTTTTTCAGTGCGTATAAATAATATAATGCATACTATGTTTGATACAGTTTTATTGCAGACAACATGTTTTTAAAAAAAAACCACCAAATACGATACATAATATTAGTGCAGCCATATTTTTTCTAATCTTGTTAATGAACCGCTTATCTAACGATCTTAATCCAAACACTTACACTGCAGTATTCATGGTGTACTTCTGAACACTGGTGGAGGTATAGTCAGAAAGCAACCATTACAGAATTACAAAAATGTGAACAAAAGTTAAAAGCTTGGTCTGCTCGTCTTAGAAACACACATTTCGATCGAAGTTATTAATTTTCTCGCTTTTTAAAAACAGTTACTGAGGGGTCTACAAGAATTGTTTTAGCAATTTTAGCAATTGTTTTAGCAATACTATCAACAATTTTTTTCCAGTTACAATCTTTGCAGTATCATATGAATTTGGCATTTTGTTTATCCCTATGAAACTTCTCATTTGACCATATAATACTAATAAGCATTTTCTAAATTATTGCACTGATAAACAAGAGCTGTCAGAAAAAAAACAAAGCTCCCCTCTGGGTGTCTTAAGTCCAAAAAGGGCCATAACTGTGCCAAAATGCCATCCAGAGTTATGGTTCTTGTCTATGTGTGTTCCATCGATGATGGTGAACACACACGCAAAGTTTCATTGACATCCAATGAGTGATTGCATAGATATCTGAAATTTGTACACAAAAGTTTAACCTGGGTGTCTACAGACGACAACGACGACGACGCTGGGGTCATGACAATAGCTCTCCTTGGACTTCATCCCGGCGAGCTAAAAAACAACAATAAACATATCACGATTGCAAACAAGATTTAAAATTATATGAAAGAATATTTCTATCAAATATATATGTGCCTCAAACAATAGGTTATCATAAATAGATCAAATTGGTCAATAGCTTGCTGTCTAAAGATCATTCTTGAGCCTCTGTGGCCGAATGGTCTAAGGCGCCATCACAAAATCACTAACATTGCACCACTAAGGTTGTATGTTCGAGTTGCGCTCGCTCCAAAAACCGAAAAGAAAGTTTGCCAGCTACTTGTGGAAGGACAGTGGTTTTACTCACAATTTAATTTTGACGTTTTCCTTCACTAATAAAATTGGGTATACCATATAAAATTACAACCTAAAATGTTTTGAAAATGGCATTAAACAGGGTTCAAAAAGAAAAACTCAACTCTCACTGACAAGTTTACGGTGCAAGTTCGGTTCTGCTTAGTACAAAAAAATCAAGCAGGAAAATGTGTAACTTGAACATGGATGGTGGTTTTATTCGTATCCATAAGAACTTAGGTATCCCTCCACCAATAAAACTTGATAAAAACAAACCACTTTATAGTGTATTTAAACATTAGCAGTATTACTTATACCTGTACACGTTGTATTGTCTGTGGACTCATCAGATCCTGGTGGACACACACATAACCTCTGACCTTGGGGTTTAGCCAAACACAGAGCAGCACAACCAACATTTCTGTGTGAGCAGCCATTGTTAATCTCTAAAAATGTCAGAAATATAAATACTTTGGAAACAGCCTCACAGTTTATCAATCACCTATACATCTGAAATGAAATTGTGGGAAAGCCCTACCTAATACCTTTGCTTTATTCATTTTTTTTTTTTTTTTTTTTTTAACCAACCATTCTACATTGTAAAAAAAGTACATTATTTCCCAATTAACAACATGAATAATTACATGTTTGAGTAAGATTAAGAAACAAGTTTTAGCAATAACAAAACATGTATTCCATATTTCCATATAAACACTCCCTCGATCATATTCTTTCACTCATTTTTCTGCTGTCAATCTTATGTTTTAAGCATTAAGTTTAAATATTGGAACCCACAATAGCCAGTCAATGGAATCGGCAAATGTGGCCTTTTAAGACAGACTGTTGCTTAATACAGGTTAAATTAGTCTGAAAGCATAGAAAAAGGAAATAGCAAATGTTGCTGCTTAAGTTAAGAGGCTGCTCATTATAGGTGACCGCTTGCACAGGTTTTACTGCATTTCAGAATTTCGGAATGACTTTTGGATACTGGGTATATGAATTTTGTTATAAACATAAGTTAAAAAAAATAATATATATATACAGTCGAAACTCGTTATTTCCAATTCCGTGGGACCGTAAAAATAATTCGAAATATCCAAAGTTTGATTTATCAGGAGTGTATTTTTGTTCAACTTTTTACCGTTACCCCACCCACTTCATAAATCGTTGAAAATATATATGTTGTACATATAAATACCTCTATTTGTTTTTGTTTTTTTGTTTTTTTCAAAATAACACGTCGTTATATTAACACATGATATAAACTGTGTTTATATTGATATGTACTGTGGATTTATCTTAAATCGTGGTAAATTCTACTGTTTACATGCGTTATTTTCTTCTACGCAAACATATGTTGTGCGTTGTTATCCGTGTGTAGGCTAATTATCTATTGGCACAGTGTGTGAACATTGTATATTTTTGAGTGTGCTATAAATGATAAACAAAATATACTTTTAATTTTCATACTTTTAATTTACATAAATATCAAATAAATAGAATAGGCAACTGAAATATAAACACAGGTTATATACAATCAATGGTTACAACAATTTTACAAATAAAAAATAAGACGAAAAATAGCATACATGTCAAAATCGTCTTCTAACACTTCGGCGTTGTTTGTCTACTATTAGCGTGTGTATCGCTTGTGTTTGTATCATAACAATTTGATGACACAATTAACTTACTGGCCAGTACAGACACATGAAGGGATAAATTGCAGGTATGGGATAAAAAATTATCACCTTCGACGGTTTGCCTTTCATCTTCACGCGGTGATAAAAATTCGAAATAACAAGTGAGAAATCAATAGATTTTAGGATGGAGGGACCGAAAAACAGATTCGAAATAGTGAATAATTCGAATTACTGGAATTTGATATATCAGGAGATAATTAATATAGAAATAGAAGGGGGAAAAACGGGGCCGAACTTCAAATTTGAGATAACCGGAAATTCAAAATATCAGAGTTCGAGTTGGTGAGTATCAACTGTATATATATTTGAGCAATATTGAAGTTAATATGTAATACATATAATAGGAAGACAGAGGACTATATTATAAGAATCTAAAAATGTGTTAATGGCCTAAAACTGCAAAAAGTTCAGTTAAAACAACCCGCCAGCAATCTTTGTCAAAGCCCGTGTGATTCAGGCTAAGAATAGAATCACTGCCGATCTCTGCAGAGGGGTAAGAATCCTCCGAATGGGTGTCATGTTCATTTTATCATTAATTTTTTGTCATGTTCACTATTGTGGTTAAATTATCAACCCCTGTGTGGTTTCAGGGAGCCATATGAGTGATGGCAAGAATATGACCACTGTGGCTCATGCATGTCGTAAGAAGCAACAATTTGAGTAATATGATAGAATTTGCTGAACTCTGCAGCTCTGCAGGTATCAAGGTTCTAGGTTCATTCTGCATATTCATTTGTTGGTGTATTTTTTCTAAACTGTATGTTAATTTGTTGTTTTTGTACATGTAGAGTGAACCTGGAATCTTCCTTCCTGTTGGCGTCGAATAACCTATAATGTGTTGGTACGCCATTAAACCCCATTCATTCATTCATCTTTGTCAAAAGTAAGTACAGTTGGCAGAATCAAATAACATGAATTGGTTGTTGTTGTTATGGTGAATAGCGTTACTAAGCTTTCAACAATCATGACATTGTCTACTTGAGTGCTGCCACAATGAAATATCTTGCCGCAGACACATGGCACCTCTAGCAGTCACATTATACAGACACCAGGCCGACAAGACCTTGAACTATCCTCTAAATACTGAGCACCAAATGGGGGAAGTTTCTAGGACCACTTTTCAAGTCATTGGTATGACCCAACCTGGGATCAAACCCATAACCTTCAGCATGCGAGGCAGGTGTTCTAACAATAGACCACTGCTGGGGTCTGGTAGACTGGGGTAAACATCAGGTAATATGTAATATCAGTTAGATTGTCAACAGTCTCTGTGATGATTGGCCATGGACATGGTGTTCTGTAGCCAGGAATCTCCCACATGAATATGTGGGGAAGTAGCCAGACAGATATCATGGTGTGTGTAGAATTAATTGGCTACCCACCAAACAGATCCCGGAATGATGATTAAGTGTACTGTCTGCCATCATGAAAAAGAAATTTTTGTTAAAAAAGGTGCAAAAACCCATACAAACAAACATTCCTTGTATAAATGTAATTGAGTTGAGTTTATTTTTTCTTCAAATCGTTTAAACATATTTGTTTTTCCTCGATTGTGAACAAGACCAATCATGCTTGAAGTTTTCCCCCCAGGTAGAACCAGTACTAAACATATGCAAATTAAGCATCTTGCCCAAGGAAACCACACAATATCTGTGGTGTAGGTTCAAGCACACAACTTTCACATTCTGGGCATCGATGCACTTCAACTACACCACACGCACCACACTTAAATATACTCGGGATATTATCTTCTTTTTTTCCTATTGTTTGTGCTGGAACAATGATATCTAACCAAAACAGACAGCCCAGTCCCAGTGACATGTTGTGAATGGTGGAGTCAACCCTTTTTAGCTATTGTTTGTGCTGGAACTATCATGTCTAGTCCGTACAGACTACCTTGTCCCAGTGACATGTTATGAATGGTGGAGTCAGCCCTTTTACCTATTGTTTGTGCTGGAACTATCATATATAGTCTGTACAGACTGCCCAGTCCCAGTGACATGTTATGAATGGTGGAGTCAGCCCTATTAACCTATTGTTTGTGCTGGAACTATCATATCTAGTCCGTACAGACTGCCCAGTCCCAGTGACATGTTATAAATGGTGGAGTCAGCTCTATTTACCTATTGCTTGTGCTGGAACTATCATATCTAGTCCGTACAGACTGCCCAGTCCCAGTGACATGTTATGAACGGTGGAGTCAGCCCTCTCTACATAGAAGATATGATGGGTGTTCAAGTCTGTGTAATATATGGTGGAGTCTGTCATCACTATTCCAAATGGATGGGGGTTCCTGAAAACACGAACATATATTAATATCACTTTTGTTTTTGTCTGATAAGCGAGTTATTAAACCCTTGTATTATCAATAAAATGAGTCGTAGAACAATGAGTTATCATAATTTACAAAGCAAAACACTGCATAAGGTACTGACCCTGTATTCACAAAATATCTCAACTTAAGTATGCATTGCTGGCTCTTAGCTAAATATTTGCATCTAAAATGTTTTAAATAAAAAAACTTACAGATAAATATATATCAATGTAAAAATTTGCAGCAATATTGAAACTTTTCTGAAATTATATTTTTTACTGAAAATGAAATTTGAGCTTATTCGGTGCTACACTGCTTCAGTGCATACTGCTTCAGTGCTACACTGCTTCAGTGCATACTGCAGTGTCAAGTTGTTTTGTGAATAACAAAGCTTCCAATGTTTACACTGTAAAAAACAAAGAATTGAATTATTTATTTTCATACCCTTTCAATAAATTTTCTATAGCAAGTTATATTTTCATAACCAATCAATATATTTTCTATATAGCAAGTTTGCAGATTGTAAACATGCACCACTTTTATTTCTCCATTGCTTCAATGTTTACATACAGCTTGAAAAGTAAACAGCAGACTTGCAACTAAGAACATCAGCCCTCATGATCGGAGGGTCATGGGTTTGATCCTCCACCACGGCTATGTGTGGTGTCCTTGAGCAAGACACTTTTTCTTCATATGCTTAGTATTGTTTCTAACCAGGAAGACTTCTCACACACATAGCCGTGACCAAGGATCAAACCTACAACCCTCCGACCATGGGTTCGGTGCTCTACCACTGCATCACATGCTCCACTCTTGCTTGATAATGATAATAGTCCCTATGTCACAACTATTAACTTCAACAGAGTAGGTCAATTTATTATTTTAGATTTTTTTTGTGGAAGGTTTGTGAAACATGTATTTTGTTGTAATCGTCAAGACATATCTGTTAAGCAGGGTGATAGTGCAATGGATAGAGTTGACTGCTCTCATAGGTTGCAGATCCAATGCCCAAGTCGACCTGTGAAGGCATATCTTATTTTATTGATGAAGGAAAACCAGAATAAATAACTGGTAAACCTTTTTACTAATTTTTGGACAGTACTTCTCGGACTGAGACTTCAGCAATGAGAGTTTAGTGGTTGTTAGATTACTGTTAGACCACTCAGCTACGCAGGACCAGAATCACTCTCTAATCTGTTTCCTGGGTATCTAAGAACCAGTACTAAACTTACGCGAATAAAGTGTCTTGCTCAATGACACCACATATAACCGTGGCGGAGGATTGGACCCACAACCCTCCAATCTATAACACTACTCAGCCACGGAGGACCAGAAACCTCTCTAGTCTGTTTCTTGCATAGAATAAGTATTCAGTTTTGTTTATTAGTGGTCACAAGAAGATTAAACCTGGGACCACTGTCCACTACATTACAGCCAGCTTAATAGTTTATATATTTAAATGAAGTTTATGATTTTTACATTCTATTTCAACTCTTATGTCACTGTATAAGTGACATTTATATAATACTGTACTAGTGACACTAAAACAAATACATAAAATAAGTGAATTAGTGACATTAATGTATCAGTGACATTAATTTAAAAGAAATAGATAATATAACTATATTAGTGACAGTAAATCAAATAGATAAATAACTGTATAAGTGACATTAATATTAATGTATTAGCGACATTAAAACATAAAGATAACTGCACCAATGATGCTTGTATATAGCATTTACAGTTAAACCTGTGTAAGCGGTCACCTCTATTAAGCAGCCACTTGTCTTAAGCAGCCACATTTTGTCTTTCCCAATTCTATGCTTCCAGAGCAAGTTTATCTATATTAAGCAACAACCTGTCTTAAAATGCCACTTTTGCTCCTCCCCTTGGCTGGCTGCTTTAGACAGGTTTGACTAGTTATGTCGTTGTTTGTTTATGGTATTTATTGTCACTTTCAACAATATTTCAGTCATATCTCGACGGTGTTTACTTTAGACAGTAAACTGAGTGCTGCCACACGACAGTATTATGCCGTAGACATGGTGTGATACCCCACCTAGTCCTATTATACTGACACCGGGTTGATGCGAGGTGGCCGCTCTATAACTAGACCACTGCTGCGGTTATAACATTATTGTAATCGTACATATAATGATGTGTGTGCCTTTGATTAACTCATATAAATAAGATTACTCTCACCATCCATTTGACAATGACATTTCATTCCTTGTTCTATTTTAATCATCCAGAAACACACGACCAATCACGTCTAGCTTTGAATCCGTCCAATACAGAGTTCTTCTCAGATCATGTGACTTGATGACGACCATGTTGGGATGGCCGCCAGGAACGGCCAGGAACATTGCACAGTGGGTACCATCCATGTGACAGCGGAGAATCTGGGGTGATGTTCCCCAATCACAAATATACATATACCTGTGTGAAACAAAAATATACATATACCTGTGTGTAACAAAAATATACATATACCTGGGTGAAACAAAGATATACATATACCTGGGTGAAACAAAGATATACATATACCTGGGCGAAACAAAAATATACATATACCTGTGTGAAACAAAAATATACATGTACCTGTGTGAAACAAAGATATACATATACCTGGGCGAAACAAAAATATACATATACCTGTGTGTAACAAAAATAAACATATACCTGCGTGAAACAAAAATATACATATACTTGTGCGAAACAAAAATATACATATACTTGTGTGAAACAAATATATACATATACCTGTGCGAAACAAAGATATACATACACCTTGGCGAAACAAAAATATACATATACCTGTGTGTAACAAAAATAAACATATACCTGTGCGAAACAAAAATATACATATACCTATGTGAAACAAAGATATACATATACCTGGGCAAAACAAAAATATACATATACCTGTGTGTAACAAAAATAAACATATACCTGTGCGAAACAGTCCACTCATTAATGTTGTAATCAATTACTCAAAGGAGGAAACATAATCTTATATACGAATTACCGTGGATGTGGGTTTGAGTCCAGTTTGATCAAAAGACTTCATGTGAAACTGTTAGCCAGTTATTTACAGAAAGATGTGGCTTCCTTTATTTTATTTTTTTTAATGGGTCCATTTTCAATACATTTCAGGTTATATATGTCATATCCAGTTTTATTGGTGGAGGAACACCTCAGAATGAATTGGAGTAGAACCATCATCCTTCTGCAAGTAACTGGCAAACTTTCTCATATAAAGTTTTTAGAGCGAATGGGACCTGAACCTAGGTCCTTAGCGGTGAGGGATAAGTGATCTTGAGGCGGAGCCTTATACCAATCGACCACGGAGGACCCTAACATAACTTGATGTATTAATTTAAGGTATATAAGGAATGAAAATAGATAAATTTATTCACATATTTTGCCACTCCAGCCTCCAACAGTTTAATAAAAATCCATCCATCACCATCAAAAGACATTCATCCATCCATCCGTCACGATCCATCCATTGCCATTCATCCATCCATGCATCTATTACTTCATTCCTTCCTTCCTGCATTCTCAGTACTGATGACTCTTAGTTAGATTTAAAGTTCAAGTGACCATTTCTTACATTGACATAAGTCATACAACTAGCTCAGTAACACATCTGTCAAACCTGAGAAAATGAGTTTGAATCCCGCCCATCCACAGTCTCTCTTATGGTTTGCAAAGCTTTGCTCTCCAAACCTCCCATCTGGGGAAGTAGTCAGTGACTTGCAGAGATAAAGAGTGTCCAGTACTCAGACTATCTAGCATACTCTAGGAATGATGATTAGGTACTCTGATCTCTGAAATACTGCCAACAAAATGTACAAAACCACAGTCATATAAACAAGTTGTATGTAACGCAAAGATAGTTTAGAAATTCGATCACTAGATAAGACCAAAAACAAATTCTCTTTACTTAAATCGCAGTCAATTGTGTCATTTCATCACATTTTCACCAAGGAAATTTAAATGGATGGAAGGTTAGTGTCGCATTGATGGACCATCATTTACCGAGCACAAGGGTCACCAAAATGCTCTGTCGCCATTTCATAATCAAAATAAAAAATACCTTTATCGGCTTTGCAGGTAGAATACTAAATTTATGTTGAAAACAAAAAGCAAATAGCAGTTTATATAGCGATTTGTGACTTACCCATGTCCCGGATCCAGAGTGATACCCCGTGGCTTACTAAGTCCATATACAAGTGTGACTGAAAGAGATCCATCCAGCTTCCCAACAATCACCTGACCCTGAAATAATTGAATGGGGTTTATTATAACACCATTTTCAACACATTTAAGGTAATACATTACATATCCAGTTTTATTGGTAAAACTCAGAATGAATCTGAGCAGAACCATTGTCCTTCCTTAAGTAACTGGCAAACGTTCTCAAATAAAGTTTTTGAACTGAGCGCGACTTGAACCTCAAACCTATGACCTTGGCAGTAACAGGTAAATGATATTGAGACAATGTCTTAGATCACTCGGCAATGGAGGACCCTTGAAATAATTTAACAAAATAGGTGAGATTTGCAAACACTCTCTCAATAACAGAAGATATGAGTAAGAACTTCTGATGATTGTATTATGTACGCACCTGAAATGAGTGCTTTCCAGTTTTCAAGAAATAAAGGAGTTTATATCATCTTGCTTTTGGCAACCATTTTTACGGGGATGGGGAAACCTCAGAATGAAGATCAGTAACCACTGTCTTTTGCAAGTAACTGATAATCTTTCCGATACACGGGTCGCGATATAGCACAGTTCGATTACATATAATTAATCCAGACTGACATGATAATCATTTATATTTGATTATACACAATATCAATTTGCTTTGGTTCCCCGGGGAACCGTGTTATATCAGGACCCGAGTGTATAAAGCTTATGTACCAAACGGGACTGGAACTAGCCGTCTCAGCGATGCTAAAACAATGCCTGAGACCACTATCCATTATGACGACACCTTTCATTGAAAATTAACTGAGATCTGAAAATTACTTGTGTGTACTTGAGGAAAAGCAATGTTGTTTTTTTTGTAATTATTTTATATGAATGTTTTTGTAATAACTTTCCATTTGCAGTTACAATATATATATCAACATTCACTTTGGTATTTATTAAATCAGAATCATCTGCATGAAATTAAAATTTGCATTAAATAGTAAGCCTAAAGACTGGTCAGTAAGTCTTGTCTTTATAACATGCTCAAACAGACAAAACAGAACTTCCCAATTTAAAATCATTGGATGCCCATTGGATGAACTCAGTCTAACGCATTAATGACACAATTGGTGATTATGGTGAACATTTGGGTCCTGTTATTTCAAAATCTGACAAGTACTGTTAACAAGATATGAAGTGGACATGAAAGCGAGCATAATAAAAATTGGTTTCAAAGTAAAATAAAAGAGGTGCTGATATGGTGCACCAGCAGTTTTGGATATAAGTGGTTTAACACCATTTTTACAACACAGATTATAATAATAATAATAATAATAATAATAATAATAATAATAATAATAAAGTCTTTATTTAAAGAGGAAACACAGTTGGAACAATCTCCAATCTTCCCTGTGGTCCTCTATTATATAAATGGTAACAAAGTAATAACAAAATATATACAACAAAGTTAAACAACAGAATCAATACAATTTAGAAACTTATTAACAAGTGAATTATTTTTGTTGACATATTCAATTTGTAATGTATATTTCAATTGACAATGAATATTCATTGTTTATTTAACTAACTCAATAATATATTTCAAAGAAAGGGAATAATAGTATTATAATGTAAACTTTACACTTGAAAATGATGAGTTCACTACAAAATATATTTAGACAGTCAATGTTACATTCAATGATTTAAGAATCAACTGACTGCAATGAGGATACAAGTTAAATGTTTTGTAAGACAATGAAAATTTATCTTTGTTGTGACAGGGAACTGTTATATTTAAATGTTATATAATATCTCTTAAATTCTTGAAGCGATGAAGCATTTTAAACATTGTTTGGAAGGGAATTCCAGATTTTGGATCCAGAATATATAAGAGTTTTACGATATGTTTCTAACTTTGGTTTTGGTACATAATATTATAGAGAATTATTTGACTGTGAGCGTAGATTTTTAGAATGTATATTTGGTGTTGGGGTAAAATTATTTTGCAGATACTCTGGGGCCAAGTTGTTGATGATCTTGAACATTAAAATAGCCTTTTTATATTCTTCTCTTTCATGGAATTTCATCCATTTTAGATCATTAAATAATGTTTCAGATGTGTATCAATGTTTTTATCAAGGATAAGTCTTGCAGCACGTTTTTGAAATTTTAATATGTTGTCGTATAGGTCAGAGTTGTAATTTCCCCACATTGTACAGCAATAGTTTAGATGAGGAAGTATGTAAGAATTGTAAAATAATTTCCTAATAGGTATTGATAAATAGTATTTTATTCGGCCAAGTAAGTATAATAAGGAATTGCATTTTTTAAGGGTGTTTTCAACTTGTTGAGTCCATGTTAGTGTGTTGTCAATTGTTACTCCCAGAAGTTTTTCACTAATGGTAAATTCAATAGCCTCATCTCCTATTTTTAAGTGCTCAGCTGACCTGAATAGTGGTTGCTTTGGATGAGAAGCTATAAACATTGCTATGGTTTTTGAAGTATTTATGGTCATCAAATTATTATTACACCATTGTTGGACATTTATTAAATCATTATTAAGAGATTCGGTGATGTCTAATATTGAATTACCAGATAAAGTGATAGAGGAGTCATCAGCAAACATGTTCATTTTTGAATACTGAGTGCATAAGGGCATATCATTGATAAAGATAATAAATAGAAGTGGGCCTAAAACAGATCCTTGAGGTACACCACATGTTACTGATTTACTTTCTGAAAGTGTACCAGATATTGAAACTTTTTGTGAGCATTCACATAAAAAGGATTTAAACCAATTCAATACATCTTTATGGAAATGGTATACATTTAGTTTTTCAAGCAGTAAACTATGATCAACCAGATCAAATGCTTTAGATAGGTCAAGAAATATGGTTCCAGATATTCTGTTTCGATCAATAGCTGTGATCCAGTCATCAACCTCACTGTTAATGCTGTTTCGCATGAATGATCAGATCTGAACCCTGATTGTCTTTCATACAATAAATTGTATGTATTTAAAAAGGACCGAACACTATTACTAACATGTCTCTCAAGTATCCTAGACAGAATAGGACGAATGGAAATTGGCCGATAGTTATTTTTAGCTTGTTTTAAACCTTTCTTAAAAATTGGTGTGATTTTGGCTAATTTAAACTGCTTTGGGTATATTCCTTTTGTTAAACTAAGGTTAAATATTTTTGTGACTGTTTTAGATATAACACTGGCACTCATTTTCAAGAATTTGGCAGAAAGATCATCAAGTCCTGTAGACTTATTCTGTGATAGATTATGTAGTTGTTTATATACATAGTCTTCTGTAATTGTAATGAAACTAAACTTTTCATTATTTCCAATATTAGCACCAACATAGTCTTTTAGTGCAGTATTTTCTTGATTTTGTCGTGAATTCAAGCATTTATTCAAGGTTGGTAGTTTGGCAAAGTAGTCATTAAATGTATTAGCAGTAATTTCTGGATCTAAAATTGGGTTTCCTTCTTCATCATTTATTAAATGGGTTTGATGATTAGTCGTTTGGCTCAAGACATTTTTAAGGTTCTTCCATAACTGTTTGGGATTTTTTTTATTTTCATTTATTGTTTTTGAAAAGTAGGATTTTTTTTGCTTCATGGATCATAGTCTTAATTAAATTTCTACTGAGTTTGTAATTTTCTGTGTCTCCTGTTTTTTTGAAATAGTCTCTAAGTTTCATGGATTCAGATATATCAATATTAAACCAGGCTGGCTGTTTGGGATGCTTGACACGCTTTTTCTTTTTAGGGGCATGATTATTTAAAATGCTAATAAATATATCTAAAAAGTATTGAAGTGCATCATCTGGGTCATCAAAAATATCTATAACAGACCATGGTTGATTTTGAAGCTCTTGAAGAAATGCTTCTTCATTAAATTGTTTCATGCATCTGTAGTTAATGATATTAGGTTTATTGCCTTTTTCTGGTTTCTGTATTAATTTCCGTGTCATGCATATTGGGTAATGGTCACTTATAGACAGTTCTGGAACACTTATTTCTATAACATTACTTTCTTTGTTAGTGTAGGCATGATCAATTAAAGAAGATGTGAAAGAGGTAACACGCGTTGGTGTCTCAACTATTTGTTTCAAATGAAAATTATCTATCACATTTAATCATCGTTGACAAACTTTGTTAAAATTAAAATTTAAGTCACCCATTAAAATGTATTTCCATATTTTCTGTTTGAACCTTTTTGAGAATTATCTCAAATTGGTCTATCCTAGAATTAGCTGATGATGGTGGCTGGTAAACATATCCAAACATAAATGGTTTCTTCTGTCCATGTTTAATCTTGAGCCATATAGTTTCTAAGCTATCTGATTCAAGATCACTGCGTCTTTTGCATAAGATTCCATCCCTTACATAAATAACAAGACCACCATCATTTGAGTTTCTATCTCGACGGAATAACTGAAAATTAGATAAAGCAATTTCCTTATTGGTAAAGATGTCATTGAGAAATGTTTCACATAATCCAAAAATGTCAAAATTCTGTTGTTCATTTATGATGTATTTCACTTCATCCAGTTTTGGATATAAAAAGTGTATGTTTAAATGTATCATAATTATGTAGTCCTTGTTTATTTAACCATTTTGTGCAATTTGGAGTCACTGAGTTGCGATCTTCTTTTAGAATCGTCTGCCCCGGAAGTGTTGTTGAAACCATGGTGCTTGGTACATCATCTATGGGTGTGGAGGTTGGCTCATTAAGCTTTCGGGTCCTTTCTGGATCGTTGGTTTGTTGTTTGCTGATTTCCTCCCCTGATATGGGCCATGACGAAAAGGAATTCTATCAGAATTTTCTCTTCTGACAGCAATTTTTAATTTTTTTAACACTTCTGTTTGAAGGTTAACACCAAATTTTGCTCCTCCTTTAGCATTGAGATGAATTTCATCATGGTAGAGTGAAGAATCGCCAACAAAATCCTGTGTATTATCTACGTATGAAAATTCTTTTTCTGCACACAGATCTTTCAATGATGCATTCACTTCATTTATTCTTTGAAGTGAAAGTTTGTCCCTTCTTTTTGGAAGAACTGAGGACATCACAATATTGACATCTTTATTGTGATGTTGCACGACATTTACAAGATCCCTGAAGTCCTCCATTATCGACTCTAGTGCATCAGCATTTGATATGTTATTAATACCAGCATGAATAACAACAACATCAGTTTTCTTGATTATCTCAGTTGTCTGTGCCATTGCGGTGATCGTATTCTCTATTGCTTTTACTCTGGCACCAGACTGAGATTTTATTGTTAGATCCAATTTGTTCTCAGCTAGTTTTTGTTTGCTAAGAATCCTGGTAACCGAGCCTCCTAGAATTAGCACTTTTAGTATTTTGTTTGTACTACTGTTTTGTGCAGGCTCATTTTTGCCGTTTTCAGTTCTAAGTTGACTGTTGCTGTCTTGTCTAGAAGCATTTTGTTGGGGTTCATTAAGTTGTTTTCTGAGAGATTCTATTTCTTTTTTGAAGTCACTTCTTAGATCAGAGATGTCATTAGTAAGGCTATTTTCAAGTGCATTTCTTATTGGTTGTATTTCCTTCCTTATTTCTTCTACTAGAGTATCTTTTAGTTCTTTAATATTTTCACCCAGTTCCAATTTTTGGTCATTTTCTGTGTTTCTTTGCGTTAATTGTTCGATTAATTCTAATTTGTCTTTTGACAAGCTTTGATTTATTTTTTGAAGATTTTGTTTATCTTCTTCTATTATCAAACATTTTGCATTTATTTCTGTTAGCTCCTTTTTCGTTGCTCTTGCTTTTTCTTCAAGTGAAGTGACATGTTTAGCTTGTTCAACATTTTTCGTTATTAGCTGCTTATTTTTGCCATTCAGTTTTTCATTTTCAGTCCTATTTTATAACTGCATCCAGTTTTGGCAGATGAAGAATGAATCTAAGGGCCTTTTTCCATGGCGCATATTATTCTGATGGTTTCGGCACCTAAATCACAGGGGTTTGTATGCGCAGGCGCTGCTTTTGTAAAAATTGCTTAACACTATCTAGCACATTTTCGCTTCCATCGGAGTAGATTTCTCACTGACAAATCACCGCACAGACAAAAGTCGCCAGTTTAGGCGATTTTTCTACACTTGTCTGCATGTACAATGCGGAGAAAATCACTTTGGATGGGCACTACACAATAAATACATGTGTATTTCCACGCACATTCCTCTATAAACTCTGCTAAGACAATCTGCATCAAGGAAATTGATTGTCTGTGCACCTGTTAATACTGTGCGACAAAAAGTACCTTAGGGAAAAAACAGCACAGCAAAATTTCGCATCATGGAAAACGAGCTTTAGAGGAACCACAATCCATCCACAAGTAACTCAGGCAAACTATTTCTCATACAGTTTTTTTGGCAGAGCAGGTCTCAATCTTACAAGCTCAGTGGCAAGAGTTACATGGTCATTAAACATCTCAAGACCACTGGACATGGAGACCCCCCCCACCCCACTGACTGTTTGACATACCCAACTTTCAGTTTCATCCACTCTAGAAAAGCCGATATATTTTTTATATAGAACAAAGAAGGGCCAATTTACTTTATTACTAATATCTCAAATAAGAATGGCAACATCCTTTAACAACAAACGAAGTATTGAAGCTTAAACCCTCCCCGATTTTATGATCTTTTTTTCATAATTTACAAATAAAAACATTTTGGTCCTTTTTGCAGTTAACGTAAGTCACCTGTATTCCATATATGTTCTATATAAAAAAGGTTAAAAATCAATGAAACATTTTTTTAATTACCTAAATAAACACATTTTTAAACAAAATTTGCTTTCACAACAAGTGGATTAAAACAGTAAAATGTCTCATCTTTCTGAATACATATTTTTTTATGAAATATATAAAAAATATTTTGGTCCTTTTTAACTTTTTTTAACAGTACCATAACATTTTTAAAGCATTTTTGTGCATGAAAATTGATATGTATTGATGGTATAAGAACTTATCGATTACCACAGTTTAGTTTATTGGGGTCATAAAACTCTAGCGTCATAAACCAATAGGCTTATAAAAATAGGTTATATTTTAGAGATCATTGTGTTTTATAGTTTTGATGGTTTTTATTTTTTAGTTTTAGTTTTTTTCACTATGATTTTAATTTTAAAATTACATAAATATGAAGTAAACATCTACGAAATTAAAAAAAATGTATTAGATCATAATATGAAACTCTTTTTATTACTCGATAAATTAAAACATAAAAAGTATATATATTGTAACAGTTTTTATTAATTTGGATTACAAACAAATAAACGTGTTTGTTGTTGTTAACTGTCAAGTATTTATTAAAGCGAAGTAACTGTTTTGTTATCGTTATGAAAACAAACCTAACTGTTTTTGAAACTTAGCACTTGTTTTTAACATTGTGTTTAATTACCACCTTTGTTGGGTGACTATGTCTAGTGTCTTATTTGTTAATTGGCATTTTACAGGTGTTCTTTTAGACTTTAGACGACAATGCAGAATAAACATATTGCTATATAAACAAATATTTGGTACATGTTGTTGTTGTTGACACTTAGTACCTGTTTGTGACACTGTATGCTCAACATGCCAAATTGATTTGGTACAATCGGCTGTGTATGAACCTAGATATCGAAGAGAAATAACTTATTTTCCAGTATCGAGAAGATATGGTACTTTAACATGTATTTCAGGGTTTCCAATTTTTATGCCGATTACACTTCTTCAATCCTAATTGGCCTATCGTAAATTATTCATTGATATGTGTGTATAAAAGTATAAATGAATAGTAAATTTATAGTGGTTTAATATCTCATTAATCGTTTATTGTCTTTAATGAAAGGTCAAAATAGCTATGTTATGTAATAATGTTATTGCGTCTGTCTGCGTGTTCTTCCTGTATTATTTTCTAATCGAGTCTTTCTCTTTTGTCCTCTCTTTCTCTCTCATTCTCTCTCTTTATTCCTCCTTTGTCTATATCTCTTTCTCTCTATCTTCTCTCTCATTCTTTCTCTAAGACTCTCTCTCTTTCTTTCTCCCATTCTTTTTCTCTCTTTCCCACTAATTGGCCTATCGTAAATTATTCATTGATATGTGTGTATAAAAGTATAAATGAATAGTAAATTTATAGTGGTTTAATATCTTATTAATCGTTTATTGTCTTTAATGAAAGGTCAAAATAGCTATGTTATGTAATAATGTTATTGCGTCTGTCTGCGTGTTCTTCCTGTATTATTTTCTAATCGAGTCTTTCTCTTTTGTCCTCTCTTTCTCTCTCATTCTCTCTCTTTATTTCTCCTTTGTCTATATCTCTTTCTCTCTATCTTCTCTCTCATTCTTTCTCTAAGACTCTCTCTCTTTCTTTCTCCCATTCTTTTTCTCTCTTTCCCACTAATTGGCCTATCGTAAATTATTCATTGATATGTGTGTATAAAAGTATAAATGAATAGTAAATTTATAGTGGTTTAATATCTCATTAATCATTTATTGTCTTTAATGAAAGGTCAAAATATCTATGTTATGTAATAATGTTATTGCGTCTGTCTGCGTGATCTTTCTGTATTATGTTCTAATCGAGTCTTTCTCTTTTGTCCTCTCTCTCTCTCTCTCTCTCTCTCTCTCTCTATTCCTCCTCTGTCTATATATCTTTCTCTCTCTCCTCCTCTCTTTCGCTCTCTTCTTTCTCAACAATGTCACAGATAGTACATATAAACTATTTTGAATAGAAAATTGATTATGTTATTAGTTCAGCAAAACTTAAACTAGAGTAATTCCTCTAATTTAAAATACCCCCGAGGCAGGGCAATAAAACTCGACCAATATCGATTTATTAATTAACTGACAATGTATCACGCATCGCTGCGTTTTATAGACCGGCACTAAAAGATTATCAACACAGGATTACAAATAAGGAGAGTAACTTTAACGATACAAATATTTGAATTATGTCCCTTGATTTTTTATTAGGTACCGAAAGTTGGACATGGTGAGGAAACAAATCAAATCATTACCAAAATTTAACTGACAGTGCATGAGATTCGATCATATGACCATTGGTTCATCATGACATTGTCCAACATGCAAATATTTAATAATGGGTCTTTATTTAAGCTTTTTAAAGAGTTGATGGTAATTTTTCTTTTGACTATACGACTGCACATTGCCTTTTCATACACCGCAAGGTTTGTTTTAATAATTGTTGCACAATCTACAATTAAACCCAGGGCAGCAACACTGTTAATTATGTTTCAAATATGCATTCTCATTTATTTGAGGGAAAAAAAAAGAATGTGTTATGATTCTGTAAAACTTTATTTGTGACGGAGTATTTTCAAAACATTTAACTACATTCGTGTCATGTTAACAATTGCCGCTCTTTAAATGACACGTTGCATTGACGAAAAATTCTTTTTATATTATTATCAAGGTATTTATAAATATAAATATACTTGAAAGAAAATATATATATTTCTTTTGTTCATTACAATTAGTCATTGACAATATGTATCACATATCAGTAGGAATGCCATGACCTAAGAATGCAGCTATATTCTTCCAAAGTAGGCCATGTTTTATGTTTTATTATGTTTTATGTTCTGTTCAATTACAGCATAATGGACGTTCAAGCCTCAAAAGAGCTGACAGAACAGTTTCAAAAGGTAAACAAAGAGATATGCAAAAATAATGAACGAAATGAAATTGAAGCCATGACGCGTGACTTTGAACTGAAGGTGCAACTTAAATAATGTATATTGATTCAAAACTCTTTCTTGAAATCCTGTAAAGTTAACAAGTGCTCAACCATACCAATCCCAACAAGTAAATAACTTGAATCAGAGGTTAATAGATATAAATGAAAATGAGATGCAATGTTGCATATATCGATCATCACAGAGAGTACAGCCAGGTAGGGATTCAAATTTGCAACCCCTTGATTTATAGTCGGATACGTTACCAACTGAGCTAATCGGGACATTGAAATAAAAACAAGAGGGCCAGATTAGCCCTCAATCACTCATCTGTGGCACGGGATACAATGCCAAATTTTTAAAGGTTCTAGAGTGTACATAAATTCATTTAATGCAATTTTTGTCAATTCAAGGACCATAACAATCTGCTAGAGGTGTATCGATTCATCGATCATGATTCACCTTTCCGCCGATGTGTGTATCAGGTGTTAAATGAAACTTCTAATACATCATGATGCAATGCATTCTTTATACCTACAATGCATCAATACGATTGTCAGATATCGTGCATTGCAATTCCATTCTCGATGAAACACTAGAAATGCATCCATGGGACACAGATGCCCCCGCTTTGTAACTACATTGTAGATGGTAGCTATCGCAAATTTCAGAAAGTTTGACAATCGCAAAAGAGTTTATTTCCTGTTTATTTCTTGTTTGTTATTTATTTCCTGTTTATTGTTTATCTCATATAAATGACT
Organism: Panopea generosa; assembly: GCA_029582155.1. NCBI lineage: Eukaryota > Metazoa > Mollusca > Bivalvia > Adapedonta > Hiatellidae > Panopea > Panopea generosa. The sequence continues at coordinate 75,138,809 of CM055899.1, forward strand.
ATTTTCTTTTCCAGATGACGCTGGGTGATGGGACTTTAAGAAAGGTACATATTTTTTTGGCTGATCACATTTGATTGGTATTTTACAGAGTCAAAATCAAAACATTTTTTTACCTACACATTAGAAGAGAAAAAACTTAAAAAGTACTGAAACCTGGGCAAACAATGGTCTAAGTAAAAATAAAACAATAAACCAGTGACGTTAAAATCACAAATTTTATAAGGAACCTATATGTGTTCATAATCATGCCCACCATTTGTTTCCCAGTGCTTCTGATAGTAAGAAGAAGATTTTTAATGTTTAGCTTGAATTTGACTGTTTGAGCCTCACCCACAAAGGGGTGGGGACCATGCAATTCACAAGAAGAAGTTGAAAATGTGAATTGTTTACAGATGCACTAAATGTTTTAAGGGCCCCAATCCCTGGGGCAAAACTGTGAGACCCAGGGACATGCAATTCACATTTTTTATAAAGGACCCATATGTATCCATGATGCTCACCATTTTTTTCTCCAATGCTTCCTATATTAAGAAGAAAGTTTACATTTAATTTGACAGTTTTGGCCCCACCCCAAGATCCCAGGGGGTTGGGGACCATGCAATTCACAATTTTGACTCACCCTTAGGTACTTAAGCTGCATACAACATTCGTTACAATTGAACTTACAGTTTTTCGTCAAAAGTCGAAAAAGGTGAATTGTTTACGGGTGCTCTAATCTTTTTAGGCCCATGGCTCCCCAATCCGCGAGACCTAGTGACATGCAATTCACAAATTTTTAAAGGACCCATGTGTCCATAATCATACTGACCATTTGTTTCCCAGTGCTTCCAATATTAGGACAAGATTTTTAAAGTTTACCTTAAATTTGCCGGTTTTGGCCCCATCCCCTAATATTATTTAACAATACTGATTTGGGTTAATAATATCACAAAAAGTTTTAGGAATATATATTCATGCATTCTTTATGTTAATTGCAGAAAAGGAAGATGGAGAATTCTCCAGTAGAGGGAGAACCCCCTGTAAGTATTTTTATTATCCGCTTTTAATCTTATTTGAGTATATAATCTGTAGGGAACTATTCTCATTACATTATCTATTGACAAACACAATAAATGATAGTTCGCCAATCAATCCATTAATAAGTATTATTTAAATATGTTGAAGAAAATATAAGAGCTCAAATTTCATTATTTCTTTAATTTATTTAATATCATTATTATTATTATTTTGTAGACAAAACAACCAAAAGTGAGTATATTTTAGTTTGAAGAAATTTAATTTTCTAAGTCATATTCAAGGTAGTTCACGGCGTTCTTGTCGGATTTTTTTACATCTGGCGTAATTTATCAAAAATTTGTACAATTGATCTCTGAAGTTTCAGCTTTTGTTTAAGCTTTGTTTAATTTAATATACTACCGTAGTTTCTCGTTAACTGCGCCTCCTGTTGGTATGTATTTTCAGATGATTTTCGCAATTTTTTCCTTGTAAAATAATCAATACTTATTCAAAATTGCTTTTTATAACATTATTAAATTACTTATTTTATTTCCTGTGATAAGATTATAACTTTCATGCAGATAAGGTTTAATTTTTGTTAAATAAATTACATCTTATCATTACGGCGGGGTTGATAAAAACGTGGATTTTAAAAACAAAGAATTTTAAACATTCCCGGCTGATTACGTGAAAAAGTTCTAGTACATTAAGTTCTTGAATTTCACATATGTTAAACTTTATTAATTTTATTAAAATATGATCAAATAAAAAGAGGTTCACACTAGTTTTTTCATAAATTTGAATTTAAATTAAAATTAAACACTTAAAAATAAGAAGTTTGTTTGTGATTTCGGACGACATCAAAGAAACACCATATAATACTAATATTAATAAACGATGTCGTCTGAAATTGCAAACAAACGTTGTATGTTTTAAGGGTTGTGTTTTTAATTTGAATTCGAATTAATGAAAAAACTAGCATGAACACCCTCTCTTTTCTTTCTATCATATTATAGTAAAATGAATAAAGTTTAATATATATGTAAATTTCAAGAACTTGTACCAGCGTGATTTTGTGCAATCAAGAGTGAACGTTGTTTGTTGTTTTTAAACCTGCATTTAATCCACAAGGTCGTAATGATTAGACGTAAAAGTAACATCATTTGTATTCTATCTGTGTAAAAGTTATATTCTTCCAACAGGTAATAAAATTAGTAATGTAAAACTGTTATCAAAAACAATTTTGCATTATATTGACTTTTTTATGAAGGAAAAACAGCGGAAATTGTCCGAAAAATACATACCTCCAGGAGGCGCTGTTAACGAGAATATATGGTACAATTTTTAAAAAAAAAAAGAAGTTTAAACAAAAGCTGAGACTTTAAAGTACAAATGTACAAATTATTGATAATTTTCGTGAGATGTCAAAAATTGGCTAAGAACTCCGCAAACTATCTTAAATTGCATATAAGAGATAAACAATTTTAATGAATAAATGAATAAAGTCGCATCAGCACCATATTGTATACACATATACAAATGTGAATAGTAATACATTTTAGTTATTCCAGTTTGACATTCTTTTTTAATTATTGAATGGTTAATCTTTACTTTAGGTGAAAAATCAGTCATCCACATCTCCAATGTGGAATATTTCGACAAAAGTTTTATCTTCAATATATATCCTGTACGAGTCGTTTGTGTTTTCTTGTGTTTTATTTTTTTATATTTTAGACGGTTATTTTGTTATATAGATATTACAAACTACTTATTCTGTTTTTCTGATTTGATTATCCAGTCTTTTTTTCTCACAAACTTAACACTCAAATGAGTTTCTATGAATATTTTGCCCACTCTGTGGTATTGGTAATGTTTACTTGTTAGCAAAGGGTAATATTTATTTTTATTATTTTTCAGATTGAACGAAAAACATCAAGACAAAAAACAAAATGATGCAAATTTCAGTTGATTATCACCAACTCGAACTCTGATATTTCAAATTTCCAGTTATTTCAAATTTGAAATTCGGTCCCATTTTTTCCACTTCTATTTCTATATTAAGTAACTCCTGATTTATCAAATTCCAGTAATTTGAATTATTCACTATTTCGAATCTGTTTTTCGGTCCCTCCATCCTAAAATCTATTGATTTCTCACTCGTTATTTCGAATTTTATCACCGCGTGAAGATGGAACGCAAACTGTTGAAGGTGATAATTGATGATCCCATACCTGTAATTTATCCCTTCATGTGTCTGTACTGGCAGGGAAGTTAATTGTGTCATCAAATTGTTACTCAACAAGGACTTTGATTATCCATCTGCAGAATTATTTGATCAACTTGGCTGGATGACATTCCAGGAAAGAATCCAATATAAAAAGGCTACTCTTGTTTTCAAATCTCTGAACAATCTGGCACCAGCTTATCTCAAGAACAAGTTCAGTTTTGGGAGTGACTTTCATGGCATTAATTTAAGGTCAAGTGACCAAAGTCAACTGTATATTCCAAAGCCTAATCTTGAAATATATCGAAAAACGCTTCATACTCTGGTGCTTAAATTTGGAACTCACTTCCTGGTTCTGTTAGTAACTCTGCATCTTTAGTTAATTTTGAATCAAATTATCTGAAGTGGATAAAATCCACCAGTGCTACTAACTCCTAATGAAGTATATAATGACTTGTATTCTAATGTGCTTGATTTTTGTACCATGTTATTCTTAATTCATCTGACATTTGTACATTATGTAATGCTGATTTTCTGTTTGTTCTCTATTACTTGAATCTGCCACTAATTATGTTTTAAAATGTATATATGTATAATATGGAGGCACACAGGGAAGATCCATCATGTTGGACTGTGTAACCTCTTGAAATTAAATCTTTATTATTATTATTATTCTGTAACTTAGTTCAAGGATGACGAAATCAGGTTAAAATATTTTATGCAGGATAAATACAATGATAAACAAAGAACATTATTGCATGTAAACAAGCATTAATAAAACAACACATTTGCATGCAAAGAAGGATAAACAAAGCAACTAAATATTGAAGAAAAAAAAAAAGGAGCATACAATTCAAATTTTGTTTTTTTATTTGTAAAACATTGATGCAATAGTTTTGTTAAAAAAGCCTGAAATAAAGTTTTTCTCTTGTTTCTGTGCTATTCACTGGTTGTTTGGCTAAAATATTACTTCCGTAATTCACATTATGAAAGATGTAATGTGATTATACTCGGAAACAAACATGCATTTTCATAAAATAATACATCAATATTTTCACATCTTGCATTGAGGCTTAAGTGGTGGTATTGTTTCCAGTGCCAACCAACAGCTAGTTAGGAGGCAATTCACACATGCTCAACTGATAGCAACAATTTCTTAAACACGGTGTTTGATTCTACATATATATTACAAAATGCATTAAACATTAAGAGAAATTCAGCTGTGTTGTAAAAATTTTAAACGGACCAGTACATTTCTCTAATAAATCATTTGTATTTTTTATAATATTTTTTGCCTCATGGCTATCAACTGAACAAGGGCACCGCAAACCATTTTCAAGATAAAAATGTGCATGTTCATGGAGTGTTATTTTAATATATATCAATACATCAATCCAATCTTTTTTAGTATCTTCATCAAAATAACAAAAGAAAAAGATTATTTTTATTTTACTGCTAGAAAAATTGTATAACTCTGAAGATAATGATCAGAATTGGCTGGTTATCGAACTTGGCTCAGATTTTATAGAGAAACACATTTTGTGTAAGTTGACTTCAGTTCAGATAAAGAATACTCTAGTTATTGAGCAGAAACGTAATTTTAGCATTTTTGACTAATTAAATGGCCATAACTCTAAAGATAATTGTCTGAATTGGCTGGTTATTAAACTTGGCCTAGAATTTATAGAGATTCACACTTTGTGTAAGTTTGCTTCAGTTCTGATAAAGAATACTCTAGTTATTGAGCGGAAACGGGCAATTTTAGCATTTTTGACTAATTAAAGGGCCATAACTCTAAAGATAATGGTCTGTATTGACTGGTTATCTAACTTGGCCTAGATTTTAAAGAGGTACACACTTTGTGTAAGTTTGGTTCAGTTCCGATGAAAAGACTCTAGTTATTGAATGGAAACGAAAAACTCGACGCCGTCCATCAGACCGCCTGCCCGCCGACTTCGCCAATCTAATAACCAGGTTTTCAACTTTGAAAAACCTGGTTAAAAAGAAATTCTCTGATAGAAAAGTGTTGTCGTGTTCTATCAAAAATATCTATGAGAGAGGAGTGCTCATACTTCTATTCATACTATTACTGCTAATGATAAACGTGAAAAGAAGTAAGTTTCGAATCGTTTAATAAAATATGATTTTATGAGAAGCTTGTCCAAAAATAGTGTTCACAAAACTAAAAACAAGAGGCCTAAGTTGCTAACCTGTTTTCACTGTCACTTCTTTTCAAATTTTGAGAATTATATGTGTTTTTCACATAGTATTCCTATGTAAAACTTCACACAGTATTCCTATTTAAAAACTAGTCCCCTTACTGGACCCCAACTGACTCCTTTATTTAAGCAAACTTGAAACCCCTACTCATAGGGACCTTTTATACCAAATATGATCAAGTTTGGCTCATTTGTTCTTGAGAAATAGGGAATACCTGATAATAATGTTAATGAGGCTTAGAAAAAACCAGGACAATTCTCTGCCTAGTCTTAGTTTTTTTTCGTGCTGAACCTGATGAAGTTAACAATATTAAACTAAAGCCTGTATTCCATGGCGTGTATTATTAATGTGCTGTTTTTTTCCTAAGCTACTTTTTGTCGCACAGTATTAACAGGTACACAGGCAATCAATGTCCATGATGCAGATTGTCTGAGCAGAGTTTATTGAGGCACGTTTATGGAAATACACATTTCCAGGCATTGTACGAGACCTGTTCAATATATAACGTAACACTATGAATACATGATTAATTCAATATTTTCTCTGTGCAAACCTGTGCAGATCGATATGACATGTACATGATGGCATTGGACATTACTTTACACACCTGTTGATTGATTGTAAACATGGTTAGGCGTAAAATTGACGACATTGTTGAGGGCGTCATTTAAGGCCTTTTGAAGCAAAAGATGTCATACAGACAAATTGTTAATAACATTAACCCTTTACTCCATAGATATGTGTTTTCCCACACCAATCACAGAAGGCCTTTGAAAACAGTGCAGGAAGAGTTCAGATTGCTTGTAACGACCAATCTGAACACTTCCTGCACTGTTTTCCACTCTGTCAGTTAATATAAACATATTTCACCCAATAATTCAAAAGCCTTCTATATTATGGGTGTCCAAAGGCGTCTATATCAGAGGTGTTTAAACTTTAAGGCGTCTATATGAAATAAAGGGTTAAACACATGGGACATAGTGTTTCAATTGCAACTGTGTATCGAGTACGTCATGCAAAGGGACTTTCACGAAATCCATCATGGAAACCTGGTGAAAAAGTGAAAATAAAGAAGTGATGCACAGCTGCCACAACTGACGTCATACAGAAAATTGAAAAAATGATTAAAAGGGTGAATCCACCGACCCAGTGCGAAATGGCAAACAAGTGTAGTACATCTGTTGGAACTGTCAATAGGATTATCAATTCTCTACTGAAAGCTAAGTTGAGAAAAAAGCGCCCGTTCTCAAACTAAGTGATGAACAAATTAAGAAACGTCGTGCAAGAGCTTGGCGTCTGTATTTACGTTTGAACAATAAATAAATGTAGAAACGTCATCACTACCGATCAGGCTATGTTTTATATGGGTGGAAGCTATGGCCGAAGACGTATTTGCTATATTCGTAGTTTGTCAAACGTGATGCATTTGCACCTGGTTTCATGGTGTGGGCTGGAGTTAGCTTCTATGGAAAGATGTCACTTAGATTCATAGAGAAAGCCGACTACTACATCAACAAAGTGCTGAAGCCATTCATTACGAAAAATATCCTGCGACTGTTACCTGGACATGAAAGTGATATGATGTTCCATCAGGACTCAGCATCTAGCCATACAGCCAGAAAGATGATCAAATTCCTGAATGAATGTAAAGTAAAGTACATAACCCCCGCAGAGCGGATGCCAAGAGTCCCAGTGCTGCTCCAATGGACTACGGAATCTGGGGAATTCTAAAACGCAGATTGCAGAAGTGCAAAATATTCACCCTTACTGGACTTAAACAAGCTCTAAAAGATGAGTGGAGAAAACTTGAGCAAACATACATTAACAGGACACTTGCGAGCTGGCCACGGAGATGTAGAATGATTTACTATTGTCATGGGGCACAAATTGAGCATTTGCTTCAATGAAATCATTTAAAACCATGTAAGTAAATCTGATTTAGTCATTCAAAAGTGTTACGTTATATACTGAACAGGTCTTGTACATGCAGACAAGCGTAGAAAAATCGCATATACTGGCGACTTTTGTCCGTGCGGTTGTTAGTCAGCACAGAAATCTGCTCCAATGGAAACGAAAGTATGCTAGATAGTGTGAAGCAATTTTTACAAAAGCAGCACCTGTTCTGCGCAAACAAACCCCTGCGATTTAAGCGCCGAAACCGTCAGAATAATACAAGCCATGGAAAAAGGCCTTGACATGGTATTTGATTTATCATGTCAATATTACTAATTCGTCTTTTTTTATGAAATTGAAAATCTGCGCATCAAACTTTTGCTACAGCTTCTAGAGATTCCGTTCAGATCTAAACAGATTATACATAATGACATCATGTGTCTGATAAACCCACAATGACCTGATATGAACTATGTTTATCAGGCAGGCAGTTTATCAACAGAAATGAATGCAGTGACATGATAAAAATATTTTTTAGAAATTCTCAATTTTATCCATTTTTAGGCCCCTGCTGAACCTTGCATATATTAAATTCCTTTTAATCACCCAGTCTCAACTGTATCAAGATGTTTTGAACAAATTTGACACCCCAATTCATAGAGGTTATTTAAACCAAATATAAATAAATTTGGTATGTCAGTTCTTGAGAAGAATTTTGAAAATTCACAATTTTATCCCTTTCTGGACCTCTGCTGGCCCCTTATGGAAGTTAAATCCCCCTTTAAGGACTAAGCCTCAACTGTTATGTGACTAAACAATACTTCAGACCTCAAGATGATTTTTTTTTAATGAGGTTTAACGCCATTTTCAACACATTTCAGGTTAAAAATGGCATATCCAGTTTAACTGGTGGAGGAAGACCTCAGACTGTGTAGAACCAACGTCCTTCCGCAGGTAACTGTAAACTTTCTCACATAAAACTTTTGGAGCGAGCGGGACTCAAACCTACGACCTTAGGGGTGAGAGGTAAGTGATCTTTAGATATGGCGCCTTAGACCACTTAGCCACAGAGAACCCTTTCAAGATGATTAAAATAATTCCTAAAATATATGATAACAAGAGGGCCAGTCTAAATATGACAATATTTGCAGGTGCTAGAGTGAACATAAATTCAATGTTTTTGTTGATTCAAGGACCGTAACACCTGACATAAATTATCCAATTTGGCCATTTCAAGGACTTGTCCAAGATATTATGGTTATATAACGGATGTACAAGTTTAATGTATATCAAATATAAACTGTGAATGCTAGAGAACATGTAACACAACATCAAATACACACAATTTTTGACAATTCAAGGACTATAGCTCTTACAATGTTTATCCGATTGGCCAATTCAAGAACTTGTTCATTATAACTATTATGGTTACATAATAACTGTGTAAGTCTGTCGAAGATTAAATGAAAACTGCAAGTGTTAGATGCACACAAAGTCAAATAACACAAATTTTGACACTTTAAAAGCTGCATTTAACTCCAACACTAATTATTCAATATGACAAGTTCAAAAACTTGTCCTAGATATTATAGTTATATAACTACTGTGATAGTTTAATGAGGATCAAATAAAAACTGCAAGTGCTGGAGTGTACACAACGTCAAATAACGCATTTTTGATGATTACAAGGCCATAACTGTCACAATAATTATCCGATTCGACCAGTCCACTATATTATGGTTATATTTTGGTGGACATCAAGTGAAAGCTGTGAGCACTAGAATGCACACAAGGTCAAATAATGCAATTTTTTATGATTCAAGGGCTAGGGTTAGGGTTAGGGTCAATTACCCGATTTGGTCAGATAAACAAGAGGGCCAAGATGGCCCTATATTGCTCACCTGACTGACCTTGAGTCACCCAACTTAAGTAGATTATATAATACATGTACACTCAAAATTCCAGAAAAACGAGATGGGCAAGAATTTTTATTTGTTTTGAAAATGTAACAGATACGTATAAGAGTTCAAACTTGGTAGAGGTTCACCCATGGTAAATGTCAGTGAATTTACATTGAAATCAGGTCAGTAGATTCTGACAAGAAGGCTTTTGAAGTTTTTACTATAGCTGCCTATATAGTAAACTAGCACCTCACTGTGGTAGTCATGTTTTTTAACAAATCACAACAGCATGAACAAACTTGGTAAAAGGTCACCCAAGGAATACTTTTGCGAAATTGTTTTAAAATTGATCCAGTGGTTTCTGACAAGAACATTTTTTAAGTTTTTACTATAGCTTATAAAGTAAACTAACCCCACCCCCTGGCAGCCATGTTTTTTGACGAATCACTACAGTTTGAACAAACTTGGTGGGGGTTCCTCCAAGGAACATTTCTGTGAGATTATTTTAAAAACAAGCCAGTACTTTCTGACAAGATGATTTTTTTAAAGTATTTTTTTAAGTTTTTACTAATTTAATTTGCCCCACCCCCTGGCGGCCATGTTTTTTGACAAATTAAGATGGCTTGAACAAACTTGGTTGAGGGTCATCCAAGGACCATTTATGTGAAATTATTTTAAAATCGAGCCAGTAGTTTCTGACAAGAAGATTTTTTAAGTTTTTACTATAGCTTATATAGTAAACTTACCCCACCCCTTGGCCGCCATGTTTTTTTGACGAATTAAGATGACTTGAACAAACTTGGTAAAGGGTCATCCATGGAACATTTCTGTGAAATTAATTTAAAATCGAGCCAGTAGTTTCTCACAAGAAGATTTTTTAATTTTTTACTATAGCTTATATAATAAACTAACCCACCCCCAGGTCGCCATGTTTTTTAATGAACCAAGATGGCTTGAACAAACTTGGTTGAGGGTCATCCAAGGAACATTTCTGTGAAATTATTTTAAAATCGAGCCAGTAGTTTCTCACAAGAAGATTTTTTAAGTTTTTACTATAGCTTATTTAGTAAACTAACCTCACCCCTTGGCCGCCATGTTTTTTGACGAATAAAGATGGCTTGAACAAACTTGGTAGAGGGTCACCCAAGGAACATTTCTGAGAAATAATTTTAAAATCGAGTCAGTAGTTTCTGACAAGAAGATTTTTTCAGTTTTTACTATAGTTTATAAAGTAAACTAACCCCACCCCCTGGCCGCCATGTTTTTTGATGAATCAAGATGGCTTGAACAAACTTGGTAGAGGGTCACCCAAGGAACATTTCTGTTAAATTATTTTAAAATCGAGCCAGTAGTTTCTGACAAGAAGATTTTTTAAGTTTTTACTAATTAAACTTGCCCCACCCCCTAGCCGCCATGTTTTTTGATAAATCAAGATGGCTTGAACAAACTTGGGAGAGGGTCACCCAAGGAACATTTCTGTAAAGTTGTATCAAAATTGGCCCAGTGGTTTCAGAGAAGAAGTTGTTAGAAGCTAAAAGTTAACGACGGACGACAGACGACGGCCAATGGACATCAGACAACGTACACCAGGCGATCACAAAAGCTCACCTGTGAGCCTTTGGCTCGGGTGAGCTAAAAAAGTGTCTGAGATATTATGGTTATATAACTACTGTGTAAGTTTGATGAGAATCAATTGAAAAATGCTGGTGCTAGAGTGCAGTTTTTGACAATTCAAGGGCCATTACTCTTACAATGATAATCTGATTTGGCCAGTTATAGAACTTGTCCGAGATATTATTGTTATTTAATTCTACTGTGCAATTTTGGTGAGGATCAAATGAAAAATGCGGATGCTAGAGTGCATACAAGGTCAAATAGTGCATTTTTTAAAGTTTCAATGACCATAACTCTGACATTAACAATCCAATTTGGCCAGTTCAAAAACTTGTCCTAGATATTATGTTTATATAAATACTGTGCAAATTTTGTGAGGATCAATGAAAAATACAGGTGCTAGAGTGCACACACTGTCAAATAGTGAATTTTTTAATGTTTCAAGGGCCATGACATTTATAATCCGATTTGGCCAGTTCAAAAACTTGTCCTAGATATTATGCTTATATAACTACTACAGACCGTAATCCGTTCAAGTACACCAAACGGACGCAAACGAAACGAATATCAAACGCGTTTTAAACGATATACAAACAGACTAAAAATGCAAACGAAACAATAAACGAAACGATACACGGACGCAACAGGGCGATCGATCCACGAACGATACAAAACAATAATGCAAACTTAAACGCATCAAATAATAAAGATTCGGATATCCTCTAATATTGTCGTAGTTATATTGACAATGAAATAAATAATTAAACGAAATGATTGCTCTGTTTGTCATTTTAAATTTTTAAATTGCTATACCTGTAACTTTAATTTGATTTCTTTGTTATAAGTTTTAATCCCGAATTACCCGTGAAAAACATTGCCTCGGGCATTGTTTCTTTACTTGTAAAAGTGTGATAAAACAATCAGATGACGCATGACCTGCTTACACAACTACCCCAATTAACTGATTTAATTATCTGAACACTGATTTATGTTGCTGTTCTGTTATATGATTGCCAATAATGAAAAGTTTTCACGCAATTTTAGAAAATCTGTTTGTTACACCAAAAACCCTTAGGGCTTTTCCAAAATTGTATATAAAAATAGTTCATATATATATAACAAACACCCGTAAAGGGTTGGTGTTTGTTTTCAATAAAGGCATTTGTTAAAAAAAGATTACTATTAAGCTGATAGAGTTATTAATAACTACACATACCTAAATTTGTGCACAATATGAACACGCTGTCCCTTTCACTATCACCTTGTGCCAATGTCCGATGACGTCACCAGTGAAACAAACATTTTATTCACTAAGTGGGTATCTTGGAAATTTTTGATGGAAGGATATCAGAGGAATTCTATCGGTGTAATGTACATAAAAGTCCTTGAAAGCGTCAGACGGAAGTACATGTACCAGCGATTTTAGAAGCCATTCCACAGGAAATAAAACTTTTACTCTAAAAGGCATCTTTTCTCCCCCAACTCTGTATTTTGCATAATAGCAGATTATAAACCACTGCAGATATAAAAAAAAAAACACGGACTGGTTCACATTTTTTACTATATACTTTTTCGATACAGTAATATTAACGTTAGTGTAAACCAGTCTGGCAACGTTTGGCCAATCTAATGATTACGTGACCGTAACATGTTTATCTAGTGTAATTGACATGCCCCGTACCATGTGTATTAAATTTCAATGATTGAGTTTTATGTAACATATTAATCTGCTGTCACGCTACAAATCATCAACTATATGGTAGACCATATCTAACATAGGGTGGCTTAGTTAAAAATATTTCAGAATGATTTTAATCAATATTCTGAAAGATTTTAATCAATATTATTTTAATTTATTTAATTAATATATTATCATATAAAACCCGGCGATTTCTTTAAATATCTAGTTCTTATTATTTATTCTACTGTGGTGTTACAATTGGACAACCAGAGATGATGCGATTGGTGAACATGTTGTAGGTAAACGATACACGCTAAACGAATCGAATGCAAACGCAGGTTAAAATGCGTTCACTATCGTTTTGAACTGCATTTTCGTATTTTCTCTAACGTTTATCATAAAAAAATGCAAACCATTAACGAAACTAAAATGCATTTCAAACGCAAAACAAACGCGTTTGACACGCAAAACGAACGCAATTGAAATGCATTTTTGGTGTACTTGAATGGATTACGGTCTGTATATAAGTTTAGTGAAAATCTGATAATAAGAGTTGGCCTTAATTTCACAATTTTAACCATTTTGTTGCCCTTTGGGTCTTTTTGGAAGTTTCATCTTCCTTGTTGAACCAAATCTAATTTGCCTTTCGCCAGTAGAGCTAACAAGAAAATATCGGTGGAACCGATGGATGCTCCCCCAAGTGAGTGTTTGACACTTTACCATCGCAAATCATTGAACCGGAACTAATGACAATATGCGCATATCCTAGCTATTTTACCAAATTGTAGCAAAATAGTGTCATGAAGACAATATGCACATCTCCACTTGGTAATGATGCATCTTAGCAAGTTTCATAAAATTCCAACCAGAGGTTGTAGAGAACTAGAGCGAAGAAGAATTTGGTCACAGACAGAACGAAAGGGCCATAACTCCATGAAAAAACATTGAACTGGAACACAAACATTATAGCAAGTTTCATAAAATTCCAACCTGAGGTTGTAGAGAAATAACGCAGACAATAATTTGGTCAGACTCAATGAAAGAGCCATAGCTCCATGAAAAAATCAGCAAACCAGAACACAAAGACAATTTGTGCATCTCCACTTTGTAGTGATGCATCCTAGCAAGTTTCATAAAATTCCAACATGGGGTTGTAGAGAAATAGCGCAGACAAGAATTTGGTCACAGACAGAATCAATGGACCATAACTCCATGAAAAATCATCAAACGGGAACACAAAGACAATAATCGCATCTCCACTTGGTAATGATGCATCCTAGCAAGTTCCATAAAATTCCAACCCGAGGATGTAGAAAAATAGCACGGACAAGAATTTGGTCACAGACTCAATTAAAGGGCCATAACTCCATGAAAAATCATCGAACTGGAACACAAAGACAATAATTATGCCCATTTGCACTTGGTAGTGATGCATCCTAGCAAGTTTCATAAAATTCCAACATGGGGTTGTAGAGAAATAGCGCGGACAAGAATTTGGTCACAGACAGAATCAAAGGGCCATAACTCTGTGAAAAATTATTGAACTGGCACACAAAGAAAATATGCGCATCTGCACTTGGTAATGATGCATCCTAGCAAGTTTCATAAAATATCAACCAGAGGTTGTAGAGAAATAGGGGATGCACGCACACACGGACGAAGTGGCGACTATATGCTTCCCACTTTGGGGGAGCATAAAAATGCTTATGGAACAAAGGGTTAAACAGACACTGTGATAGAACGCTTTGTTATAATTACATTTTTTTGTAATTTGATTAATATCACTGATAACCTGTTTTGAAAATTCAATGATACTGAAAATCCTCAGGAACAATTTTTAAGGAAAAATCATGTTAAAACATAATTATATAATTATGTAGGTTGTTTTATTTTCAGTATATATGAATTATTAATATCAATTGTTTGCACTTCTGAACTGCACTTTCATAAAATAATTAGAAGTGTTATTGTTCAGAAAAGTACTCTATCCGGGAACAAACATTTTTTCGTCTATGTATTATTCGTATTATGGTAACTTTCAGTGACTCATTTTGACAATTAATTATTGGCACCATTTGCATGTTAACTTTGGAAAGAAGAAGGTCTAAAGGTAGATTCTGTCTAATATGTATTTGTTTTAAAAGACACGGTTTATAGATTGTAAACTGATATATATTTTTAAAATCAGCTAAGTCAGATTAGATAATAGCATGACGGCCATTTTTAACACGTGGCTGCATTCACAGCTTGTCAAAATTCTTGAAGGTAACTAAATTAAACTTTAGTCTAATATTTTGTTTCAAAGAATAATTGTTTAAGATCATAAGTGCAATACTGTTTTTCTATTCATACATTAAGATATATAATTATATATATACTTATGTAAATTATACCAGCCAAATTGGCATGACCTTCATAAATCAGCCGCCATTGAAGAGCAGGACTCGCGTGACATTCAGTAAAAAATTGCTTGGTATTATTGAACCAAAATAAAAAAGATTATACTTCATCTTATTTGAAGTTCAAATATGAACCTATATCATTAACAGATCTTTGACTTTTTGTGTTATTAATAAAACCTAAATAAAATGTAATATATATTTTTGTGGGCGGGGTATTACACATGCACAGCTGGCACATGATGACTGGCAACTGTAGAATTACTAGAAGAACTAGAAAAGCGTCCATGGGACACAGATGCCCCTGCTTTGTAACTACATTGTAGATATCAATAAAGCAAAATATTAAGATTCATCCAAATTGGTCCATCAATAAGGTTTTTAGAGGTCGGAAACTGTCAGCCAATCAGAGTCCAGATCACCTAACTAATAAGCGCCAATTCCATCCATTGTCGAACTTGACCTGGGTCTTGTTGATATAAAGCCAAATATAAATTTTCGTCAAAATCGGTCAATAAATAAAGACTTTAGAGGTCGGAAACTATCAGCCAATCAGAGCCGAGACCACCAAATTAATATGCAGAGATTTTGACGGAAATCAAACTCAAAAATCACCATACATCTTTCTACCAAATATGAATCAAATCCATCAATCCTTCAAGAGATATCGAGCAGAAACCAATTTCTTGACATTTGTCAATAATCTAAGTAAAAAAAGGGGCATAAATCCATCAAAAATCATCAGACCAGAACGAAATACGAATTTGACCTGTATTATCTAAATGTGAAGTCACACACCAAATTTTTTTTAACCCTTTACTTCATATAGATGCCTTTGGACACCTCTAATATTGAAAGCATTAACTTACCATGTATCAGCAATGGGTGAATCATGTTCATATTAACTGACAGAGTGGAAATTAGTGCAGGAAGTGTTCAGATTGCTCGTTACGAGTAATCTGAACTCTTCCTGTACTGTTTTCAAAGGCCTTCTGTAATTGGTGCGGGAAAACGCGTATCTATGGAGTAAAGGGTTAAATATGTTTATTAAAACTAAAGATATAAGTCGAAAACCATTTTCGACTTGTATTCACGACTTGTCAAAATTTATTGGCATTCAACTATTCAAGTCCGAAATACTGAAGATTACTTCAATGAATAAAAAGTTATACATGAATCCAAACAATTAACAGATCTTTTATTTAATATTTTGTTTAATTTCTGTTTAATATATAACATAAATTACTTATATTAATTTTGTTGGTGGGGTATAATATTTGTGGGTGCGGTATCATAAAAACTGCATCTATTTTGGGATTACCATTCTTAGATATGACTTGTACATGATGACTCACAACAATGGAATTTAAAGCAACACATCCACGTTTAAACTTTTTTAAAAAGTTTTTCAATTGAGTTGTGAGCATATTTCCCATACATAAATATATGGTCAGTGAGCTGTATATGTGCTAACAAACACTATCCAGAACGCTTTAGAATTATAAAAAAAGATGTCCAAATTATAAAGCGTGACAAACGCTTT
Source organism: Panopea generosa (assembly GCA_029582155.1). NCBI lineage: Eukaryota > Metazoa > Mollusca > Bivalvia > Adapedonta > Hiatellidae > Panopea > Panopea generosa. The sequence goes on from CM055899.1 coordinate 75,155,280, forward strand.
ATAAATTATTTCTAAATTGCCGAGGATTCCAACTTGGCTTCAAATTGAATTATGCGACTCGTATTAAAAAACTTCACGTTTTAGTGCGTAGTGTACTTTACCTGCCTTGAAAGTCATTTTGACAATTTTTTTTGACTTGAGTGAGTTACACGCTTGTTTTATTAAGTGTTAGTCACGCATTGTAATTTGGGCATCATTTTGTTCCGGATTGTGTTTATATGCTCATATACAGCAAATTGATCATATGTTTGTATGGGAAATGTGCTCATAACACAAATAATTTTTTTTTTTTAAAAGTTCAAACGTGGATGTGTTGTTTTAATAATGACTTTTATTGAACAAGAAATTCTTTTGTCATTTCTCTATACCTATACCTATCTATTTGCATAAGGGACCCAAACTGTAGCCTACCATACCTTACTACTTCATACTTGCTGTAAGATATCAATTTTATCACATTCAAATATCATCAACATAAAAATAATTTCATGCAATGATCTTGGCATCTGGGCAAAATATCATACAATGCCCACCAAGCAGATTCAATGCAACTCAGAGCAGAAAATTTACAATTGAGAACAGAGGCCCATGCAGGCTCAGGACGGATGTTGCAGTTGAATGATGTTTAGCATTGCTTTCAATCATATCATGACAGTGTCTTCTTGAGACTGTGAGTATTCTGAGTGCTGCCACACTGGAGTATCACACCACAGACACATGGTATGATACCCACCACAGACACATGGTATGACAACCCACTCAGTCACATGGTATGACACCTCACCCAGTCACAAGGTATGACACCTCACCTAGTCACATGGTATGACAACCCACCCAGACACATGGTATGACACCTCACCCAGTCACATGGTATGACACCTCACCCAGTCACATGGTATGACAACCCACCCAGACACATGGTATGCCACCTCACCCAGACACATGGTATGACACCTCACCCAGTCACATGGTATGACAACCCACCAAGTCACATGGTATGACACTCCACCGAATCACATGGTATGACACCCCCACCCAGTCACATGGTATGATACCCAACCACAGACACACAGTATGACGTCCCAACACAGTCACACGGTATGACACCTCACCACAGACACATGGTATGACACCCCACACCAGACACATGGTATGACACCCCACCACAGTCACATGGTATGATACCCCACCACAGACACATGGTATGACACCCCACCACAGACACATGGTATGACACCTCATAACAGTCACATGGTATGATACCCAACCACAGACACATGGTATGACACATCACCAGACACATGGTATGACACCTCACCCAGTCACATGGTATGACAACCCACCCAGACACATGGTATGACACCTCACCCAGTCACATGGTATGACAACCCACCCAGACACATGGTATGCCACCTCACCCAGACACATGGTATGACACCTCACCCAGTCACATGGTATGACAACCCACCAAGTCACATGGTATGACACTCCACCAAATCACATGGTATGACACCCCCACCCAGTCACATGGTATGATACCCAACCACAGACACACAGTATGACGTCCCAACACAGTCACATGGTATGACACCTCACCACAGACACATGGTATGACACCCCACACCAGACACATGGTATGACACCCCACCACAGTCACATGGTATGATACCCCACCACAGACACATGGTATGACACCCAACCACAGACACATGGTATGACACCTCACAACAGTCACATGGTATGATACCCCACCACAGACACATGGTATGACACATCACCAGACACATGGTATGACACCCCACAATAGACACATGGTATGACACCCCACCACAGTCACATGATATGACACCCCACCACAGACACATGGTATGACACCCCACCACAGACACATGGTATAACACCCCACCACAGACACATGGTATGACACCCCACCACATACACATGGTATGACATCTCACCCAGACACATGGTATGACACCCCACCCAGTCACATGGTATGACACCTCACCACAGTCACATGGTATGACACCCCACCAAGACATATGGTATGATACCCCACTTAGACATATGGTTTGACATATGGTATGATACCCCACCCAGATATATGGTATGACACCCCACCCAGACATGGTATGACCCCCACCAGAGACATATGGTACGACACCCCACCCAGGCATATGGTATGACACCCCACCCAGTCACATGGTACGATACCCCACCACAGACAAATGGTATGATACCCCACCCAGTCAAATGGTATGACACTCCACCCAGTCACATGGTATGACACCCCACACAGTCACATGGTATGACACCTCATTGAGTCACATGGTCTGACACTCCACAAAGACACATGGTATGATACCCCACCCAGTCACATGGTATGACACCCCACCAGACACATGGTATGACACCCCATCAGACACATGGTATGACACCCCACCACAGTCACATGGTATGACAACCCACCACAGTCACAATGTAATGACACCCCACCACAGTCACATGGTATGACACCCCACCCAGTCACATGGTATGACAGCTCACCCAGTCACATGGTACGACACTCCACATAGACACATGGTACGACACTCCACCCAGTCACATGGTACGACACCCCTACCAGTCACATGGTACGACACCCAACTCAGACATATGGTACGACACCCCACCCAGTCAAATCGTACAACACCCCATCCAGTCACATGGTACGACACCCCACCCAGACACATGGTATGACACCCCACCCAGTCACATTGTATGACAACCTACCCAGACACATGGTATGACACCCCACCCAGACACATGGTATGACACCCCACCCAGACACATGGTATTACCCCCCACCCCACCACCACCACCACAGACAGAAATCAAACTTGAGCTGTAGTTTATCACCATACATCTTTCTACCAAATATAAATTAAATCCATCCAATCCTTCAAGAGATATTAAGCGGAAACCAATTTCTTGACATTTATCAATAATTTTAGTCCAAAAAGGGGCATAACTCCATCAAAAATCATCAGGCCAAAATGAAATACAAACTTGACCTGTATTACCTGAATGTGAAGTAAATCTGTTTAATAACACTCAAGATATAAGCTGGAAACCATTTTCATACATACTGACAGTGGTGAATAAAGGCAGAATGGTGATAATTTACTGATAAAAAACATTAACTTTGTGTACGCAAACATGGCGGCTGCGTTGGTCATGATTACATATCACCAATTTACCGAAAACCGCTAATTACCGACAGGCGCTGTTAACTACCCAAATTATGGCTCATACTCAGTTTAAAATTAAACATTAGGCTAATTGATAAATCTTCGATAACGCTTCTAAGAATTTACTCATTCATAAATTAAGAACGGTATTAGATCCCTACAGGCCTTACGAGGGGGATCACGGTTATTCTAACGTACGTGTAAATCGCACGCATTGTATGACGTTTAGTTTCGTATCATGTTATCTTGCAAGTGTAATTTATGAACATTTATTTATGTTTATTGTACATGAATGTTGATGTTTTGTTCATGTGTGTTTGTACTAACTGATGTGCTGATGGAATATTCATGTACATGTACATGTCTATGCTTATTTTCGTATACCGGAAGTGCTCCATGTAAGTTTTTATGTTTGTACATGTTTGTAGTGCTTAAGTTATATTGATTTTTAAATGACATGCAGGGATTCAATAAATAATAAACACGATTTAATTTATGTTTTTTTTTCAACTTACATTTACTAGCAAAAGTATGACAGGTAGATCTACAGTCATATATATGTTGCGATCTCATTATCAGTCAAACTTTTACCATTACCATCGAGTGATCCAGACATGCACATATATCGAAGTCCCGGTATATCAAACTTTTCATGACGGTCCCCTGAACTTCGATATATGGAAGTTATACTGTATATGTAAACATATGTAAAGAGATACACATATACTAAAACATAGAAAAGGTATTTACCTTAAACAACTGACTTTTAAAATTATTACCTTAAAAGACATACAGAAATGTTTTTTTGCAACCCAGTTTACTGTTGCGAAACTTTTATAATTATAAAGTAGCATATACAAAACACTATGGTGTTGTTCTGACTAATCAATTAATCGCTTAATTGTACCAAAAGCCACTGGCACGATCATTTTCGATAAATTATACTGTGTAAGAGTTGCCGCTCTTCCTAGTAACTAAATTGAAAACTGGTTGAATGAGAATTGCGTCAGGTTACGCTAAATAAAACTCGCCTAGGCCAACTTATCAACATTATTGACAAAGACGAAGACAAACAATTCTATTCTTCTCAGAGAAAAACAGTCAGACACCTGACTGGAACCATACCGGATTATAGAAAGAAAGATTATAAATTAATAACAATTTTAATAGTTAAATGATCATCTGAAATATGCAACTATTTAATTTAAAAGTTTCAGCTCCTATTCTCAACACTTCAAAACACTGAAGTCAATATATAACATTTAACCCTTTACTCCATAGATAAGCGTTTTCCCGCACCAATCACAGAAGGCCTCTGGAAACAGTGAGGGAGGAGTTCAGATTGCTCATAATGAGCAATCTGAACACTTCCTGCAAGGTTTTCCACTCAGTTAATATAAAAATAACTCACCCAATTATTCAAAAGCCTTCTATATTAGGTGTCAAAAGGCATCAGTATATGAAGTAAAGGGTTGAATAAAGTGCTCAATGTATTATGTACACTAACATGCCTACAATATTTTAAAGGAAACTAATAAAAGTATTTAAGTGGAAACCATTTTTCTATTTTTAGTAACAGTGACCTTGACCCTTTTTAATTGATTACAACATTCAGCTCCTATTCTCAACACTCCAAAACACTGAAGTCAATAAAACATTTGAAGAAAGTGCTCAATGTATTATATAAACTGTGTACACTCACATGCCTACAATTCTTAAAAGGAAACTAATAAAAGCATTTAAATGGAAACCATTTTTCTATTTTTAGTAACAGTGACCTTGACCCATTTTTGCTCAAAAGCAATTCAAAGCTTCCTTATCAGGCTATATATATGAACATCCAATGATTTTTCCTATTTTAAGTAATTTTCAGGAAGGGGCAATTTCAAGTCAAGAATGTAAATTGAATTAATGAATTGGTGTTCCCAGCACATGTACAAAAGTACTGCATCCAAAGGTTGCGACCTTATCTAATCAAGCTGCATCATCTCAGTTTGAAAGCTGAAAGAAAATCAAGGATTTCGCAACTTTCAAGCGCGCATCCTGAAATCATGACTGTGCTGTTTTGTAATCTTGATGGAAATGACCTTAAAAACTTTAATAGGAGGTGCAAAAAATAAAAAAATGGAAACACTCTAAATAATGTATAGACAAACCTGTCTTAAGCAGCCACTCAATAGAAAGAGCAAAAATGACCCCTTAAAACAGGTGACTGCTTAATACAGGTTGATTTTAACTTAAAGTATAAATATGGTAAATAGAAAATGTGGATGTTTAAGACAAGAAGTTGCTTAATAGAGGCGACCACTAACCCAGGTTTGACTGTTTAAGATTGAAGGGAATGGCCTGGAAAATTGCAAGAGGAGTTGTAGGGGACACAATGCCTTATATTTCAAAGTTAGCCTGGTGATGATGGCAGAGTTGTATGTAGAATGCTTTATACCAATGTTGCAATATTTACAGTATCTATAGTTTACTTCTTTCAACCATTTAAGTTAAGGTGTATATACATCTTTAAGCTCTCTGCCCTATCTCCCTAGGTATGATTTAGAAGAGGAAGTAGATTTAGCTCTGCCCCGGTGTGACGTAGAAAACAGTCTCCATTATGATATTGTTGTGTGGTGTTTAGTGTCGCTTTCAACAATTTTTCAGTTATATCGCAACAGTTTCTACTTGAGACAGTATTCTGAGCGCTGTCACACTGGTGTATCATGCCGCAGACGCATGGTACGATACCCCACTCAGTCACATTATACAGACACTGGGACGACCAGACCTAGAACTTTCCTCTAAATACTGAACGTCAAGCGAGGAAGATTCTAGTATCATTTTTTAAGTCTTTGGTATGACCCTGTCGAGGAATCGAACCCACAACCTTCCGTATGCAAGGTGGACACTCTACCACTAGATCACGCTGCGGTAATATACATCATGTATATGAATTAAATACACTTTAAGGCAAAAGGGTCTGGCCACAAGTTCTCTCAACATTAGATACGGCCATTCCCTTAAAACTGGATACGCCATATACAGTAAAACCTGTCTTAAGCAACCAATTGAGGGAAGGAGAAAAAGTGGCTTTCAAAGTTGGCCCATGCACAGGGAGTCTCATACCCAGTGAACGTGAAATATCTCATTGAAATTCTGTGTTAATTATTGATTCAAATGCCCACTATCCTCCCTTGGAAACATTCCAGGCTTGTTAGTAATACCCAAAAGGGGGTTTAGCTGTAACCAAAGATAGATAGATAAATAAATAGATAGATAGACAGATACATTTATGCAGAATGCATAATGCATATGCAAACAACTAACTTATAATTATCCAGCCTATCATATGTGTTATTATAGCTGTGATCACTTGTAATAATCCATTGCTTATCCATGATCATTGAATAAAACACTCTGCAAGCACACTTTTCTTATTTCATTTTGTAATTTCTGCACACTAGTTATTCCTTTCATCCTTTTGCACATTTTAGTATTTGGAAATTAACATTGGTTTTGTAAGAGTATAATTATTTAATATTTAGAAATTTGGTTTTGTATAATTATCCAGGACATTTACTAGGCTGTATGTTTAACTATATCTGACAACTAGTCCCTTTGTTATGTATTCAAAGTAGATTATATCTGTTTTACTTGCCAGTTATGTAGAGCATATATTGATATTTATTATGCTGTATTGCTATGAAAGCTTGGAGCTTATATGAACCACTTCCTGGGTGGAACCATGCAGTACTGAGAGTTGTTTTATGAGAGGCATCTGGTCGAGCTGGGGATCGAACCTGCAACCTCCAGCATCAATGACTAACACTCTATTGATTTCACAACCTGACAGTCCCTCAACAAGTAACTGGCAAACTTTGTCACATAATGTGTTTATACCAAGCTGAGGGGCACGAACTAATGACCTCATATCAGTGATGAGAGTTAAGATGCATTAGACCACTCAGGTGACCGTTAATTAGTAATTGAGAATATTAATTAAGTTTTTAATATAGTTGATCTATGTTCAATTACCCCATTACTCCATATATATACAACTTCTAACAACCTTTACAAACAGAGTAGGAGCTGCCTGATCAGGGTTTACTCTGTTTGCGAATAAAAGACCATTCTTAATATTATCTCATGAATATGCATATCTACACCAGAATGAGGTTAGGAGCACGTCCTGTCTTACAGCAACACTAACATACATAGAGATTACATGGCTATCTCGGAAAATAATTGAGATATAAGTCTGACTACATCTGTTAATTTAAATTTGTTGACAGTTTAATTAATGTAAAGGTCAAAATACAATATTTAATTATTGATTTAAGTAGTTCATAATTTGAAAATTAAGTTTTTATATCATTCAGCATGTGTATTTCTATACTGGTTAAACAGTGTTTTATGATCTGATAACTGAATGTATTTACAAATTCTCAGGGGTGTGGGGGATGGAGGAAAGGGTGTGCTGTAAATCAATTCATTCACATCTGACCTGTGTAAACATTCCTGAAGATTAAGGCTAATTTACACCTCTCTTTGAAAGTGATTTAGAAGGGATACAAACCGTCTGTAGAATGTCAGGTTCCATGAATATTTGTGCCTTACCATGTGTACTCATATAAGTGTCCATTGTCTAGAACACAACAGAACAGTAACTGTTAACCATTTAATTTTTTTTCAAAGTCTTCTATTCTTTTTTTTTATAAAACAAAAATAAGATGGGGTGAGAAAACTGTGTTAAACAGCCAGTTAAGGGAAGGAGCAAAAGTGACCTATAAAGACAGGTGTTTGCTTAATACAGGTTTATTTGCTCTGAAAACTGGCAAATTTTGTCACATAATGTGCTTGGACCAAGCTGAGGGGCACGAACCAATGACCTCATATCAGTGATGAGAGTTAAGATGCATTAGACCACTCAGGTGACCGTTAATTAGTAATTGAGAATATTAATTAAGTTTTTAATATAGTTGATCTATGTTTAATTACCCCATTACTCCATATATATACAACTTCTAACAACCTTTACAAACAGAGTAGGAACTGCCTGATCAGGGTTTACTCTGTTTGCGAATAAAAGACCATTCTTAATATTATCTCATGAATATGCATATCTACACCAGAATGAGGTTAGGAGCACGTCCTGTCTTACAGCAACACTAACATACATAGAGATTACATGGCTATCTCGGATAGTAATTGAGATATAAGTCTGACTACATCTGTTAATTTAAATTTGTTGACAGTTTAATTAATGTAAAGGTCAAAATACAATATTTAATTATTGATTTAAGTAGTTCATAATTTGAAAATTAAGTTTTTATATCATTCAGCATGTGTATTTCTATACTGGTTAAACAGTGTTTTATGATCTGATAACTGAATGTATTTACAAATTCTCAGGGGTGTGGGGGATGGAGGAAAGGGTGTGCTGTAAATCAATTCATTCACATCTGACCTGTGTAAACATTCCTGAAGATTAAGGCTAATTAACACCTCTCTTTGAAAGTGATTTAGAAGGGATACAAACCATCTGTAGAATGTCAGGTTCCATGAATATTTGTGCCTTACCATGACTGTGTACTCATATAAGTGTCCATTGTCTAGAACACAACAGAACAGTAACTGTTAACCATTTAATTTTTTTTCAAAGTCTTCTATTCTTTTTTTTTATAAAACAAAAAAATAAGATGGGGTGAGAAACCTGTGTTAAACAGCCAGTTAAGGGAAGGAGCAAAAGTGACCTATTAAGACAGGTGTTTGCTTAATACAGGTTTATTTGCTCTGAAAACAGAAATTGGAAAAAGCAAATGTGGCTGCTTAATAGAGGTGGCCATTTACACAGGTTTGACTGTACTTTATAAATATGTTTAAAGGTTTTGTGTCAAATAGTTTTATTGTCTGCAGTAACATTATACACATATTACAAAAGATAGTCAAGAATAGGTAATAGCCAGATCTGGTCTAATATAAGAAACCTGTTAAATGGATGACAGTCAGGCACATTTTATCTATAACAATACCATTATAATTAAAGTATTATTATAAACTGGGTCCTCTGTTGCCGAGTGGTCTAAGGCCCTGTCTCAATATCGCTTACCTCTCACTGCTAAGGTTGTAGGGTTCGAGACCCACGTATTTCCAAAAACTTTATGTGAAAAAACTTGACAGTTATTTGCAGCAAGACGGTGGTTCTATTCAGTCTCAGGTCTTTCTCCGCCAGTAAAACTGGTTATGCCATATATAACCTGAAATGTGTTGAAAATGGCATTAAACCCCATTTCGAAAAAAAAAAATTAATATTAACATATTACAACCTCATCATAATTCACTGGAGCCTTGGAACAACCCTGGCCGTTTACCCAACACCACCCAACTCACCCACAATGTTTAGGTTGGGTGAAATGGAGACAATACAGGGTAATGCAAATTTTACCAAAAGTGCACAGCTGACTGGAGAATGATCTTTATGCCATCAAAGGGGGACAACTCCTACTGGTAATCTTTAATCCCTAGCTAGAAGATACTCAGTTACTGTCCTTTAATGAATACATTTTATCACCAAAAAGAAGGGGGGAGGGGGGGATTGTATGTAAACCATGAATTGATTATTTTAGTCAAGGTAAATTAAGGCATTGAATCGGTACACAAACATGGTTTTATGAGCTTTTATGCCTAATTTGCCAATATAATCCTTTTAAAACAGTCAAGTATGAGAATCATCACAGACCACAATTAAGAACTCATAATTATTAAAAGCTGGAATTGCTGTTGCATTGACTAGTCCCACTATTTATCATTGCTCATCCTGAAAATTATGAGATGATAAGCACCTGTTCATACATAAAATATATATAGGGAAACACGTATGAACATGTGTATATTACTAGTATTAAATTAAGGGTCCTCTGTAGCCGAGTTGTCTAAGGCGCAGTCTCAAGACCACTTTACCTATCACCGCTATAATGTTGTAGATGTAACCGGGGTTGGAAGGTATTCGGTAATAACAAATCCATGGTTCTTGTTATAATTGCAGATTTATTACAGTATACTCAGGGTCAAAGAGCCTGTAATACATAACATAACATTCAGATACACATTAAAACAAAAAGAACATTTACACAATACTTCACAATACAAATTACAATATTTCATTATCAACGCGGCTCTTTAAAATAAATAAAAAACAATATCACTGATCTTACCAAGATATTCTGATCAAATAAATAAAACTTTGCAGTTTTATTATTTCTGCCTGGAGTGTGACAAAATATACTAATAATATATTTAGTGTCTTTGTCGATGTCTAGAGGAAGAATGCTGTAGATTGTTAGTTTGGGGATAAGGGTATGCATGCAGTGCTGGGTGTGGCCTAACTTGCATCACTCACTTGTCAATTAATGTCACTCCCAAACTAAATACTAACTCACATCGCTCACTTGCCAATCTGTCATGCCCAAGCTAACTCAGTTCACAATATATACAAACAAAACAACATGTACAATAAACCAGTTTGGGTTTACTATTTTGTACTATACAAGTAATTAATTGTTTTCCAATACTTTACAGTTAAGATGTACCTGTATGACTTGAACTATAAAATGCTGGAACTATAAAAAAATGAATTAGTAACACTGGGTGACATACTTCCGGGCTTTGTGAAATGTCGTCCTCGACATTAACTGATTGAATGCTGGCATTGTATCAAACAAAACACATAATAAAACCATATTCTAAAATTTAAAAAAATGAATATTAAGTTATTTCTGGTCTGAAAGAAACAGTTGATTATATAAATATATTTTATCCTTGCAGATAATAATATAACTTCAGCAAAAAGTCTAAATACCTCATGAAATTTAAATCTGAAATAAAACAGATACATTTTCAAGTAGACTGCTGAAAAATAAATTTATAATGGGTAAATTAACATTTTCACACAGACTTCTGATATACATGTACAGAAATATAAACAATACAAGAAATTTCAGTGAAATAATCTTATCGCTTCCTCAACATTAAAAATAAAAAAAACACAGAAGAAATTTAAACATAAATCTCTTCACTTGGGACAGTTCCGTTTTGCTGCATAACCCAATGGCCAAGCCGATCAGGTGGTTTTCTCTGCCTTTCGGATCTTCTTGGTGGCTGATTATCCACTGCAGTCAAAACATCTGGGTTGTCACTATCAGGAATCAGGTGGGCATCGTCTGCTAGAAAAGAGGATGATTCTCTCGGCGCCATGGTACCATCTGTATGTGAGCTACTCACTCCAGCGTCATGGTTTTCACCATCACCCGAGTTGCTGACATTTGGTATGGCACATGTATCGATGCTCCCTGAGCTGCTGTGGTTGCTAAATGGAAGATTTTGGTGAACTTGTATCTTCCTTCTGACCGGTAATTCCCATCTCTCTGGTTCAGAGTCAGATGTGCTGCTTTCTGTGCTGCTGTTGCTCTGTACAGGGGTAGCATTTCTTGGTTGACCTTTCTTTCTATAACATTTTGGTGGTTCTCCTGGTAGGGTTACTGGGGGAATACAAGTGAACGGTAGAAGGAGGTTCCTGTGTAGTGTTCTCACTGGGCCGGTTCCATCTTCCTTCCTGACTTTGTAGACAGGAATATCCATATTTGGTATCGCGAGTACCAAGTATGGATCCTCTTCCCACTTGTCTGCCAATTTCTGCTTCCCTTGAAGATGCACTTTCCTCACCAAAACTCTGTCTCCCTCATCCAACTTTGAATCTTTCACTTTTCTGTCATAATATGTCTTGTTCTTGGCTGCATTTTTCCTTGCCTCCTTAGCTGCTACGCCATATGCAAATTCCAGTCTTTTCTTGAGTTTATTGGCGTACGATTTGGGGTCTCCAATGGTCTCATCTGCTTCTGGTGTTGTGCCTAAGTAAACATCAACAGAGAGCCGGGGGTGCCATCCAAACATCAAGTAGTGAGGCGAAAATCCGGTTGAATCACTCCTGGTGGCATTGTAAGCTTGGACTAGGGGCGCAATGTACGATTTCCAGTCCTCTTTTTGCTTCGTCTCCAATGTTCCAAGCATTTTAAGTAAAGTTTGGTTGAAGCGCTCTGCTGATCCATTGCCTTGGGGATGGTATGGCGTTGTTCTCGTCTTTTTTATTTGTGCGATTTTGCAGAGCTCCTGTATAACTTTGCCAACAAATGATTGGAGTAGGAAAATTAACTTTTGGTGAGCTTTGTTACAACACACATAACATGTTTGTCTCCCTTGATCAGTGTTTTAATTTTCCTACTCAACAGGTGTCGTTGTAGCATGAACATTTCCCGCTTAGTACCACCACATGGTATCATACAGCATTCAGGAACAACTTTGAACAGACATACTCTTTTGTGAATACAGTAAGTAGATTTGGTAATATTTTATGTAATGATTAAGGGGTAAATTTGATCATTACTTTTAAATTGAAAGTTAGTAAAGCCTTAAATAAAAATATGATATTGTTGACTGATACACAAATAGAAGTTGTATTATATACGCGTTTATGATAAATGAATGAGAAGCCATTGGTCATTTATTGTTTGTTAAGTATTGCTAATATAAGAGGGGTTTGTTTGTCAAGGGAAAGAGAGTCTGTTCTCAGATACCAGAAGAAGTTGGGTGTGAAAATAAGTTACAAAGACTTTTTTTTCAAACAGATTTTAGAAAAACTTTGTAACATCATTGTTGGTGATTTCCACAGTAAGAAGTGAAAGTGATAGCTTGTCCAGATCCACGTGGTAGATTTTCATTTGTGGCCACCTGTGTTTTTGTCAGTAGTGTGAGCTTGCAAAGCAAGTGAACATGGTAGGGGGTGCAAGGGTTAGGGCTGAAATGGGAGTTGCAGACATTACACCTAACATAGGTGCTGCCCTTCTCAGATGGCAAAAGGCACGGCCAAAGATCGGTATAAGTTTGTCTGAACTGTTGACTACTTCTAGCTTTCTTTTTCTTTGGGAATCATCAGCAAATACTTGTCTTTTCGACATATTGTGACATATCTGAAAGCCTCGTGAGCGAAACGCTTGCTCTCTCTTCATTTCACAAAAAGCGTCCAAGACCCCGATTGCAGAGCTACGAAGTACCGAAAACAAACAAAATAGCCCGAAATTTACAAAATTTTGATTGTTCGTAGCAACTGACCACCTATCCATAGTGCGTAGTTTTTTACCTAAATCGGTATCAAATACTGACAATCTGTAGAAGTAAACAGGTCTGGTACAGATACGGCCAAGGCACCCAGCTGTTGTTGTTGCTCAATCTGAGGAATGAGCCAACAAGTCTTCTCGGCAACACTGGTGTACCAGCCATAGTGATATGCTCTCTTCTGGTGTCATAGTGGAGAGTGACCAAACCCCAAAAGTCACTCCAAATATATTGTCTGTGAGCTCAAAACTGGTGGTATCATTAATTATAAGGTCATGCAGCCAATCTGAGTAGGTTGTGACTGGTCACGCTATCAATTGTGAGATGACAGGACCAGGACGACCAGTACACACTATTTCTACAATTTGCCTGCAATTCCAATGTATTTTGAGTCGCAGCTAGGTCAAAGTTTTAGAATTTCAAGATTAACACTGTGATTGAAACCTCAATTTTGTCACATGTTGGTGGATTTAACATATCAAACCATTTGGATTTGATGTATCTATATTTAAACATGCCATAATAATATATTGGAAAGAACTTCCCTAACTAGGCTTGATGCACCTAGATAAGATTAAAATAGATTTCCCTATTAAATGGCAACTATTTTATGACGTATAAAATGAGTCACACAAGTTAATTTTTTCATTTCAATTTGATCTGTTATACTGTGAGTTTTACACCTAGTAAAATTTGTTTCATCTTAGAAAGTTTAAATAACAACGGGCCATAACTTCATAAACAAGAGCTGTCAGAGGGATAGGGCGCTCGACTATTTGGATGCTGTTCTAAAACAAAATATATTGAAGACAATCAAAACTCACACGGTCGGGAAATGATGTTCCAGCACATGCGCAACAAGACGAAGAAATTGGAAGGTTCTCACAAAAAGGAAACGGAATTCTCACCAAGTTTACGAACAGTATTCGGGCTTTTGAAGGGCACACTGCAACTCTTACGGAACTGAGTACTACTGTTTCAAGCTTAAAGGATGATATGTCGGCATTTAAACGGAAAGTGGACGATGAAACCGTTGTTCAAAGAGAAAACAAAAGTGAAAGCGAATCTCGGAACAATATAGACACTTTGTTTGGACCTTCAATGTCCAAACAACAAAAATTAGATCAGGATGAGGATTTTCTTGTTGACATTGATGGTTTCTTTGTAGAAGAAGCTACAACAGGTGACAATGTCAATGACAGCTTGGCGAAAATTGTTGATAAGGCCTTAAGAGGTACAACTGACTTTGAAAAAACAAAAAAGTTGCAAGAAAAGTACAAACGACCTGGTAATGTCCATAATTTACAGGTATCCAAAATGGATGGTGAGCAGCTGAAAACTCAAACAAACACCAAAGATTACCTGAAACAACAATGTGTGGGTCAGTTGAACCAGGCAATGCTACCAATTTTACCATTTATGATCAGCCCATATCAGCTACCAAACTATTTGGGGACAACCTGCTTGAGGAGCTCAAACAGGTGGACTCCACCAAAGCAATACAACTGACACCACGACAGCTACAACAGAAGCAGGATTTTTTAGGGAAAAGAGGGGGCCAAACCACAACAACCAGGTCACCCCTCACTACAAACCCAGCCCCAACAACCAGGTCACCCCTCACTACAAACCCAGCACCAACTACCAGGGGAAGCAGCCTGCTCATGGTACAAGTTTGTACAAGAATGGAAAACAGCAAGGAAAGGGCCAATTCAAAGGGAAAAAGAGCGCCGCCCAGACATACAGCTACCAGAAAAGATAAAAAATGATGTAAATGTAAGTACTCTATATAGGAACTATAAGCTGGTCAATACTTTAGACAATTTTGCAGTGGGAAAAACGAAACATAACTTTAATAACTGGTGTAAGTTGACTAAAACACTTTACAAAAGTGCTCAAGCCGGTCTTTGCAATATTAAGAGAACAGGGGTTCATCAGTACAGCTTACTTACATAGATGACTCCTGTCTCCAGGGTCAGACTTTTAAAGAATGTAAAGACAATATAAAAGCAACAGTAAATTTAATGGACAGTTTAGGATTCACTATACATCCATCTAAATCAGTATTTCACCCGTCATAAAAAATAAGTTTGTGGGATTTATTCTGTGTTCAGAATCCATGACTGTTCGGTTAACAACAGATAAAATTATTAGCATTAAACAATTATGTAGAGAAATTATGAATTAAAAATTTGTGACAATAAGAAAATTTGCTAAATTGGTAGGCATGCTAGTAGCATGTGAGCCGGCAGTACGATATGCAGCTTTATTTTATAAACCACTGGAACATATAAAAGAGAAAAACTTAAACTGGAGGCGGGGGAATTAAAAGAAGATCTGAAGATACATTTACAGTGGTGGATTGACAATCTTGATAATAGTTTCAAACCAGTCTGGGAAAAAGACCCAGATCTAATTATAAGTACTGATAGTTCTTTACAAGGGTAGGGAGCAACGATAGCTTCAGAAAAGTTAGATACAAATGGTGTTTGGTCTGCAGAGGAACAACTCTTTCACATTAATGTTCTGGAGCTTAAAGCAAGCCAGTTGGCATTGTTGTCATTTTGCAACAACCGAAACATCATCCATGTCAGGATATTACCTGATAACACAACTACATGTGCATACCTAAACAAGTTAGGTGGAAAGAAAATGGGCCCTCATCCAAGCATTTATGTGATGGATGAGGGGCATTATTGGAATAAGCCGGAGGCTGAGCATGTATAATGAGCATATCGCTTGTGCGCTATATTTAGAACGCTATTTAAAGATAAAAATCACGTGACTACAATAACCGTGCACCTGTTATAGAAACCCAAAATCATTCTTTAAAAATAATAACAGTTTTGTTGTTTAATGTTAATTTGGGAGGGTTACACTCTCGAGCAGTGAAAGGGTGGGTTTATACATGCTCAGCCTCCGGCTTATTCCAATAATGCCCCTCATCCATCACATAAATGCTTGGATGAGGGCCCATTATTTCTCATAAGCCTTCAGCTTTCACATGTATAATGAGCATTTTTAAAGTAAACAACAAAACAATGTAAACTAACCAACAAGGTTTATTCTGTGTAACTATAGTATATCATGAACAATATACATAATATCCAAGGCAATGAACAAAATTTCAATTTGTATTATCAAACTATGCATCAAACACTGCATGGGTAAAGTCTTTAGCTTTTTCATTCTCTCTGAAATAAAACTTGTAGAAGTTTTTTGAAGATGACCAATCAGCAGTTTGCAAGATTTCTCTTAATCTGCATCCACCATAATATGCTGCTGATGTAGAAGCTGATCTATATGAATGAGCTTTGAACTCATTAATGTTAATACCCGATAACAACATCACAGTCTTAAGCCATCTGGCAATAGTACTTGTAGTTACTGCTTTAAAAGTAGCAAAAGATATTAATAACTGATCATCTTTTCTTTTAATCTTTGTCCTTTTGATATATTATAAAACGAAATGCATTGGACAAATCTCTTCATCTTCATAATGTGATACAGTCAACACAAAGTTTTTTCCTCGTTTTGAAGTCTTTAATAAACTTGTAAAACCAAATTTGATAATGTTATTTTCAAAGGTCATATTTGACAATCTTAAAGCTACCATAGTCTGTGCCCTAGCAGCTGTTGCCAATGCTAATAAAGCCGTTGTTTTTAACGTTAACAGTCTTATATTATCATTTGTATTTAATGTCTTCAAAAAAGATAAAACTTTACTGACATCCCATGTTTTACTATATCTTGGCTTAGGTGGTGTCTTTAGGAAAACACCCCTCATGAATCGTTGTATAAGCACTGTATGTAAACACCAGTTTTGACCTAATAAATTCAAAGTTTGTAATATAGTTGATTTATGTAGATTAATAACACTGTAGGATTTCCCAATAATAACATAAAAAGTTCAAATATGAAACAACTACTTCCTCAGAGGTACAAATGGGATTTCTTTTCCCAACATGACACCAAATACACCATCTTTTCCATGCCAAATCACACTGTTTTTGTGTTCCACTGCTCCATGATATGTAATCAACTGCTCTTCCTGGAATGCCTTTGCTGTGAAGACGTTTCCGGATACAATCACTGCGACTAATGTCAACGAATTTCTTAAAGGATGTTCCTCTCCTGAATGTGGCAGTGTCAACAGATCCTTGTGTCTTGGTAACCTTATAGGTAAAGAGACAATGCATGACATTAAAATTGGGAACCACGGTTGTGAAGGCCAATATGGTACAACTATTATTGCCTGTTCAACTTTGTCAACTCTTAATTTGTTTAATATTTTCCCAATTAAGTGAAATGGAGGGAAGATATACGGTTGAAACTCATTCCACAAGATAGAAAATGCATAAAAATGAGAATTATTTGGTTCTGGTGTCCAGGACACAAAATTTTCTATTTGATAATTTAATCTAGATGCAAATAGATCTATATCTGGTACAAACAAATGATTACATATTCTGTCAAAAATTTCTGGCTTAAGCATCCACTCTGTTGAGTCAGAGAAATTCCTTGAAGAAAAATCAGCAAAAATATTTTCTATTCCTGGAACATATACTGCTGAAACATAAATGTTCCTGTGTATACACCATTCCCATATGTCCTTTGCTAACTGGTCCATGGACACTGAGCACATACCTCCCATACTATTTAAATATGATTTGGCAACATAGCTATCTGTCTGTACTTGAATATGAATATTCATCATTTATCTACATTGAGCTTTTAATGCAAAGAATATTGCCAAAAGTTCAAGAAAGTTTATGTGCCTTCTTTTTTCCTCTGAGGTCCATCTACCACCAAATTGTTTACCAGATTTCTTGCAATAACATCCCCAGCCTTTGGATGAAGCATCTGTGAACAAATTAAACCCTATAGGCTTTTCTCGAATAGATTTCCCATTGCATCTGGAAACATTGTTTAACCACCAGGTAATCTCTGTTTTACTGAAATTACTTAAAGTTATTTCCCCATCATAATCTCGAGATAACTGAAGTCCTTCTACTTTTTTTCTCTCCAACATACGATAATGTAACGGTCCTTCCAACACTGCTGTAAATGCATTTAACAGTAACCCAATGAACGAAGCTAGCTGTCTTATTTTAACAGTGTTTTTAGAATCAAAATCATTTTTGCCATACATATGATTTTTTGAACCTTTTCTTGTGTAAGAAAAACTTTGAACAATACTGAATCAATGACAAAACCAAAAAACACAATTCTTTGTGAAGGTACTAAAGACTTCTCATAATTTATAGTAAAACCTAAATCTGTATTTTCACCACACATGAGATTTGAATTCGATAAGCATGTTTTCTTACTTTGATGCATGTTAATAGAATCATCAATGTAATATGAGGAACGTATTCCTCGATGTCTAAACTTAGCATACATAGGCTTTTGAATTTTTGTAAAAATTCTAGGAGCACTTGAAATCCCAAAACATAAACAAACAAACTTGTACAATTTTCCATTCCATTGAAATTTCTGGTACTTTTGAAAATCAGGATGAATTGCAACACTGAAATATGCATCTTTGAAATCTATAGATGTGAAACAATCATTTTCTTGAATAAGTTCCAAAACGAACGAAAATGATTCCTGTTTGAAATGTTCATACTTTATAAACTTGTTAAGCTGTTTTAAATTTATAACTGGTCGGTATTTACCATTTGGTTTTACAACTAAAAATAGATTTGAAATAAATTCATTAAGTTCATGATGAGTTGGGATAATAGCTCCCTTTGTTAACAAATCAACTGCCTCCATCTGTATTAACTGTTTTTGTTTATCTGTGAAGTCTATCTGATTAGGAATTTTGATCTGAAATGGTTTGTTAACAAATTCAATCTTATACCCTTGTATGGTATCTAAAATCCATTTATCTTTGGTTATCTTACTCCATGCATATAAACATGTTTTAAGTCCAGCCACACTAGATTGATCCCTTATCTGTCAGGTTGGATTCTTGCTCTTCTCAAACTGTACTGGCTTCTGGTTCCCATAGGGTTGGTATCGCCGTTGAGTATAGCTACCACGGCCTCTTTGTGACTTGTATTGTCCTCTACCCCTCTGGTATGATCTGTATGAGCCTCTCTTGTATTGGCCTTGACCAAACTCGTTGCTGGTGTCACATTTTTTCATTTCACCAGCAATATCATCCCCAAACAGTTGTTTGGATATGGGTGTGTTTATGTTACACAGGCTCGAATACTTCTTGTTCAGATTAGGTCTGATCAGGTATCTCCTTCTCAGAGACATATTGTACTGGACTTGACCTAGCAAGGTCACTGAATCCGAAATACATTGCTTTGCTTCTTTATTTTTAGCAATGTCTTTCTTCAGTATAGATGCCAATTTTATGACTGGCATCATAGCTGTCGCTACCATTTGTTGAATATTCATAAAATTCCTGTCAGTGTTTTAAGCCTTCTTGTCTAACCTCTCAAATATCTCTGTGTTGACTTTAGGTGGCCCCATTTCTTCACAATTTTTAGGTATTTTATACCTGTCAACAATGTCATCCACCATACACTGGGATGTAAAGGCTGTTGAAATAAGCCCAGACAAAGATGGTGAAATCTCATCACCTAACTGAGGCTTCTTTAACTGTGGTAATTCCCATTCCACATCATCTATACTCTCAACATTTTGTTGAGAAGTTGAGCTGGCATCATCAAATAATGCTGAACCAATGTTAGCATCAACTGCCTCTTACGGGGAACGAAAGAATGGACCTTTTTGTCCACCTTGGCCAGCACCATCATTTTCCACCTCAATTGTAAGGTTGTCATATTCATCATCAAAATTATCTTGTTCAAGATAATCATCCTTCTCAGCATTTGCAATGCCAAGAGCTTCTCTGAGTGTCTGAGTGAAACAACATCACTTGGAGATAATTTATTCAAGTCAATTAAATTTTTTCCCTTTTTTGACTTTCCGGTACATTTGTTTCCTTTTGTACCTTTGCCGATACTTTTTGGCTGTTTGAGTTGCTGCCCTTTACCGGGTTCCCCGAAGAAGAACTCTGTAACGCAGTATCAACAACTGCATTGACCGTCGTCTTTTCTTTATTTTCAAATGAATAAGACGATAATTCTACGGTTTCATTGGCTCCTACATTAATATCGGATGGTTCGAAACCAGAAACTCCGAATCGGAATGGTCAAGTGAAAGGACGTCGTCGCTTTCGTGAGCCATAATAATTTTATGAATGCGTCACAAAAACTTGCAATAAAATTGCAAATGCAGCCACAAATGACTCCGAATCTCGTCGAAGTCGATGCGTCCTCTCTCTACCAAAAGCAAAGCGAAGAATGATTTGGGGTTTCTATAACAGGTGCATGGTTACTGTAGTCACGTGATTTTTATCTTTAAATAGCGTTTTAAATATAGCGCACAAGCGATATGCTCATTATACATGTGAAAGCTGAAGGCTTTTGAGAAATAATAGACTTAAATGCCATTTCAAGTGATATTTGGTTATGGTGTATTGCTCGTAGAACACATATAAGCGCTGCACATATACCAGGTCAATTTAACTGTGACGCAGATAGAATGTCTAGAAATTTCAATGATGACCTTGAATGGGCTTTAGACAAGAATATATTTATTGAAATTGAACACATGTATGGGAAGCTTGATATAGATTTATTTGCTTCTCGGCTGAATGCCAAAATTGACACTTATGTGGCTAGAAACTCAGATCCTCAAGCTATTGCTGTAGATGCCTTTACATTATGTTGGAAAGATTTTTCATATATATTCCCCCCTTTTTGTATAATCACCAAAGTGCTACAGAAGATTGTTCGAGACAAGACGGAAGCAGTCATGATCGTACCATTATGGACAACCCAGTGTTGGTGGGCACAACTGTTGTGACTAATATGTCAGGATTGTTTCCAACTGCCATCTCCACAGACAATACTACAATTTCATCACAAACCAGGTGTACAACATCCCCTTCAGAAAATGAGGATGGGTGTTTTTCACATATCCAGACTGGCTTTAAAAAGTGTGGAATATTGAAGGAGTCTGCAGACATCATTCTGGCCTCATGGGGAAAATCAACGCAAAAACAGTATGCCTCCTACATTAGGAGATGGCTCATTTTTTCAGAAAGGGAACAATTTGATCCCCTTACACCAGATGAAGCTTCTTTTATAAAATGTTTAACTTATCTTTATAAGTGCAACCTTAAATACAGTGCCATAGGAACTGCACATGCAGCTATTAACAAATTCCAGCCTAGTTGCAAAGTTCCTGAAAGGAGTATCTGTTAATAGACCACCTTTGCCAAAGTACACTAGAGTTTGGGATGTCAATATAGTCCTCCAATATCAGAAGGCGATGAACAACTCATCTCTTTTGTATTTGTCCCGGAAGTTATCTATATTGTTTCTTCTGTTGTCAGCACAAAGATGTCAAACATTACATTTAATTTGCTTAAATGGCATTTCAATATCTAATACAGAACTGGTGATAAGAACCATTCACTTATTAAAACAAACAAAACCAGGCCAACATCTGGACACAATAGTGCTGCAAAAATATCAAAAAGATGAACAGTTGTGCATTGTACATGTCTTTAAAAACATTCAGTAAAATCTCATTATCACGACCTTCCAAATGACAGTAAATTTATCTCTCAAAACAAGGTGAGGTTAGTCTATTTGATGAATTCAGCAAAATAAATAGAATATTTCATCAAATAATTATCAATTAGGTTTAGAGTAACTGCTTTTAGATTACTGAGGTCATGAGTTCGAATCCCCGCCTGGCAACAGTCTCCATGATGATTGATATATGATATTGTGTCTCATTATCATACATCTCTCAACACTGATTCAAGTGGGAAAGTTATCAGTTACTTGGGGGGATCATGTGTGCTAGAACTGGTAAACCTTTCAGGATCCCAGGAAACAGTGGTTAGGTTAACTGATAGTCTGTTAGCCCTCGATGGCATAAAAATGATGCAATTTATTCAATCAATCAATCAATCATAAGATTCCCAAATAAAGGTTTTTTTTCACAAAATTAATGGTCTAAATGTTTTGAGTCTTGAGTAATGACACTTTTATAAGAGCATGTTAAAGAATCATTATAGTTATCTACTAGACAACATTCCCTGTGTTTCTTTTTTTCTATATCCAACTTACTGTTGTTCGGGTTTAGTAACTAAACATTAAAAGTTGCACAAAACTAAGTGGTGTTGATTATCTACATCATTTGAAATATTATTTATATATGTGATAGAAACAACCAGGAATTATTTCTTATTAACCAATCAGAAGACTCTGGTGTCTCCAGATTTGATAGTAGCCGCTTATCATGTTTATGGAGATGCAGCGACTTAATCGCTCTCAGTTAGTTTAAATCACTCGTAAATATTGGATTGTGCAATTACTGATGCAATATATACTGCAGAAGGTTTAAATTATACAAGTTTGCTTGTATGTTATTTTAAGTCATTTTTTAACAAGTTGGCTGCTTTTAAAAAGCATCCAATTGTTAGGTCTTAAAAAAGAGGTGGCAATTAAAGTTTGTATGAAAACGCTTGTTTATTGATGTAAAGATGCAAAATTTAAGTGAAACAGCATATTTAATTTAAGAAAGTTAAAAACAACCGTGTACAGGGTACTAAATACACGGGGGATACCAAATCCCTTTTTTTACCCATCCTGGCTCCTTATGGAAAGTCAATTCTCCTAATTGAATTAATCTTATTTCCTATGACCAGATGATGCTTAAGAACTCAAATGAATAATAATTTTGCCCAAATGGATGAAAAAATGAGAATTTTCTTTTTTCTCATAGTATCCTTATGTAAAATTCTAATTCCCCTCACAGGGCTCCTATAAATATATGCCACTAAATTCTTATTTTCATTCAAAGCCCTACACTTAGGGATAATTTATGCCAAATATAAACAAATTTGACTGATCATGCAGTTCTGAAGAAAACAATTTTTGTAATTTCAAATTTTTACCCTTTTGGGGTCCATTTTGGGGTCCTTCTGGACCCCTTAAGACAGTGAAACCCAGTCATTTTTACAAATCTGACCAAACAATGCTTCTGTAGATATATCCGCAAAATCAGTTCATTTTTAAAAAAAAAAAATGTTTATTATAATGACATGTGTCCCCTAATTGAACCCTCAGAACGGGATTATTTTTAACACCATTTGAACAAATCTAATAGAACTATAGTTGGTTATTATAACTACATAAATATTTACAAAATCTGTAGGGCGGTTCATGAGAATAAGATTTTTTTAAGTTTTGGACTATTTTTAGTAACGGTGGTCATCTTGAATTTCAGAACAAAAAAAACAAACTAGAAATGCATCTATGGGACAAAGATGCCCCCGCTTTGTAACTACATTGTATATATCAATAAAGCCAAATATCAAGTTTCATCAAAAGCGGTCCATCAAGTCCATCAATTAAGATTTTAGAGGTCGGGAAACTGTCAGCCAATCAGAGTCCAGATCACCTAAATAGTATGTGCGAAATCCATCCCTTGTCGAACCTGAACTCTGTCTTGTTGATATAAATCCAAATATAAATTTTTGTCAAAATCGGTCCATAAATAAAGACTTTAGAGGTCGGCAACTATCAGCCAATCAGAGCCCAGAACACCTAATTAATAAGCAGTGATTTTGACGGAAATCGAACTTGAGCTGTAGTTCAACACCATACAAAATATGAATCATATCCATCCAATCCTTCAAGAGATATCGAGCGGAAGCCAATTTCTTGACATTTGTCAATAATATAAGTCCAAAAATGGGCACAACTCCATCAAAAATCATCAGATCGGAACAAAATACAAACTTGACCTGTATTACGAGAATGTGAAGTCACTTACCAAATTTGGTTTAAATCTGTTTATCAAAACTAAAGATATAAGTCGGAAACCTTTTTCGTACGTACGGACAGTGGTGATACTATATGCACCCCCATTGAAAATGGCGGGGGTATAAAATTTAACATAGAAGTTACCATAGGGTATTGGTCTTCCTGCACTCAGAACTGATGGCTGTATCATTCATTCCCACTGAAGGATGGCATGCTTTCAAAATACCTTGCCCAAATAAGGCAATGTTGAAGTGGCTTTATCAATCATTCCCTCTGAAGGATATACCTTGCCCAAATAAGGCAATGTTGAAGTGGCTTTATCATTCATTCCCTCTGAAGGATATACCTTGCCCAAATAAGGCAATGTTGAAGTGCCTTTATCATTTATTCCCTTTGAAGGCTGGCATGCTTTCAAAATACTTTGCCCAAATAAGGCAATATGGAAGTGTGTTTTAAAGGGAATTTATCTGGATATTTCAAAATTTTGAAATTGGCTATTAACATTTTTTCCAGTACAGTCAAACCTGAATAAGCGGTCACTTCTATCAAGTAGCAACTTGTCGTAATCAGCCACATTTGTTATTTCCAGAGCAAATTTGTTTTTTACCTGCATTAAACAACAACCTGTCTTAAAAGGCCATTTTTGCTCCTTCCCTAGAATGCTGCTAAAGACAGGTGACTGTATATCATGCCTATATAAAAATTATACTCACTAATGTATTGACAAAATGGTACATAATTATATAAAGAAAAAAATTGCCAAAATAATATATTGAAAAGGGATTTCCCAACTTGAGCAATGTGCCTAGGTCAGACTTAAATAGATTTCTTGCTTGAAATTGCAACATATTTTGTAATGTATTGATCATTTGGATTTTAATTTGATCTGTTTTACATTTTTACATGTAATAATAATTGTTCCATCTTTAAAAAAGTCTGAATGAAAATGTAAAGGTTTTTTTTTTTCCTGATATAAAAAAATTACTCCGTTTAACAAAACAGATATGAGCGACTAGAAAATGTTGCTTCTGGGACTTTGAGCATGCATGCTAACTACAAAACCACCATTTTCACCAAATGTACCAGGCAAGGATACACGCAGACTCCAAACCCATACCCTTGGACTGCATTGACCTGAGCTTTTATTCTGGGCACAATGCATTATTATACAATGACCAGTGGCTTGGATGTTTATAATGCCTGACCAGCTCTTGCCTATACTTTTTTTACATGAAAAGAATACGTTTTAGGTCTCTCTACACAGTTGAATTTTGTTCTTTGTTCTATACAAAATAAGGTCTAGGATTTCCATGGTAAAAAAAGAATTCCACATAGAATTTTTTTTTAATTTCTTTTTTTTTCATAGCAGGAATGTATACCCACATAAAAATGCATGATAACTGGTAGGTTGACCACATTGTTTTTTTTTAAAGACGGTGCAGTGACACCCTGAGATTTTTTGAAAAACGAAGTCCTCAAATGCTCAGATACATACATATGCTGAAATCCTATAAAAGTCACTTTTTTAACACCAGTGATGTCTTGTTGTAGTATCCCGTCTATAAATATGCCATGGAATTCCATTGTATGCCATGGAATTCCATTGTATTCCATGGAAATCCATACAAAAATATGCCATAGAGTATTCCGACTACCTATTTACAATGCCAGATATTAAAAACATGGAGTATTCCGTGGAAAGCCATGGCCTTCCGTGGAAATCAACATTTTAAATGGAAATACTCTTTTCCGTGGAATTCCATGGAAACATGCAGAACATTCCATGGTTTATTGAAAGGCCTTCCATGGCAGTGTCCATGGAAATCCATGGAAAACTGCTGACAAAAAAGGGCTGAAAAAAATAAAACACAAACATCTGGCTTGAAAAATCATACATTATGTAATTTTAATATTAAAACAGAATGAAACATTAATTTTCAACTTGAATAAGACAACTGAACCTATACTGAACCGCAGACACATGGTATGATACCCCACCCAGTCACCGGGCCGACCAGACCTACAACTCTCCTCTAAATGCTGAGCGTCAAGCGAGGAAGCTTCTTGTACCATTTTTTTGTATGACCCGGTCGGGGATCGAACCCACGACCTTCCGCATGCGAGGCGGACGCTCTACCACTAGACCACGCCACGGTCTAGTTTATTGTAAAACAATCTGGAAATTCCTGTATTCATGACTTTTCTTTAAAATTTCCTACTAACATCTACATTAGTTATGGATGGTTTATTTTGCTGCCAGATACTAAGTTACAGGATAACGATACATTATAATTGTTTGATCAGTACATGACAGTTTTGTTTAAGAGGTTAAGTTTGTTATCTAAGGTTATTTACCAAAATAAATACCTGTAAAATGTTACTTGATTATTGGCTGGCCTCCAATACTAAGTTACAGGATAACGATACATTATAATTGTTTGATCAGTACATGACAGTTTTGTTTAAGAGGTTAAGTTTGTTATCTAAGGTTATTTACCAAAATAAATACCTGTAAAATGTTACTTGATTATTGGCTTGCCTCTATGGAGGCCAGCCTTAGTATTAAGGTACTCTGTTCAAAAGAAGTCAATACAACGCAATATGGCACAGAGTACCATACAGACCCCCAGATAACTTTTTAAGCCGATGAGTAATTACTCATCAAAATCAGAGTAGATGAGTATTCTTGAGTTTTTTTAGAATAGTAATGAGTATTGCACATATAATATACAACCAAACCTGTGTTAAGCCTCAGCATAGTGGGGAGGTACTAAAATGGCCCCTTAGTGGTTGTTGGATACAGACCAAGTAAATATAAAACTAACATGTTTGGCTGCTCAACACAAGTGGCTGTGTAACAGAGGTTATTGTATACTCTTGTTAAATTGCTTAGGTATTTTGTGTTTAACTGTTCAAATGGACATCAAACTTTTCATTTTGCTTTTTATCTTATATGTCAGTCATTTAACTGCTCAATCTTTGAATTCTTACAGACCATATTGCTGAGTAGTTAAGTAGGCCCTCCCAGAAGGGGGGTTCCTGTTACCTGGATCTCTTTAAGTAATGGCCATTGTTCCCCCATATCATCAAATGTATTTGCCATAGTTCCCAAAAAGTGTTTCCCCCAGATCTCTAAAATTAGTACTTTGATCCCTGGATCCCTGAAAGTAATGACCAATGCTCCCCAGATCTTTAAAATTAGTACTTTGATCCCTGGATCCCTGAAAGTAATGGCCAATGCTCCCCAGATCTCTAAAAATAATTCGCCATGTTCCCCAGATCTCCAAAACCATTGGCTGGGCCTCTTAAATGACAGTTTAGAAATATTAGAAAATTAATGACATACCAATGCTCTAGAAAAATAGGAACAGACATTGTACTTTGACATAATCCTGGCCATGAAATCATATTTTTTGTGAAAAAACAAACTTAATCTTGTTTTGTTTTTTTGTTTTTTTGCGACACGTTTATAGTTTATTTGTTGACAATCACATGTCAGTTTATAGACGCTTTCTTTCGAAGCAAAATTTGATGGGGGTGATACTAAATCTCGGCCATGTTCCGGCTGCAAGAAAAAGACAAATTCCAGCTAAGTTTGACTGGTAAATTTCAATACCTATATCTTATTCCCCCCCACAATATTTTCTTATCAATTATGTAAATAGCAATACATAATATTGCCGGTCTGCTGGGAACCCAGCCTTGTTTTAATATCATGCACAATGATAAATCAAGCATCTTAGCGACATTGTTTATTAATTACATAGATTAGATTACCATACAATCGGTAAAAGTTATCTCTGAAGTGAGTTGAATTGAAACAATTCAGCTATTTTTATTTACGCAGATAAGTCCAGAGATTAGTAAAGTTTTCATAGAATGTAAACTTATTTACGCATATCGAGGGCTTGGTGCGAAACGGTTGTAACTGATGTTTTCATCAAAAATGATTTTTTTGTATTTTTCAGTTTGGTTTGTGTATATACACATCAAGTAAAAATTATAACTTTGAATATTAAAGTTTTACCCCTCAAATTGTATATTTGTCCTAAGGTTGTATCTCAAAAAGTCAGATTCCTTTGGTGCGAAACGGTTGTAACTCAAGTTACAACCCTTCCCCACTGAAAATCCAAATAATATCTTGGTGTGAAACGGTTGTATCTGAAGATTTATGTCCAAATCCTTAAAATGTAGAGTGAATATTTTAAGAATATTTGTTTTTATATGTATATTATAAACTAACATTTATATTTTTTCATTCAATCATAAATTTACAACCCTT
The DNA here is from genome assembly GCA_029582155.1 of Panopea generosa. Classification (NCBI taxonomy): domain Eukaryota; kingdom Metazoa; phylum Mollusca; class Bivalvia; order Adapedonta; family Hiatellidae; genus Panopea; species Panopea generosa. The sequence continues at coordinate 75,183,815 of CM055899.1, forward strand.
AATTTAACATAATCTAAGTGGTAAGGTTGTCTTAGTTTATCATAAATGACATCATAAATCAATTTATGAATAAGTTCTTTTTTGCCTCATACTACCAAGTTGATATAAATATACATGTATTAATACATTATAACAAGTAAATATTTGAATAAAATTGCTGGTGAAATGGGTATATAAGAATAAAAGATAGAAAATAGATTTACTATCATGTTTTTACTGAAAATAAATATATAAAATCAATTTGATGTCCTATCATTTTCATTCTGATCGTGAAAGAAGTTTTCAGAAATCTGTTTCCTTGGTGGAACCAGCACTTAGTGCTATATTAGATAACGCCACAACTCAGACTTATGACCTCTGCAATGCAAGGCAAATCTTATTCATTTTATAATTTAAATAATAATTTAAATTAATAAGGAAGAAATTTACTGAGAGAAAACTTAGGGATGTACAGAATCTTATAGGTTGTATAATGCAAAATTTCTCTCACATTTTACTTATCATTTTAAACTAACTCTAGCCTGTGTGGTTCCGGCTAAGAATAGAATCACTGTCGATCTCTGCAGAGGGGTAGGACTCTTCCGGATGGATGTCATGTTCATTTTATCATTTTTGTTATGTTCACTATTGTGGTTAAATTATCTACCCCTGTGTGGTTCCAGGGAGCCATGAGTGATGGCAAGAATAGAATCACCGTGGCTTATGCATGTCGTAAGAAGTGACAAATTGAGTAATATGATAGAATTTGCTGAAACTCTGCAGTTCTGCAGGTATCAAGGCTCTAGGTTCATTCTGCATATTCATTTGTTGATGTATTTTTTTAATCAGGATGTTAATTTGTTGTTTTTGTACATGTAGAGTGAACCTGGAATATTCCTTCCTGTTGGCGTCGAATAACCTATAATGTGTTGTTACGCCGTAAAACCCTATTCATTCATTAAACTAACTCACTTAACTACTGCAGCTATTTTCTTTGTTGTTCATTTTTAAAACTTAAACTTCTTTATAAACAAGAGCTCTATCTAGTACAAATGTATTTCTTGATTCAGAAATGACATTGGTATGCTAGCTTCAGATGGTAATGCTTGTGTACATATTAACGTTGAGAATCTATGTACTGTTATAAGTTATTCAGCAGCCCTTATCAATTTAAAAGGCAATGTTTCCTTTGAAATTACCCATCAAGGTTACAAGTGGCAGTATTACACTTGAAAATTGTATTGACCCTGATGCAGAATCTAATTTCTTGATTTGAGCCTATTTTAGATGGGAAATATATACAGTAGTCCAACATACTGCAATTCTCCAAGTAGCCTTTTGACTATTTTTTATTTTGTGCCTCCCAAGACCACTGGATATGCAAATTATGAAAAAGCCACATCCATCCGCATCTTATTTAATGAGGCAAATACCTATAGTTGCAAACTTATTATCAGAAGAGGCTATCAAGCATGCTGAAACATTTAGTGGTGTTTCAGACGTGTATAAATTAAACTTTGTATCTGATTACCCAATATGAACACTCAAGAACAAGTTGACATTTAAATTCATGAATGCATTGATGATTTAAATGACAGTGTTACATTTTTATAGCAATGATAGAAATGTGTTTGATGCAACTTTTGACTGTTGGTCTTAGTGTTTGTAGATATATATATATACCAATTGTGACAGCAAAAGTTTTCACTTGAAGCATTTTAATCTGCTACAGTCAGTCTTTTTATACATCCATTTTAATCTATCGTTCCACCGACCCAAGAAAGATCAAAGCAGTCTATGAAATGCATTTGAAAATGTCTCAGCAGGACAAAAAGGTTGGGGCCATATATAACCATTATGAAGTGGGTTCCATTGCTACTCAATAGCAATTAAAACAGCATGTGGAATTGCCTTGTGTCTCTTTTATTTTTATCAAAACAATAATCAGAAGAAGACAAGACAATTTATATTTAAAGTACCACCAAAAACAATAATAGGTTTTACAATGTCATGTTGTGGTTTTGCCTGCAGAGGTTCAATCTTCTTTCTATCACTCATAAATATTAAGAAAATGCACAGAACGAGGGAGACTCTATCCATGCTTCTACAGAGTGTGCCAGTAAAAATAGTTGTGCATAATTATACAACCTCACAGTGGGCAGCAATTTTGAGATTGAATGATCAAATTAATATTTAGCATCATTTTTATGCCATCAAGGGCAAACAGCACAGTCGATCAGTTGACCTGTTCTTACCCGAGATCATGGAAGCCTAATTAGAATTCGGAATACAACCATCTTCGCAAGCAATGATGTGAAGTACCAGTTCAGGAAACCCTTACTATATTCAGGAAATATGCATGTTTAGTTTGTTTCATTTGATAAATCTTGCCCTTTTAATCAAGAATTTTAAAATTAACGCTGAAATGATAATGTTTACTGGGGATCAACACAAGTATTAAACTGTTTATTGTCTGCCCCCTATCAGTTCAACTATCAGTCTGATTATGATGGTGAAGTATTCACTTTTCCATAAATGAGTCAACCACACCTGGTTCATCAACTATTGAACTAGAACAGTTGAGGGATCATTTTATCCCAATCACACCAGCAATGTTACCTAACTTAGTTATTGTAGTAGGGTTGATGACTAGGAAGGCTTGTGTAAAGTTTCAAAGTAATACATGCAATGGTTAATGAGATAGGGGTTTGCAGGAAAAACTTTAACCAAGGTGTGACGCCGATGCCTGGGTGAGTTAGAATAGCTCTCTTTATTCACAATACGAAGGTTGTTAAACAGTATTTAAGTGGTGTCTATTCTTAGAATGGGGATTTCCTTTCAAGTTAACCACTCTAATTTACATATCGATTTTGTCACCTTTTGGTGGATTTTGACTTACTATAAACTATTCTGTTTATATATATTAATGATAATGAGATGCTTTTTATCCATTTTGATGATTATTTTATTTTTTAAGACATTTGTAGCATTTTATGTGCATCTTTTCACAACTAAGCACTGGCTCTGTGTAACTATGTATGGGGAAAATAGAAAACTAAACTGGCGGAAAGAGAAAACGTGACTGAATTGAAAAATGGGCAATTTTAATTTTTGCCGAATATTCAAACATATAGAAAAATAAAGTCTATATTGAAATGAAAATGGGCAATGTTTATTTTTGCCAAATATTCAAACAAATGGAATCATGATAAGCTAATTTTCCACATATCTGGGCAAAAAATACCGCCACAGAAGAACCAAGGAACTAAAGTGACTTGGGACGCCGCTCAGATACACAGAGACAGATGCGAAGTTTAAGAAATGTCAGTGAAAACTCATCCAAAGTAGTAAAGTAAAGCCATGTACATTACATTGTGAACGTATGACGATTATTACTAAAAGGATTGATAAATTATGACTAGATATACAAACTTATTATGCGAAGATAGGGATTTCAAATTATGATATAAAAAACAAAATCAAATATGTACCTGTACCCAAAGTACACTTGTTAGAGTATACATTTGAAGTAAACCATAACATAAAAACAAAGTACAATAATTGTAAGAAGATAGTTGTCAAGGTAGGATAAAACATTTAGTTATCACCTAGATATCAATGTACAGCATCAAGGGTTATGAACCTATTTCTGAATAATCGCTGCCTCTGACAGTCGAATAAAAAAATGTTATGCTGTACCCACAGTATCCGCATACTGTTTGAAATTCATATCGAGTAAAGTCACCATGATGACACCCCTACCTCAATAACAATGTTTATGAATCTCTCGATAGGCATGTAGCTGCATTTATATGAGAAAAAGGAGCATATGTCTACAATAATTTCATATATAAGAATATATACAAGTCAAAAAATTTACTGATACCGGTGTCTTAACAATTGCTGCATTGGCCTGTCGTTTAATTGTTATATTGTACACAAAGTATCTACAGACTGTATAAAAACAATGTTGAACAAATGGACACATATGAAAAGTTCGCTGCCTCGTACAGTCGAACTGTAAACCTGAAGTAAGCCTGAATAACAAAACATTAACAATTTACAGCACACTCGACACAATAAGGCTGTTGTATCCACACGCTTGCCGCCTCAGGCAGTCAAGCCAAATACACTGTTATGTCGTATAGTTGTACAGTTACTGAATATAACAGCTTCTCAGTAAGAGAACAAGTCATTGGTCATGGCACACCCATCAGGAGGATATTTTACATGCTATATTTATTGTAACTTGCTGCCTCGGACAGTCAAGAAAATTGTGTAGAATAGTGAAATACCCCGAGACGTTGGCTTGCTGCCTCAGACAGTCAAGCGGAAATGTCTAACATGACGATATTAACTTTATTTAACTGGACTGGCGGTAAGATTTATTTTTTATCTTGATACACAAAGATTCAATAATAATGGGCAGAAATTGTAAAGTTACATACAGCTGTGTACATGCTAACTTGAGAGCACAACCTCACCCACGAATGTTGTATTATTTGATTAAATAATAATATACACGGTACATGTTTTTTCTAGAAAATAAATGACAAATATGAATGGAACTTTATTGATAAATATAAAAAGCAGGATTTCATGAATGTACATTTCAGTGAAATGTTGTTTAATCACATGAAAGTCATTGTTGTTTGAAGAATCTTGAAACAATCAAGTGTATATGAGGGCCAAGGTGCTACAAAATTGGTATGCCAGCTTCAAGTAATGCAGTAGTCTGTGTACCATAGGAGATATTTGAGACAGATCTATAAACTACTTGGGTAAACCCCCTCAGAAGAGGCTACCTATGACTTGTAGGTGATATTATTATGTAAAATTTAGTTATTAATTTAATATTAGTTATTAATTTAGTTTTTAACAAATAAAATTTAGGGGTTATTATATGAACAATGCGTGCCTCTAAGTCCGTGTTGGCACACCTATTAAGTTACTGTCTCTAGGGGCTAAACATTAGTTTCATGTTCTTACCTTTTTAGCCCGACTATTTGTAGAATAGGGGGGCTATTGTACTCATCCCAGCGTCAGTGTTGGTTTTTCAGGTTAAAGTTTATATCTGTGCAACCACTCATTGCATATGATGAAACTTTACATGTGTGTTCAGCATAATTAATGAAACTCACAGACATAAGAACCATAACTCTGCATTGCACTTTGGCCAAGTTACGGCCCTTTTGGACTTAATTTTCAGGTTAAAGTTTTTTATCAGGTAAGTTATCAAAATTAATATCCATGGGAATAAAAAAAACCTAGAATACCAAGCGATATACAACTAATTACAACTTAGGAATGTGAATGACTTAATTTTCGTATATATTTATTGTCTATAGGAATGTGTATGATTATTGACAAGTTTTTTTTTTAAACCTAATCTACAAAGATATAAATAAAGTTTTTGTCTTAGAATACAAATTCATTAAAAAATGTTATATATTAGTTGATCAATAGTATTACAATTATGAATTAACATTATTTTTTGAAATGATTAGGTTCTCTATTATTCACTCCACTAATATCCACTACCAAGAGTTGATTCTCTGGGGTCCCACAAACTGGCGGATCACAAGGTGCACATATTGTGTCAGATAACAGATCATAATGAGCAAATAAATATACGGCAAATAAGCTAAAACACTTGACTGCGATAGGTCTGATCACTTGTGACAATCAAAATTAAAGTGGGAGGAGTCGACTAAGTACTCATTCATATAAACACCGCATTACAACTTAAAAAGATTTGATATTGTGATGTTGCATCGGCAATAGATTGTAATTATTCAGGTAATAATTTTAAAGTTGCTTTTTTTGTGAAATTATATTAATTTTACCGAAAAGCCATTATCTTCCATATCATTTTTCAGATTTAATGTAAATATTTGACATTGATAAAGTATCAGGTCTCTGAATAGATTAGGGAGATGTGACTCAGTGCTGCGGCTCCTAACTTCTTATTGTAAAATTTGTTACGAAAAGTTACGAAAACATGTTGAGGAATTCTTTAAAGGTTTTTTTTACATCATTTACACCATTTCGCCAGCTAATTGTAAATAGTTTTCTTTTTAAATTTTGGTAAAATACTGTGTAAATGAAACATTCCTTAGTATATTGTATCACAATTTGTTCATACGAAAATTTAAGACTTCCGAGGGTTAGTGAAATGGACCCCTGGTTGCCAGTTATTTTGTGTAAATTTAGTTGATATTGGTAGACTGGTTAAACTTCTAACAACCCCAACCACAGTCTCCGTGATGATACATGAGATTGCGTGTCATTGTCATTTGCCTCTCACTGCTGATTCAAGCTGGAAGGTTATCACTTATATGAACAGACATGAATACAATATCCATATTCTGTTCTTCAGGAATTGCCACATTTTGATTTACATGAATATTCCTGTCATCATCATCATCATCATCATTTTCATCATCTTCCTCATCATCACCATCTGTTGCTTTCATTTATTTCCTCATCTGTCCTGTGCTTCACTGTTGTTATCTTCATCAAATGTTATTTGACCAGTCTAGTGTAACTAAAGAATCTCAAAATCATATTCATTTTAATCAGAGAAATGGAATAATATACAAACAGTTCCCTTGAAACCTTTAAAGTAGTTTTCCGCCATTTGTAGGTTTTGCTATGCATAGTGAACATAAATGGAATACTTTCAAATGGGTTTCTGTATCTTTTTTATCTTGGGGCCAGGCCCGATATGCTCAGTTGGTTACACATCTTACTATTAATCCAGGGGTCGTGAGATTGAATCCCCGCCCGGCAACAGTCTCTTTCAGGATCCCAAGAAACAGTTGTTAGGTTAACTGATCATCTGTTAGCCCTCGATGGCATAAAAATGATGATAATTATTCAATCAATCAATCATTTTTATCTTTGTATTTTTTTGTGTCACAAATAATTTTTTGTTGACTCTATTTGCTATGGATTTCAAAGTAGGCACTGGAGTGATGATTATCTTTGTCCTACTACCGATTTATTGGTGGGTCCAGTTATAGGGAGCAGTAACTTTTCGAATAAATGAAGAATGAATTATTGTTAATATGATTTACATACTTTGCATGATTATGATGATAATGTATTTATGATTATAAATTAGTAAACAAAAACATATGGTTTGTTATAAAGTTTGCTTATTGTTTCAAGCTGGTAAAGAAAAATGACATATACTGGTCTGTTAAAGTACCATAATCTGAATACTCAAAAAAATGTGGAAGAAGAATATTAATATCTGTATGGAATGCCAGGTATGCATATAATTTGAGAAAGGGCTATTAAGGGAGTAATCAGGTAATTTTAATTATTTATGCCACAACTGTTGCTTTTGCGACATTGGTTTCAATAATACATTGTATAGCCAGTTTGTATAAATGCTTTTTTCAGTCATCGTTATGTACAATTGTGTGCAATATATTCCGATCTTTGCATCAATATTTTCTTATCAAGTAACTGTTACTGTAAACTTGTTGACTGCTTGTGATAAGCCATGAAGCTTTTGATGATAATTTTTTTGATCATTGATGTTTTGTATACAAAGGCCATTACATGACATGGTGTTCCATTACATATTCAATACTTAAATAACACATTGTTCAAGGTGCACCTTCACATAATCAAGTAATTATATACAATATCAGTTTTTGTGATCTATACCTGTCAATTTAATAATACTGTGATATCTACATGGTATTGTATCCTATGCTGTTTAGTGTCAACAATTGAGGCAATATTGTAAGCACTTTCTAGCTGGTTTACCTTGCTAAAAACTTGGTATTCTAACCCACTCAGTCATATTATACTGACACCTGGGCCTAAATTCATCAATAATTTGAGTCTGAGAATTGGACACATACTCATATTCTTACATTTTTGTAAAACCCTGTAAACATACAAGTATGGGTATTAAATGTGAGTATGTAACATTTTCTGTTAAATAATTATTAAAACTGATTGTTTCTGCAAATAAATATAGTAATTTGCTTGTTTAAAAGATGTTATTTGAATCTTAAATTTTTCACATTTCGAGTCCGAGTCTAAATCACAGACTCATAATATTGATGAAATTACGCCCAGGTTGCACAGACTTAAAACTATCCTAGAATCATCCTCTAAATGCTGATGCCAAAAATGGAAGCTTCTTGTACTAATTTTTAAGTGGTCGTTATGACCCAGCCGGAAATTGAACTCACATATATCCATAAGCAAGGTAGACACTCTACCGGTAGACCACCACTGTGGTATTATTCATGACAGCTCCTGGGTTAAAAAATACCAGATGCCCAAGAGCTTCAATGTCGGGCCCATCAGGACAGACCTGTGATAAAACCTCACGTTATGGTTTAACATTGATGGCAAGTTACAAGATATGAAGTGGACACGAAATTTTGTACCAATTTCTGACCTTAAATCCCTAAGTTTGACCTTGAGCTTTGAGATTGTGTGCAACAAGTCGTCTGTTTATGGTGAACATAATTCGATGCAGTTCGGTTAGGTGATTTACCAGACAGCGTCCTCTGTAATTTGGAATATTGAAGTTGCAATTAAATCAAGCTAAGATTCTTGCATCCGACACTTCATAATGAGTTCTTTTTTTTTCTGCAAGACAGAAATAGCAATTGGCATAAGAATTACATGTTACTATTAAAAATTAAGATTTAAGCGATAAAAACAAACACCTAGGCATTTTCTATTAAAATATATTAAATAAAAATAAAGAATTAATCATTCATTATAGGCCATAATAAATTAATTGCTGGATCATCATCCCCGGTCGCCCCCTTATTTTCATGTCGCCCCGACCCTTTTTATTTTCATAAATAAATTGCTTTGAAAGGCAATAAAAAAGTATGAGTAACTGCACTTTTGAGTGAGTAGGAAGGAGCACGGCAAACAAAATTTTTTAAAGGACAGCCTAATGACAATTGTGATCATTTAGGAGATTATTCTTGATTTCATTTTTTATGAACTTTAGAATGGTATTAGAAATTTTACTTGAAAAGAAAATAGCTAAATATAATATGGAAATTTACCATGTTAGTGTCATTCTCATCTTTCTTAATGATCGGTATTTTACTTTGTATTTTCTTTTATTGTTCGGCTTTTAAAAGTATGTACTGCATTGAATATTTGTCTCAAAGTCAAAATGTTGTTCTCCAAAGGGAAGAGTATAAGGTTTATATTGTCCAAGTGAGTCAGTGTTGAAAAGCACTTAATTACCTTGCGACTCTACAGTAATTATAAAGTGCTATATCTCCACACAAACACAAAGGAGACTCAACCATATTTCATTAATATATATAAATATATAAGTGCAGGCAACATTCATAGCATGTAGAACACTGCCATAAGACCATTGTACAAGGATGCATTTTCATTTAGTTAATGAGATTAAGCTGACAAATCATGTTAACAATATCATACTGTAAGTAGCCTAATGACTAATCTTGGCTCTATTCTTTACAAATGGTATCATTAATTTGAATAACAAATTAGGTTAAACTGATTAAAAGTTTGAATATTTAGTATAATTTTTTTTTGCCATCAAGGGCTAACAGATGATCAGTTTACCATACCATTCTTTCCTGGGATCCTGAAATGTTAACCAATACTCAAGCATACAAATCTCCGCAATTTACTGATAACTGAATTTCCATGAGAGGTCAAAAGGGTTACAATCAAGAGATTTCATCTTCTCAAGAACCAGTCAGTAAAATTTAGTCAGTATTTTTTTTCATGTATGTTCTAAATTTGAGTTGATACAAATCAAGGGGCTGGGATGTGTAGAGGTTCTGTAAGGGGAGTTTTATATAAAGTAGTGCATACCCCCCAAAAAACCGCCCCCTCCCTCAACATTCTTTGGAAAATAAAATGACTTATTCCTCAGGAAAGAAGTTGGGTCTTTAATCTAAACTAAACATCCCTCTCATTTTCTATATGACATGTAATTATTTTGTCTTGAGTTTACAGCACCAGCTTCTTGACCTCTCCCAAAGAAACTAACTTGTCTTTATAAGCCTTCAGTTATTTGGTTCATCTATAATTTTTCTTTCAATTATTTTAGAATAACGCTCAAACCAATAAAACAAAAACAGTATCAAAGTCACATTAAACAATGGCTGAAGGAGCCCCAGCAGTAGCTGATATCCCGCAAGGATACCCTCTGGAAATATTCGTGAACACCCACCTTGATGAAAACTTCAAATGTAACTTGTGCAATTATATATTACGAGATCCGGTTCAGTCATTCTGTGGACACAGATTCTGTAAATCATGCGTGGAATTTCACGTCAGGTAAAACCTAGTTTTACTGTAACAGTTATGTTTGTAATGGTGTTTACTGTAATGTTTGTAATGGTGTTTTCTCTCGTGTTTGTAATGGTGTTTACTGTCATGTTTGTAACGGTGTTTATTCTAATGTTTGTAATGGTGTTTACTGTCATGTTTGTAATGGTGTTTACTGATATGTTTGTAATGGTGTTTATTGTAAAGTTTGTGATTATGTTTACTGTCATGTTTGTAATGGTGTTTACTGTCATGTTTGTAATGGTGTTTACTGTCATGTTTGAAATGGTGTTTACTGTCATGTTTGTAATGGTGTTTTCTCTCGTGTTTGTAATGGTGTTTACTGTCATGTTTGGAACGGTGCTTATTCTAATGTTTGTAATGGTGTTTACTGTCATGTTTGTAATGGTGTTTACTGATATGTTTGTAATGGTGTTTATTGTAAAGTTTGTGATTATGTTTACTGTCATGTTTGTAATGGTGTTTACTGTCATGTTTGTAATGGTGTTTACTGTCATGTTTGAAATGGTGTTTACTCTCATGTTTGTAATGGTGTTTACTCTCATGTTTGTAACTGTGTTTAGTGGTATGGTTGTAATGGTGTTTACTGTTGTGTTTGTAATGGTGTTTACTGTCATGTTTGTAATGGTGTTTACTCTAATGTTTGTAATGGTGTTTACTGTCATGTTTATAATGGTGTTTACTGATATGTTTGTAATGGTGTTTATTGTAAAGTTTGTGATTATGTTTACTGTCATGTTTGTAATGGTGTTTACTGTCATGTTTGTAATGGTGTTTACTGTCATGTTTGAAATGGTGTTTACTGTCATGTTTGTAATGGTGTTTACTCTCATGTTTGTAACTGTGTTTAGTGGTATGGTTGTAATGGTGTTTACTGTTGTGTTTGTAATGGTATTTACTGTCATGTTTGTAATGGTGTTTACTGTCATGTTTGTAACGGTGTTTAGTGGTATGGTTGTAATGGTGTTTACTGTTGTTTGTAATGGTGTTTACTCTCATGTTTGTAACGATGTTTAGTGGTATGGCTGTAATGGTGTTTACTGTTGTGTTTGTAATGGTGTTTACTGTCATATTTGTAATGGTGTTTACTGTCATGTTTGTAATGGTGTTTACTGTCATGTTTGTAAAGCTGTTAACTGTCATATTTGTAATGATGTTTACTGTAATGTTTGTAATGGTGTCTACTGTTATGTTTATAATGATGTTCACGGTTATGTTTGTAATGGTGTTTACTGTCATGTTATTAATGGTGTTTACTGTCATGTTTGTAAAGCTGTTAACTGTCATGTTTGTAATGATGTTTACTGTAATGTTTATAATGGTGTCTACTGTTATGTTTATAATGATGTTCACGGTTATGTTTGTAATGGTGTTTACTGTTATGTTTGCAATGATGTCTACTGTTATGTTTGTAATGGTGTTTACTGTTATGTTTATAATAATGTTAACTGTTATGTTTGTAATGGTGTTTACTGTAATATTTGTAATGGTGTTTACTGTTATGTTTGTAATGATGTTTACTGTTATGTTTGTAATGATGTTTACTGTTATGTTTATAATGGTGTTTACTGTTATGTTTGTAATGGTGTTTACTGTTATGTTTGTAATGGTTTTTGCTGTCATGTTTGTAATGGTGTTTACTGTCATGTTTGTAATGGTGTTAACTGTCATGTTTGTAATTTGCGAAATAACTTTAGAATACCACAAGCTGCTGAATAACAAAGGTTGTTCTGTGTAATTATGTATTTATACAATTGTTGTTTTCTCTCCCCACAGAAACAACGCCCAGGTGTACTGTACCCATTGTAAGAATGAGGATCAAGGGGATGAGGACTACAGTATCCTGTCTATAGATCAGGTATGGGGCAACAATAGGGTTGATATTATTATATTATAACATGTAGGACTACAGTATCCTGTCTACAGATCAGGTATGGGGCAACAATAGGCATGGTATTATTATAAACCTGTATAATCTATCACCTCTGTTGGACAGCCACTCATCATATGGGGCCACATTTGCTATTTCGCATATTATACTTTCAGAGCAAATTAACCTGTATTAAGCAATAACCTGTCTTAAAAGACCACTGCTTTTTCTTACATAGTTTTAACTGTAACTGTAGGTCAACGCTTATTCCTTCACATCAGATGTGTTTTGTTGCTGCTGAAGATTCATAGAAATACTTAAAATGTTCCAAATTCCATTTAACTATAGCTGTTATACGAGATTTGCTAAAAAAATGTGTGGACTTCTGTAATTATTCAACATTTAATATAGCACATGAATAAAAATTATATTGTGATAAAAAGTATAAATTTGGATTTCTTCTATGCAATTGCTAAGTTTCGTATCTATATTGAAAACAATTAAATGTAGCAACAGTGCTAGGAAACTGTATGTAATTTTTACCTGATGCAGTCTCTATATATACATCATGATTTTGTACGCAGATGTTTCCAGACAATGCCGTCAAAAGGGAGATGTCCAAACTTGCTGTGATGTGTGTGAACCATGGCTGTAAGTGGCAGGGAACATTTAAACAGTTTGAAGTATGTACCATTATATGATAATTTTCTTTGTCAGTAGCACTTCTGACTTTAAATCCAGGGGTCGAGGGTTCAATTCTCTTCCTGGCCATAATCTCCATGATCGATATGCAACATTGGTACACATTGTCATTCGACTCTGACCACTGATTCATGTACAAAAGTTATCCAGTAACTTGCTGAAATGTGTGTGCTTGAGTACTGGAGGACCTTCCAGGATGATGCATAAAACGGTGCAATATGTATTTAAAAAAAGATACATTATTTTCAGGGTCGAGGTCACATGTAAAGGTCTGTCATATTGTTTCAACAATGTTTCACGGGTATAATAATGGTGTTGGTTTGAGACACTATTATGAGACACAATCTGGTATGTTGTATGGTGTATTGTGTCACTTGTATGGTGTATTGTGTCACTGGTATGTTGTATGATTATTGTGTCACTTGTATGGTGTATTGTGTCACTTGTATGGTGTATGGTGCCACTGGTATGTTGTATAGTGTGTTGTGTCACTTGTATGGTGTATTGTGTCTTGTGTCACTGGTATGCTGTATGGTGTCTTGTGTCACTGGTATGTTGAATGGCATATCATGTCACTGGTGTGTTGTATGGCGTCTTATGTCATTGGTATGGTGTATTGTGTTGCTTGTATGTTGTATGGTGTATTGTATCACTAGTATGTTGTATGGTGTCCTGTGTCACTTGTATGTTGCATGGTGTCTTGTGCCACTTGTATGGTGTATTGTGTCACTTTAATGGTGTTGGTGTCTTGTTCACTTGTATGCTGTATAGTGTATTGTGTCACTTGTATGATGTATTGTGTCCTGTGTCATTGGTATGTTGTATAGTGTCTTGTGTCACTGGTATGTTTTATGGTGTCTTGTGTCACTGATATGTTTTATGGTGTATTGTGTCACTTGTATGGTGTATTGTGTCACTGGTTTGTTGTATGGTGTCTTTTTGTGTCACTTGTATGGTGTTTAGTGTCTTGTGTCACTGGTATGATGTATGTAGTCTTGTGTCACTGGTATGGTGTTTGGTGTCTTGTGTCACTGGTATGTTGTATGGTGTCTTGTGTCACTCATATGGTGTACATTGTCTTTTGTGATTGGTTGTTTTGTGTCACTGGTATGTTGTCTTGTGTTACTGATATGCTGTATGGTGTCTTGTGTCACTGGTATGGTGTCTTGTGTCACTGGTATGGTGTCTTGTGTCACTTGTGTATGTTGTTTTGTGTTACTGGTATGCTGTTTTGTGTCACTGGTATGTTGTCTTGTGTAATGGTATGCTGTATGGTGTCTTGTGTCACTGGTATATTGTCTTGTGTCACTGGTATGTTGTATGGTGTCTTGTGTCACTTGTGTATGTTTTCTTGTGTTACTGGTATGTTGTTTTGTGTCACTGGTATGTTGTTTTGTGTCACCTGAATGATGCATGGTGTCTTATGTGATTGGTTTGCTGAATGGTGTCTTGTGTCACTGATTACAAAATGTTGTAGAGTGTTTTATGTCACTTTCAAAGTTTCAGACAATTGTTTTAAAGGCACCTGCTTGAAAATGCACTCTGAGCACCATCACATCAAAGTATTATAATTTATGGCAGGCATCTGGTTTTATTTCTTTACCTTGTCGCATTATAGTAACTCAGGATCAACAACTCCAAAAACTGTCCTCTTAAATGTAAGCAACAAGCAAGAAAGTTTTTTTACCATGGTTTGTCCAGGCTTGGGATTGAACCAACAGCCTCCCATGCACGAGTTCTCGTGGACAAAAGCCAGAAGTACTTTTGCAATGGCGTTGTCTATCTGTCATTTGTTTGCTGTCATCGTCCGTTAATGTCTGCTATATTTTTGAAATTTGTTTCAACAAATCAAGAGGCTGGACTATATAAAGGTCCTTTAAGGGAACTCTTCTTTTATCTTTACAAATGAATGGTATGGAACACTAGACAGGTTTTTATAAAATGCTATACAATCATGATTCAAATCAAAGAACCCTTTTTCCAAAATTACATTGAAGTCACCACAGCATTGTTTTTGTTATAATTTTGAATACATGGTTAATACATTTAATTGGAAAAAATATTTTCCAAAAGGTGTGTGTTATATTATGCAGTTTAAAAAATTAAACTTCAACTGCCAGAAATTCTAGAGATGAGCTTATGAGGTCATGCACTATAAATTGTAAAATACACATGTATCTGTGTTTATACACATTTCAGCAGTGAGAACTGGTATATTTTTAGAACACTGAACCTTAACTGACAGGTAAAGAAAACAACTGTTGTACAATAGCCACTCCTACATAACTGTCTGCCCTGGCAGTAAATGTTGGGCCATTAAGATGACCCCCACCCTCGAAAGGGCTCATAATTTTGTGAAATTTTCAAAAATCATATGATCACTTATATTAGCCAGTAGAGCAGTCACAGACCCTCTTGTTTAATATATAAATGAAGATGTCTTATTCCATTATAAATAGTAACACCAAAAAATGTATCTTTTTGTACAACAGGACCACTTCATTTTTTCATGTGGATAGGTTGGTACCTAATTTTTTTTTTTTTTGCAAAATTTTTATTTTGCATAGTCATTTTAAACAAAAACAAAAATCATGTAAAAATCTTGTTAAACGCCTCAAAAGTCAATAAAAAAGATTGGGTAGCGGCAACGTAGAGTGTAGGTAGGAGCATGGCAAACAATTAATTTTTTTAAAGACGGCCATATTTTTTTTTAATGGGGTTTAATGCCATTTTCAACATATTTTAGGTTATATATGGCATATCCAGTTATATTGGTGGGGGAAGACCTCAGAATGAATCTGATTAGAACCACTGTCCTTCCAAGTAACTGGTAAACATTTTCACACAGAGTTTTTTAGCTCGATGGATTCAAACCTACAACCTTACCGGTGAAAGGTAAGTGATCTTGAGATGGCGCCTTACACCACTCGACAACGTGAAATCTATTTTGTAACTTATCAAATGAGTCATGAACTTTCATTTGATCCATTATACTGGTTACATGGTGTTGATTTATCTTAGAAAGAGTGCATCTATTTTATGAATATTTTAATCATCTTGGGACCTGGGAGCATTAGGAAAATGGAAAATTCTCATTTTCTTATCTATAATGTCCTTCAGGTCTCACTACACAGTTGAATTTTGATTGTTCTATATAAAATAAGGTCTAGGATTTCAATGGTAAAAAAAGAATTCCACATAGAATTATTTTTTGTTCATAGCAGGAATGTATACCCATATAAAAATGCATAAAAACTGGTTGGTTGTCCACGTTGTTTTTTTTTTTAAAGAGAGTGCAATGACACCCTGAGCTTTTTTGAAAAAAGAAGTCCTCAAATGCTCATAAGTTCTTTCATATGTTGAAATCCTATAAAAGTCACTTTTTTAACACCAGTGATGTCTTATTGCAGTATATGCTATGCCAACCTTTGTTCTCCTCATCTGCAGCAAGAAATCTCACAACCACTATTAACCATTATGAAAATATTTCATAACCAATGTACATAGGCCTTTTTTTAAGCATAAGAATCTTGCTACCGTGGGAAAAAAGGGGCATAACTGTGTAGTGAGACTTTCATAGGCTCAGTTCATTAAAAATTTGAAATCAGGTGAGAGACTTATGGGCCTCTTGTTAATTCATTAAACCAATAGATATAATGTTTTGGAGGAAACATGGAACTGCTTTACCTGGTGAAACTGTTGAATCATGTATTTATTGTAATATATATGTATACATCTACAGGAACACTTGAAGTCATGCCCAAAACAACTATTGAGATGCGAGGCTTGTGGAAAAAATAAGATTCTGAGAGAGCGGTTAAGTAATATTATTTAATGCAGTATAACGTATCTCTCCCCACGGTTGGTTAAGATTTAATATTATTTTATATAGTATCACGTATCTCTCCCCACGGTTGGATGAGATTAAATAATAATATTATATACAGTATCATGTATCTCTCCCCACGGTTGGTTGAGATTTAATAATATTTTTTTATACAGTATCACGTATCTCTCCCCACGGTTGGCTGCGATTAAATAATAATATTTTATACAGGATCATGTATCTCTCCCCATGGTTGGTTGAGATTTAATAATATTATATTATACAGTATCACGTATCTCTCCCCATGGTTGTTTGAGATTAAATAATAATATTGTATACATTATCACGTATCTCTCCCCACGGTTTGTTGAGATTTAATAATATTATTTTATACAGTATCACGTATCTCTCCCCACGGTTGGTTAAGATTTAACAATATTATTTTATACAGTATCACGTATCTCTCCCTACGGTTGGTTGAGATTTAATAATATCATTTCATACAGTATTACGGTTGGTTGAGATTTAATAACATTACTTTATACAGTATTACTGTTAGTTGAGATTTAATAATATTATTTTATACAGTATCACGGTTGGTTGAGATTTAATAATATTATTTTATACAGTATCAGGGTTGATTAAGATTTAATAATATTATTTTATATAGTATCATGTATCTCTCCCCACAGTTGGTTGAAATTCAATAATATTATTTTATACAGTATCACGTATCTCTCCCCACAGTTGGTTAAGATTTAACAATATTATTTTATACAGTATCTGTATCTCTCCCCACGGTTGGTTGAGATTTAATAATATTATTTTATACAGTATTACGGTTGGTTGAGATTTAATAATATTATTTTATACAGTATTATGGTTGGTTGAGATTTAATAATATTATTTTATACAGTATCATGTATCTCTCCCCACAGTTGGTTGAAATTCAAAAATATTATTTTATACAGTATCATGTATCTCTCCCCACGGTTGGTTGAGATTAAATGGTATTATTTTATACAGTATTACGGTTGGTTGAGATTTAATAATATTATTTTATACAGTATCGCGTATCTCTCCCCACGGTTGGTTAAGATTTCAAGACATATTTTTCACTGAGAAGTGTCCGCAGCTGGGCATTTGATAGAGTGTTAGCTGCACATGCAAGAGGTCAAGAGTTTGATCCCAGATTCAACCTAATGGCCTCTCTTAAACAGCACTCAGCTTTTTTTTGTAAGCTCTGAGCTTACTTGGCAATTCAGACAGCTACAATATACTAGAATTGTCCGCCATGAGCTGGTATAAAGTTCTGCCTTTAGATCACTTGCCTCTGGCCATTGGAGTTGTGGATTCAAGCCCAGGTCGGTCCAAAGACATAATAGGGGAAAATGTGCTAGTTAAATTGTGAGAGAAATGAGGATTTAAATCAGATTCATGTATGTACAATGAAGTCTTCCTCCTCCAATAAAACTGGATGCTTAATATTGGTATTACAATACTTGCTGAGCAGAATTATAAACGACTTAAACAGCTACTAATAGTTTTGGCAAAACTCTTTCAAACACAACTTTTATCCATTACATGTCATGAACTTTCACTTTGAATGCCTGGACTAGCAATGTATTTGCAAGTACTCACCACAAAAAATTCATTCATTCATGTTAATTGTTTACTTTATGTTTATTGTTTATTTCATGTTCTTCCCCAGATGCAGCATCACATGGACAATGAGTGTGACAACATCACTTGTCCTTCGGGATGTGGACAGGTATGTTGTTCTTTGGTTGATCATATTATATAAGTACTTTATAGGGTCAAAAATAAGGGTCCTCTGTGGCTGAGTGGTCCAAGGCACTATCATCTTACCTCTCACTGCTCTGGTCATGGATTCAATTTCAAAGCAAACCTTGTATGTGAGAAAGTTTGTCAGTTACTTGCGGAAGAACGGTTGTTCTGCTCAGATTCAATCTGAGGTCTTTCTACATTAATATAACTGGATATGCCAATATATAACTTAATACTATAGACTGCATTATCACATTTCCTTCTCTGCTCAATGTGATCATCTTCCAGTCAATATATTAGTTCATACAGCTCCAAAGTGAACATGATACCGAACCCAAAAGTTGCAATATTCTATACTATAAACAATAATTTGATTGACTTCTCTTTTTCAATATCTGAGGAAGCCATTCTATGGTACATTCTTAGAAGTATAAACATACACCCTTGTACCAAGTTATATTCCCATAAATGTAAGCATGCACAGAAAATCACAAATTGCACCAAAACTTTAAAGCAGAGTTTAAACACAAAATATAACATTTTCACCCTGCATTATGACCTTGACTTTCAAGTTAGGAGCACAATATTTTATATACTGCCTCAGAGTATAAGAATACACAATTATGCAAAGTTCCATCCATACAGCTGCAAGCAATGCTGCTATTATGCAGACTTAATTATGAATTGCTTGCACCAAAACTTAATGGTTTAAAGGCAAAATTAATATTACCTTTTCACCCTGCAATTAACCTTGTTACCCCCTGAAATGTTACATACTGCCTCAGATAATAAGCATGCACACCTATACTGAACAGAACACTAGCTAACCCCACCTGACATGTTGTGTATATAGTTCTCAAAAAGTATCAAAGCAATTTCTTTGATATTTGAACTTGAATAAGAAATAACATTAAGAAAACAATGATTAAGTCTGTATTATACAATTTTAAAGTAACTGAAATAGTAACATAATTATTGAAATGGGTAGTCAAAATCAGATTTCAAAAGATAGGAAAACAAGAGGCCCACAGGCCTTAACGATCACCTGATTATCAAAAAATTCACATAATCTATCCAGTTATAAGAAATATTTTTTTTGGTCAATTTCTCTTATATAGATTTAGTAAAGTAGGCCCCACCACCAGGGCCAAACCATGAGACCCAGAGACATGCAATGCACAATTTTTATAAAGGACCCATCTATGTCCATAATCTTGCTCACCATTTTGTTTCCCAGTGTTTCCTATATTAAGAGGAAGATTTTCAAAGTTTACCGTGAATTTGACTGTTTTGGCTCAACCCCCAAGACCCAAGGGGCGTGGGGACCATGCAATTCACAATTTTCATTCATGGGTATCACCCAACATATTCATTATACACCTCCAATGACTTGCTGTGAGGGGCACAAATCACCGATGCTGATATGTAATTTGTTTCATAAAAGTAAAATAGTATAAAAGTAACTTTTTACTCACCATTTCCAAAACTATCCAGATACAAAATTTTAAAATACCTACAATACACTGTCACATTGCCATAATTTGTAAAAAAAAAATGCTTGATTTATGCATATTCCTTTTGTTCTAGTGAGCATTTTAAACTGATAAAAAAGTTTTAATTAAGCAAATTTTGTCATACATTTTCAGATTGAAAAGAGCAAGTTACAGGACCATTTCAATGCCAATGTTCCTCTGCACATGACCTGGATGGTACAGAGTATTGCCACAACACAGAGTCAGGTAAATCAGTTACAGATTTCATCCAGCACTGGCCTCAGTGACCTCGGAGCCAAAGTTCAGAATCACATTCAAGAAATAGAAAATAGAATCGCTGCAATCGAAAAGATAAAAAACTTTAGAAGACAGAATAAGGAGACAACAGACCAGAACACACAGAAATTAAGAACATTGGAAAGAACACTGGCTTTGAAAGATATTGCTATAGCAGAACTTGATTTGAGGGTACAATCACTGGAGTCGGCCAGTTATGATGGATCATTTGTTTGGAAGGTGACAGAGTTCAGCAAGAAACAACAAGATGCTCTTGCTGGGAGAAGTATCAGTCTCTACTCTCCTTTCTTCTATACAAGTCGTAGAGGATTCAAGATGTGTGCACGCCTCTATCCTAATGGAGATGGAATGGGAAAGGGTTCGCACCTTTCTCTTTTCTTTGTCGTGATGAGAGGACATTACGACGCCCTGCAGAGCTGGCCCTTCAAACAGAGAGTATCGTTTTGCCTGGTGAACCAGAATGGTGCAGAGCATGTTTTGGATTCTTTTCAGCCAGATCCACAAAGTTCTTCATTCATGCAACCAACATCGGACATGAACATAGCAAGTGGATGTCCACTGTTTATTCCACTGGAGTCTTTGACAAATCCATCTGATGGTTTTATAAAGGATGATACAATATTTATCAAGGTCACAGTGGATACAAATGATCTTTGTGAACCACTCACCAGCACTGATGAAAGAATTAAAGTTTTCTCCGTGAGTGTATAGCTTTAAGGGAGTATATTGGCATCTGACACTCAACATGATGTTGTAATAACAGTGTAGAAATATATACCTGGTATATAACTTACGAATTCGGGTATGCAAAGTATACAATTATATTGCCCCTTTTCAAAAACTACTTGTACATCATAATGTTTAGCTTTCACCATGGATACAAATGACCTTCATGAACTAGACTAATCAGCAATAATGAAAGAATTAAGGTTTTCTCCCTGAGTGTATAGCTTTAAGAGAGTATATTGGCATCTGACACTCAACATGATGTTGTAATTACAGTGCAGATATATATATACCTGGTCAGGCCTTCTAAAATTCCAAAATGCAAATCGGTCCAGGTTTTTTACTACCGTAAGAATCACACTTATTTTTAAAAAAATCACTATATGATATATGCATACCCCACCCACCATGTCAGCTGCACCATGTTTTTTCTCCGGTTATTCATTAATAGGGAACTTTTTCAAGTTTATTTCTGTATTATTTATAACATACTTTATCACAATGTGTACATTTTAATGACCGACATTATGTTTCCGCTTTACTGGATAATTTACATTATATTAAAAACGCTCGATCGAACCGGAAGTGTCGCAAAAGTACCGGAAGCTGCGTGAAATAATCACCGTGGGAAGCAATGTAACAGTTCCTTCAACTTTTTATTTTTGATATGCGTTGTGCTGTATCTAGCCAATACGTACAATTACCAAAACCAACTCGTATATATAATTAAAGTTATTTTTTAATAAAAATGAAACAAACAAGTAACACTGCACATTTTATCAAATATTTTAATGACGCAAACAATATTCGGTCCGACCGTCCCAGCTTTGGCTAGCGGTATATCAAAGAAATTACGGACGCAAACACAATCTTTTGATGAACCGACAGAACGCTATGGGTAGCTGATCACACATTGAAGGCGTGCTACATAGCAATAGACTCTTCCGATAAACTCCCCTTAATATCGTTAATGGTTTAGTCAAAATTGACATCCTTTCGCACAGCAGGTGACAAAACAATTGGATTATTTTGCCGCTAGGCGTATTTCACAGGTCAGTATAGCATGGTAAGAGCAATTTATGAGATTTTATACGACTGATAGAAAATATCTGGACCGATTTTTTATTTAACTTTGAAAATATCTTGACCGATTTTTTAATATCTGGACCGATTTTTTATTAAACTTTGAAAATATCTGGACCGATTTTTTTATTAAACTTTGAAACGAAAACCGGTTTTGAACTTCAGAAATCGGTCCAAAAACGGAAAAACCGGCAATTTTAGAAGGCCTGTACCAGGTATATAACTTACGCATTCGGGTATGCAAAGTATACAATTATATTGCACCCTTTACAATTGATGTAAACACTAACAAATAGGCAATGGTCAAATTTTTTAAAGAATCTACTTACTAATAATTAACTGCTTTTTTTTGTTAAGGTACACTCGGGTCTCGTTATTATGCAGTAGCCGGGATCTATGAAATGGAACCCCGACATACAAAGAACTGCGCTTTATTATTTGGCAATACGGTTTCCGGTTGAAGTACCGTAAACAAACATGCGAAAATGTGTGATATATATGACAGATCAATGTTTGTCGGCGTAAATCCATTAAAAGCCATGTTGTTTACAACAATAAGAACCTATCATTTCAGTTGAAATCCTGTTGAAAACATCAATTTTAAATTTGAGAGCCATAGAAAAATCGCGTTCTAACGAGTTTTACGTTTTATCGGACCACGTTATAACCAAAGTGTACCTAACAAATATTGAAACAAAGTGAGATCATCAAGGTACAAAGGTTTGACCAGACTACATCAACGTAACATTACATTGAAACGTTACATTGAAAATATTGTTGACACAATTACTTGTGCACATGTTTTAAAATGTTTATTTCAACCAGTATGTGTGTGCAAGGAAATTTTCAGAAATACAAAGCTATGTTTGAAATGTTTAAGGAGACCAAAGTAAATATTACACAATATTTTCTAACATCTGCCGATAAACTATTTTCTGTGTATAACATATACAGAAAATATCCAATTGTTGCTTTTGAGTCTCATTTGCCAATATACTCCCTTAAAATGGTAATAATACGCACTACGTCGCCAAAGGGAACTAAGAAAATATAATGCACTTGGTTCTTGAATGAGCAAATTTTGATTATAATTATCTGGGTTACGACTCTTAAATTATGAAAAACTGCTTTATTTCATCTTGTGTGCACTCTTCACACCCCAAGGTGTATCTTGGATCTTCACCAGTTTTTTGTAACATTTATAACCTAATACTTAACATTCTCTATTAATGTTATGAACAGGCCAAATTTGATAATAAATACCAGAGTTGTGGCCCTTGAATTATTAAAAATCCATTTTTGTGAAACACCCTTCTGTGCCACTTATGAGTGATTTAGGATGATGCTCAACATAATATACTTTTGTCAACCCGTTTAATAAATTCAATAATAAATAACGTTACAAGCATTCCTGTAGATCCTCTATTTGTAATTTACTGATATTTGCAATGCTCTTTTAATGGCAAAGAAAATTAAAATTGTTTTATCCAGGAGTTGACACTACATTGGTCACCATTCATTACATAGGATGTTTGAAAGGAATATAAATAGAAGAAAAACTTGGAAATTAGGAAAACTTTGACAGGTGCCAGAAATATGTGCAGCTGTCTTCAATATATATCCAGTATTGAATCATGAATTCATTCTGCCTTTTGTTTTATTTTGTATTCGTCTGATTTTATGCATAGTTTTAATTTTTATTTTTCATGGAGAAATGCTATGAATTCTTTTTTTTAATGGAAGTCTTTATCATGATGTATTTTAGTGTAAAGGAATGTTCTCGTTTGGCGGTACAGCATAACTTCAACAATGTAATGTCCGTTCGTTCCAATTAAATGAATACAAGATTAGTTAATGATGTTTTTTGTTGGACTACTTTATAACAATTCTCTCCCCATGCAGTAACATACAAGATATTAACATACAGTGGAGTAACTCATGAATATGTGGCCACCTCTAAATGCTGGATACTACAAATAAGGTCCTCCATGGTCAAGTAGTCTCAGGCGCCGTCTCAAGATCATTTACCTCACTGCCAAGGTCGTAGGTTCGAGTCCAGTTCAGTCTAAAACACTTTATGTGAAAAAATTTGCCAGTTACTTGTGGAAGGATGGTGGTTCTGTTTGGATTCATTCTGATGTTTTCCTTCATCAAACACCTCAAACACTGTGTCTCATTATCATTCGTCTCTCACCACTGATTCAAGTGGGAAAGTTATCAGTTACTTGCGGAGACGGGATGTGCTCGAGTACTGGTTAATCCCAGGAAACAGTGGTTAGGTTAACTGATCGTCTGTTAGCCCTCGATGGCATAAAAATGAGGCTAAATATTCAATCAATCAATCAATCAATCAAACCTTCATCAATAAACCTGAAATGTGTTGAATATGACGTTTAACCCCTTAACCCTTTACTCTATAGATATGCATTTTCCCGCACCAATCACAGAAAACCTTTGAAAACAGTGCAGGAAGCAATCTGTATACTTCCTGCAATGTTTTCCACATTGTCAGTTAATATAAACATAATTCACCCATTGCTGATATGTGGTGAATTAAAGCTTTCAATTTGGAAGAGTACAGAAAAATGCTTTTGGAGCAAAGGGTTAAAAAACAAAAAAAAACTTTAACAGGATAACGGTAAAAAAGATTTTAAGGAAGACTAATGTTAGGTAAAATAAAAGGAATATAAAACTTGTTTAACTGCTTCTTTTTATAAAACAGTTTCACACTAACTAGAAAAAAACACAACCATGACTATTTGTTTATGTATTTAGTTCAGCTTTTAGATAGTTTCAGTTTTCTAAGTAACAGAATCTGTTATCATTATACATTTTTTGTCCATTGAACAACAATGCTGGACCCTTTTATGTCAGATGGTAACATGTCTGACTATCAATCCAGGGGTCGTGAGTTTGAATTCCTGCTCAGTCACAGGTGATGATTGATGTTTAACATTGCATCTCTCATTGCTGATCGTATTGGCAAGGTTATCCTTTACTTGCGGGTATAGGTGTGATGAAGTACTGGTTGACCTTTCAGGATCCCAGGAAATAGTGCTTAGGTTATAAATGCTGCTAAATATTCAATCAGTCTATCAATAGAACAACAATACTGATTAATACAAGTATTCCAAATAAAAAGTTTTCCTTTCATGAAAAAAGAGAATGAGTAGGAATGGATAGGTGACCATGTAGTGCCATTTGCATTTTGTAGATTACATTTAGTATAACTTATTTCTGCATCAGGGTTGCATTTAACAAAAAAAAATCAAATTAAAGTCAGTTGTGAATGTGAAGTATGAAATATTCATAATATTTTGCATAGTCATCAGCATGAATTTAATATGGTATTTTCAGAGAAACCGTTCTCAAACATAACAGGTAAGTTTTGTGCTGGAACTAGATTTTTATCTTAGTTCGAAGACTTAGCATCTATAGTAAAAACTTCAAAAGCCTTCTTGTCAGAATCTACTGACCCGATTTTGATGTAATTTCACTGACATTTACCATGGGTGAACCTCTACCAAGTTTGAACTCTTCTACACATCTGTTACATCTTCAAAACAAATCAAAATTCTAACTACTTGCCCATCTCATCTTTCTGGAATTTTGAGCATACATGTATTATATAATCTTCTTATGTTGGGTGACTCAAGGTTAGTCAGGTGAGCCATAAAGGGCCATCTTGGCCCTCTTGTTCAAATCTTATTTGGGTTAACATTTAAAATTTTATGAACGATATATACTTTACCTTTACAAACTAATTACTATTTTTATTGTAAGTTGTTTTGTGAAATGCAACCCTGGTCAGTAAAGTAGTGCCAGGAAGAATAAGTTCTCAGTTAGATAGCGATCATTTCGAACCATTTAAACAAGCAGTAAATAGATAATGTGATTGTAGGGTATGAGTGGGTTGTATTTTCATTAGGCCCAGGGGAAATACTGTCTGTGTTAAGGATAAGGTTACCAAAGAACTAGGGTAAGTAGGTAATTTTTTTTTTTTTTTTTAATTTTTAACTTATTTTTATTTCATGGAGAAAAATGACACTAAATATTCAAACAAAACAATTGATAAATTTTCATTCGCCACATTCATGTTTATATCCATGATCATTTAACTGTACAAATCATTATTTCCTTCGATCTTAATTTCTATCGTACCAATAAATACTGATAGAAATTATTACATTTATTGTCATAAATGACCTCAAAATTAATGCAAATATGATTGTTTTCAACCATAAACAAGAATTATGACTCTTTCCAAAATTCTGACAATGTTGAGGTTCAGTACACACTTACAGCGTAATCTAACTTTATGTCTGCATGGTGTGGATATATTGATTTAAAGAAATAATTTTAAGTAAAAACTATCCATATTGCCATGTATCTCTATGCTGTTACTACAGCTTCTGGATATTTTCAAATATTCAAACAAACTGATTGTGTTCTTGTAGATATATCAATTTCAAAATTGCCATTGGTATGCAGGCCAAATGTTGCAATATTGTATAAGTATTTTTCTTGTTCAAACTTAACATAAATGCGTAGATAAGTATAAAATATATTGTGCTAAATTTTATATTTATGTTGTTCGTTTTACATACTTATGGTTAATCTAAGAACATGAATATAAAAATGTACAACAAACATATAAAAATAATGAACACAAGAATAGTTTTACGATATTTCAATGTTTGGCTTGCTCTACATGGCTTGCTTTGAATATATTTTGTAAATACAATATTTTTTTATTGTTGCTTGAAGTGCTTCTTGACCATATTAAGACTTTACTTTATTATTTGTGTTACTCCTTATAAACTTTATGTGCTGTAAATAAAGCTTTTGCAGATTCAAAATATTTCTAGTTGTGTCTGAAAAAATCATCCATCAAAGTTTGCATTGAAATATGTTAACCAAAAATCATCATTTTGTGATATTTCAGAAAAATATGAACTGAATTTGAAAAAATGAAATACTTTTATTTATTTACCACAAAGATACTATTCAACTGATACATAATTTTTGTTTTTCCTCCAAAAAGTGTTCATGAAATGAAAATGGGCATAAGTCACTCACCAGATTTTACTGTCACTTCTTTTTAAATTTTGAGTACATGTACCATGCCCATGCCTGTAAGTTGTTTGGAAATATGTACTGGGGGTAAATAAGAAAAATCCACAGTAAGAAAATATTTGAACTGACAGTATTTTATATAGAAGTACATATAAATAAATATTTATAAGATTTAATTAAAAAAAACATTATGTTTCATTTAGCATAAAATAAATCCATATGAATTTTTCATTTAGCAGATGCCGTAAAATCCAGTAAAAATATGTAGCTCGTATTCTTCCATTATCTCACGGTTATGTTAGGACACATTCCGATTCTGTGTTTTATCGACACCTTTTCCAAAAACTCTAAAAAGGGCCATAACTGTGCCAAAATGCATCCCAGAGTTATGGTTCTTGTTTCTGTGTGTTCCATTGATGATGGTGAATACACATGCAAAGTTTCATTCATATCCAATAAGTTGTTGAATAGATATCTTAAACATAACTAAACGCAAAAGTTTAACCTGGGTGTCTAAGTTCAAAGAGGGCCATAACTGTGCCAAAATGCAATTCAGAGTTATGGTTCTTGTCTCTGTGTGTTCCATTGATGATGGTGAACCCACATGCAAAGTTTCATTCATATCCAATGAGTGGTTGCATAGATATCTTAAACTTAAACACAACTAAACGCAAAAGTTTAACCTGGGTGTCTAAGTCCAAAAAGGGCCATAACTGTGCCAAAATGCAATCCAGAGTTATGGTTTTTATCTCTGTGTGCTCCATCGATGATGGTGAAAACACATGCAAAGTTTCATTCATATCCAATAAGTTGTTGAATAGATATCTTAAACTTAAACATAACTAAATGCAAAACTTTAACCTGGGTGTCTAAGTCCAAAAAGGGCCATAACTGTGACAAAATGCAATCCAGAGTTATGGTTCTTGTCTCTGTGTGTTCCATTGATAATGGTGAACACACATGCAAAGTTTCATTCACATCCAATGAGTGGTTACATAGATATCTGAAACTTAAAAGCAAAAGTTTAACCTGAGTGTCTACAGCCGCCGCCAACAACGCCGCCGCCGCTGGGGTCATGACAAAAGCTCTCCTTGGACTTCGTCCCGGTGAGCTAAAAATTATGATATGAAAAAAAAATGTTTTTCCATTACATTCTCAATCACTTTCATAGGTGATAAAATTTGATTTAATTATAATTTAAACAAACTGACCAATTGCAATTGTCTTTTTGATCTTACCCAGTTTGATAATTGTGCATAAACACCTCAGTGAAATTTGCTTCTAATGTGTTTACATGCATCATAAAACTAAATAAAACTACCGTAAATACACACGCTTAAACAGTCATGTACCTAGCCTAGGTAACAGTTTTGCTAATAAATTAATGTCATAAATCTCGCTATTCTATTTGCTTATTAGACCGTATATACGGACGCACACTCGCTCTGGGTAAAGCGATGTGTTTTCATAACAGAAGAAGAAACGTTGATTGAATCGCAGGATTATACAATATGATTGGAATAGTGGCCAGCCAGAAGATGCGATTGCTAAGTGATAAGGGTCTGACAGCTTATGGGTATTATTTGGGATGAAATAGACTGGTCGCTGGCATGAAAGAGGTGACCGTTTAATACAAAAAGTCATGTACTTTATATAGGCAATTTACACAAGGGATTTTGAAGTGGCCGCTTAACACATGTGACCACTTATATGAGGTGGCCGCAAGGACAAGCTAGACTGTATATCATTTAAACCAAATATAAACAAATTTGGTTTGTCGCTTCTAGGGAAGATATTTGAAAATTCACAGTTTTATCCTTTGTTGGATCCAGGAGTTGCTGACCCCTTATGGATATTAAATCTCCCTGTAAGGACCTAGTCTCAACTGTTATGAGTAAAAAATACTTCAGATCTCAAGATGATTCAAATAATTCCTAAAACATTATTGTATATTATGATAAAAAGAGAATTTACTATTTTCCAAAAGTATTTCTATGTAAAATCAGTCATCTTACTGGGCCCCAATATATCCGAACCCTTTCATTTGAACAAAATCAAAATTCCTACTTATACTAAGGGATCATTTATGCCAAGTATGAATGAATTTCCTCATCAGTTCTTAAGAAGATTTTTGAAATTTCACAAATAATATTTTAGTCATAACAGTTGGGTCTGGGTCCTTTAAAGGGGATTTGATATCTATTAGGGTCAACAGGGGCCCAGAAAAGGATAAAATTGTGAATTTCAAAAATCTGACCCTAACAGATATCAAATCCCCTTTAAAGGACCCAGTCCCAACTGTTATGACTTAACAATGCTTCAGACATCAATATCACTGGAATAATACTGAAAATGTATGAGAAAAACATAATAGCCCGTTTATTTGAACCAACTTGAAACCCCTACTCATAGGGATCATTTGTACAAAATATAAACAAATTTGGTTGGTCAGTTCTTGAAAAATAGATTTTTAAATGAAAATTTCCCTATGTTAAACCCGGGGCCTGGCCAATTTTGACCCTAGGGTCATGGCTTGAACAAACTTGATAGAAATTCATTAGATGATTACTACATGCAAAATATTAAAGCTCAAAAATTTTTTTTTCAAATTATGAAAATAAACAACAACTGATAAGACTCTGGGGTAGGGTAAGCTTTAACCCTAGGTTCATGCACAGCAATGCTTCACAACAAACTTGGTAAAAATCTGTCAAGCGGTTTCAGAGAAGAAGTCGTTTGAAGCAAAAGTTAACGACAGATGACGGACACAGGGCCATCAAAACATCTTGGGTAAACACAATAGAAATATGTCCCCATTGTGACCATTTACAAATTAAAGTCGGTTGATGTTGACAAATGCAGGGCAAATGCCATTGGTGACGGCTGCAGCAAGGTCGAGAAAGCGTTCAGGCGGAGAACCTCAGACACCACTACGGAAAAAGGGTAAAAGTAAAAATTAAAATGAATTTCAGCAGTGCAGATAAAAAAATAGAATTTATGACCAAAAATTGTTAATCACATTATTGATAAAACACTGTAGAGTTAGTAATTAAGGAATTGACCAATGAGAAGGTAGTAATGAGTTGACTGATGAGAAAATAGAGCTTGAGGCCTGTTTGGTAGTGTGGAAGGCAGAACAGTAGAGAGTTTGAGAAAGACCTTGAACATATTCAGATGTTTTTGACAGTTAGTGAAAGACCTTGGTCAGGTAATCATGGTAGTCAGTGAATTAGAAATAAGAGAGCGATAGAAACAATTATTGAGAATACTAATTATTCAAACAAACAAGAGCTGTTAGAGGGACAGCGTGCTCAACTATTCGAATATTTGTCACAGAAGTACAAATTTGATTGAGACTGATGACAAATCAAAGCAAATAAGAGTTATCTAAAATTGACAAAATTGAGTAGGTCTTATAATTGCAATATATTGCATGAAGTTTCAATCAAATACATGCAGTGACTGCTGAGTTATAAAATTTCTAAGTAAAACAAAGGCCCTAATTTGCAAAAAAATCTGGCAAGAGTTATCCGACTTGATTAATTTAGTAGATGTCATGAGGCCTAAATAAAAATAGTGTTTGTTTCCCCTTGCGCGACCGACCCACGAAAAAAGCACCGACTGAAAAAATTTTATTGGGGAAAATTTCTGAGTTTTTTTTTTTAATTTTCGACCGCTCCGCGGCTTATCTTAAAAATCGGACAAGCGAGTTTTCACAATACACAGGTCTGCAAATATCTCTTTTCTATACAACACATGTGAAACTGTTGCTTAAAGACCATAACTAATCAGTAGAAACAATTGACCCCCGCGGTGTTTACTGCATTGCCCGATATTGCGACTTCGGAAAACCTCTCATGAATATTCAATTATCTATTTTTACTCCTCTAATGTGATTTGGGGGTAGCTTTGAACATAAATTAATCTATTTTAAATAATGGCTATGGTACACACAGCGTTAAGTTATCTTCTGTGACCAGGAGCCGGCAAAAGCACTCGTCCTGACGACTGGTTTTTGTCTGCGGACGAGTGATTTTTGCCAGTAACTAGTCCGTCGGACGAGTAAACCTTTTGGCAGAGATCGAAAAATAAACAATCTGAAAACTGTAAAGAAGGTAATGATCCAAAGTCGTTACGGTATTTATTCTTTCTATATTTCATTGCTGTAAATATAACTTGTAAATTTGACATTTAACGATCATCAACGCTAACTTATCATGCAATTTCTTGTCAAGTCCCAAGGACATTTTCTTTAGAAACCATTCGGCATACTTTTTTTATAAGGTATCGAGACGCGCATGCGCAGCTTTTTAATACCGGTTTAAAAATCGGACTTTTCGGTCTTCGGAATATTTCCCGGTCTCCGGAATATTAACAGTCTTTTTGCGTTTTACATGTTACGGAGGCTTGAATGCATTTACTTTTTATGTTTACCCCAAGCTGTTTGTATTCGGAACAAAAGCGATATATAAACATCAACAAACTTAATGTTTATTGCATGATCATAACGGTTAAAGCTAGTGGTGTACTTACTGTAAATGAAGTAATAAAACTATTTAAGGTAAGATAAGGTTATCACAACGTGTTTCCAAAATAGACACTATTTTACTATAACTTTTTTGGACAAGTGAGTTTTCCATACGGATGAGTACTTTTTACCAGTCCACTTGCCTGACAGACGAGTGCTTTTAAAAGTTTTTCCCGACCCCTGTTGTGAAAATGTGAACGTTGATATTTATATCGAGTATACGGTAAAGAAAAATGTGATAGGGGTATTATAGTAATACATTTATTGCTTTTTGGTTGTGTGGTTTCAGCGTATAATTTTCTTTGGCAGTCATGTCATGATTTAAATATAGTATTGAAAACAACAATTAAGATAAATTGTCTTTTTAATATTTGAAATATAGTTTACTAGTTGCACTTTTCTAGATCATAGACTGCCAAGTTTTCTTGGATGAATTGAATAGCTTTGTAGGCTTGACATTGCCATTGTTGTGTGTAATGACATTTAGTAATCATAAGAAAAGAGAAAGATATTTAAAATAATGATTCAAATTAACACCTGCTCCCACACTGCCACAGAGTGACAGAACAGATATGATAGTCAATAAAGAACAAAGACAAAATACAACTTAATAAGTTGGTCATACTTATAGAGACAAAGTCAGTTCTCCCTGAATTTCTCTCACTTCTCCCGGTCTTGTTCAAACTCTAAAACTTGTGATTTTCACATGCATATTGTTATAGGGAGCTAACCTTACATAAGAATTATTACATTTAAGTCTATTTATGTTTAATTATTTTATATTTTACCGCAAAGTGTATTGGTAATAAAAATCTGGGCAAGTGAATCTTTGATCAGGGCAAGTTAGTACTACTTCTGGTAGTTTATTTTGATAAACAATGTTCAGAAACTGTATTATTATATAGAATGACTAATACTAGAAAATTTGACTGCAGTTACTAAAACTGTTGCATTTAAAAATGCCAATGAACTATATTAAATAATGCCAATAGATTAATACTTATTATTCTATATACAGTTTCATTTTTTGATATAGTTCTGTAAGCATTTTTAAATGCCAACAGTTTAAGTAACTGCTATCCGATTTACTTATACTAGTCATATTGTATTCAGTTTCATTTGTCAATCAAAATAAACACAGTTCAGTTTATTATATATAAATGTTATACAAATACTATTCATTTTTACAGTTTTTCTTAGTTTTCAATCCTTCACTTTTACGAGCAATGTAGTTAGTATTGAGCACATTTAATACATGTAATATAAATTATGTTGTTGTATTGGAATAGCCATATCAGTTAATAAAATGTTGAGTTTCTCTGTTTATCAATACATGTATGTTTTTTTTTGGACTTCAAAAAAAAAAAAAAAAAAAAGCCTACCTACCTACCCAGTTCTAAAATCTAGGGTCGGGCAAGGGGAAACAGAGATATTTTTAAGTGTGGCCTGATTACAAAGTCATATGTAAAGTTTCAATCAAATACTTTGAGCGGTTGGTGTATAATATGGACTTGACAGTACTTGCATGCAAAACTTTAACCAAAATTGTAAGTCAAAGAAGGGCAATAATTTGCATTATATTCAGGCAAGAGTTATGTAACTTAGTTACTGTTGTATGTTTGATGACTGGAAAGGCTTGTGTAAAGTTTCAAGACAATACATGCATTCGTTACTGAGATATGGACTTGATGGTACTTGCACGCAAAACTTAGACCAGATTTTCTAAGTCAAACAAGGGCAATTATTTGCATTATATTCTAGCAAGAGTTATCTAACTTAGTTATTGTAGTAGGGTTGATGACTAGGAAGGCTTGTGCAAAGTTTCAAGGCAATACATGCAATGGTTACTGAGACAGGGACTTGCATGAAAAAATTCAACCAAGGTGTGACGCCGACGCCTGGGTGAGTAGAATAGCGCTCTTTATTCTCCGAATAGTCAAGCTAAAAATTGGTAAATTGTAAAAAAGTCATTAAAGGGCCACATTGCAATGTTAAATTAAAAAATTATGTGTTTTCACACATCACATTAAACACTAATCAACGGTGAAATACATTCCAATATAGGCAATAGTTTGCTATCATTGCAAAGAAAAATGTTGTTATTTTTGTTTGGTATCTGTTTCAACATTTTTCAGTCATATTGCAATGGTGTCTACTTGAGACAGTATTCTAAGCGCTGCCACACTGGAATAATATTCATGCCCGAGACACATGGAATGATACCCCACCTTGTCACAATATTCTGACACCGGGCAGACCAAACCTAGAACTATCCTCTAATTGCTGAACACCAAGCGAGGAAGCGTTTTCTACCACTAGACCATCGCTACAGTGCAAGGGAAGAATGGGCTGGAAGTGAGAGATAAGCAAATTAAACATCTACAAGTCTGATATTTTAAGGATAAAATATTCAACATTGATAAGTTAAATGCTATCATACAATAAAAGTTATTTTATTAACTTTTTGTATTGACAGAAATATGTGCTCTTTTCTGCTTCTGTAGAACGGATTTTGGAGTCAGAATGTGAAGTTTCTTATTGTCAAATAAATTGCATCCCGCTCTAAATGCTACAACAACTATCCTAAATCTGATAATTCTCAACTAAATGGGCCGGAATGAGTGCACCAAAATCGTTTAAATAGTTTTATAAATTTGAGACGATGAAAGCATGGGTTCCCGTGTAATTTGTGCACTTTCTAGGTATACAAATCTGCTATCATACTAAAAACAACCCTAATACAGTAAATTCCAATCTAAATAGAATGATAAATAGCCTAATTTGGATTAATAAAATGTCAATGAAACAACAACAAGAAATGTCACTGTTAAGTGTCGCATGCCCCCCAAATGGTCTGTGAAAAATAATAATATATGAAATAATAGGTAGCAATGTATCCATGAATATCAATCTCAAACAGACTGAAAGTGTTGTCAAACAAACTCAAACCTTGACCTTTGAGGTATGGGTGTGGGTCTTACTCGCGACACGTCATGATGTTATATTGAACATTTGTAGCAACTATCATTAAAATTCATCTATGCATGACAAAGTTACAGGCTGGACACAAAATCTCAAACAAACTCAAAGTGTTGTCAAACAAACTCAAATTGTGACCTCGACTTTTGAGGTAGGCGTGTGGGTCTTACTCACAACACATCGTCATGTTATGTTGATCATTTGTAGCAAGTATCAACAAAATCCATCTATGCATGACAAAGTTACAGGCCAGATACGAAATCTCAAACAGACTGAAAGTGTTGTCAAACAAACTCAAAGTGTGACCTTGACCTTTGAAGTATGGGTAAGGGCCTTACTTGCAACACGTCATCATGTTATGTTGATCATTTTTAGCATTGTATTTATAAAACCCATCTATGCGTGACAAATTTACAGACCGGACATGAAATCTCACACAAACTCAAAGTGTTGTCAAACAAACTCAAATTGTGACCTTGACCTTTGAGGTACGGGTGTGGGTCTTACTCGTGACACGGCATGATGTTATATTGATCATTTGTAGCAACTATCATTAAAATTCATCTATGCATGACAAAGTTACAGGTCGGTCACGAAATCTCAAACAAACTCAAAGTGTTGTCAAACAAACTCAATTTGTGACCTTGACCTTTGAGGTAGGGGTGTGGATCTTACTGGCGACACGTCGTCATGTTATGTTGATCATTTGTAGCAAGTATCAACAAAATCCATCTATGCATGACAAAGTTACAGGCCGGAAACGAAATCTCACACAAACTCGAAGTGTTGTCAAACAAACTCAAATTGTGACCTTGACCTTTGAGGTAGGGTTGTGGGTCTTACTGGCGACACGTCGTCATGTTATGTTGATCATTTGTAGCAAGTATCAACAAAATCCATCTATGCATGACAAAGTTACAGGCCGGAAACGAAATCTCACACAAACTCGAAGTGTTGTCAAACAAACTCAAATTGTGACCTTGACCTTTGAGGTAAGGGTGTGGGTCTTACTGGCGACACGTCGTCATGTTATGTTGATTATTTGTAGCAAGTATCAACAAAATCCATTTATACATGACAAAGTTACAGGCCGGAAACGAAATACCGGACAAAAGGACGGATGGACGTTCTCATGAATGGGTATTTAAGTGGTTTCTTTGTGTCAATCGTATACTTGTGTGGCTAAATTTTAGAAAATTTTAGCCACGTTAGAGAAAAAACACCACATAAGAGCTGTTTTTAAGTGTCTAGAAACAGCCACGTAATTATTTTTCAACTGCTTTTCAACTGTCCATAAAAATTACTAACCCTAAACCTTAGACACTTAACTACCCATTTGTGTGCCCGGACAGACGGATGGAAGTTCTCACAAATGGGTATTTACAGACCGTAATCCGTTCAAGTACACCAAACGGACACAAACGAAACGAATATCAAACGCGTTTTAAACGATATACAAACGGACTAAAAATGCAAATGAAACGATATACGAAACGATTAACGAAACGATAAACGAAACGAAACGATTAAACGAAATGATAAACAAAACGATACACGGACGCAACAGGATGAACGATCTACGAACGCTACAAAACGATAATGCAAACTTAAACGCATCAAATAATAAAGATTCGGATATCCTCTAATGTTGTAGTAGTTGTATTGACAATGAAATCAATAATTTAACGAAATGATTGCTCTAATTGTCATTTAAAATTTTTAAATTGCTATACCTGTAACTTTAATTTAATTTCTTTGTTATAAGTTTTAATCCCGAATTATCTGAGAAAAACATTACCTCGGGCATCGTTTCTTTACTTGTAAAAGTGTGATAAAACAATCAGATGACGCATGACCTGCTTACACAACTACCCCAATTAACTGATTTAATTATCTGAACAACGGATTTATGTTGCTGTTCTGTTATATGATTGCCAATCAGGAAAAGTTTTCACGCAATTTTAGAAAATCTGTTTGTTACACCAAAAACCCTTAGGGCTTTTCCAAAATTGTATATAAAAATAGTTCATATATATATATAACAAACACACGTAAAGGGTTGGTGTTTGTTTGTTACTGGGTGTCTTCCAAAATGTTTGTTTTCAATATAGGCATTTGTTAAAAAAAAGATTACTATTAAGCTGATAGAGTTTTTAATAACTACACATACCTAAATTTGTGTACAGAATGAACACGCTGTCCCTTTCACTATCACCTTGTGCCAATGTCCGATGACGTCACCAGTGAAACAAACATTTTATTCACTAAGTGGGTATCTTGGAAATTTTTGATGGAAGGATATCAGAGGAATTCTATCCGTGTAATGTACATACAAGTCCTTGAAAGCGTCAGACGGAAGTACATGTAGAGATTTTAGAAGTCATGCCACAAGACATAAACATTTTACCCTTAAAGGCATCTTTTTTATGGAAACATCTCCGCCTCCCCCATGCATTTACCATAGTGAAATAGAACGCGACGTTAAATGACGCAAGAAACTGTCAGAGTGACGACATTGCACATTGCCACGAGGTCAAAAATAAATTGTGTCCGAGTAATAGACATAAAGTGTGTGCGCTCGCTACATAAATTAAGGCATGTGTATTTGTAAATATATTTATCTTTGCGGATTATATAAATTATTTTGTTTAATGAATTGTTATAATTGTTTAACATGACAATCTATTGAAATTCATAACTGAAATTAAAATTGGAAAAATACCTGTAAATATTGCATTATTCCTGTAAATAAAATAAATACTTGCTGAGGCGTCTATACTCTGTTTCTTGCATAATAGCAGATTATACTCCACTGCAGATTTAAAAAAACACGAACTGGTTCACATTTATTTACTATAAACTTTCTCGATACCGTAATATTAACATTAGTGTCAACCCGTCTGGCAATGTTTGGCCAATCTAATGATTACGTGACCGTAACGTGTTTATCTGATGTAATTGACATGCCCCGTACCATGTGTATTAAATTTCAATGATTGAGTTTTATGTAACATATTAATCTGCTGTGTCACGCTACAAATCATCAACTATATGGTAGACTATATCTAACATAGTGTGGCTTAGTTAGCAATATTTCAGAATGGTTTTAATCAATATTTCAGAAAGATTTTAATCAATATTATTTTAATTTATTCAATTAATATATTATCAAATAAAACCCGGCGATTTCTTTAAATATCTAGTTCTTATTATTTATTCTACTGCGGTGTTACAATTGGACAACCAGAGATGATGCGATTGGTGAACATGTCGTGTAAACGTTAAATGGTAAAAGATACACGGTAAACGATTCACGCTAAACGATTCGAACGCAAACGCAGGCTAAAATGCGTTCACTATCGTTTTGAACTGCATTTTCGTATTTTCTCTAACGTTTATCATAAAAAAATGCAAACCATTAACGAAACTAAAATGCATTTCAAACGCAAAACAAACGCGTTTGACACACAAAACGAACGCAATTGAAATGCATTTTTGGTGTACTTGAACGGATTACGGTCTGTAAGTGGCTTCTTTGCGTCAATCGTATTACTTGTGTGGCTAAATTTTAGCCAAGTAAGAGAAAAAAAGCCACCTAAGAGCTGTTTTTTAAGTGTCTAGAACAGCCACGTAATGTTTTTTCAACAGCTTTTCAACTGTCCATAAAAATTACTAACCCTAAACCCTAGACACTTAAATACCCATTTGTCTGCCCTGACGGACAGACGGACGCTGCAATAACTATATGCCACCCAAAAAATTTTTTGGGGGGCATAAAAACAATATTAAATCTTTGGATTTCTGGTAAGAAGTGAAGTGCACTCGGAAACTGTCTGGAATTGGTTTCACTACAATCGGTCACAAATATAGTTGTTGTTAACAGAAGACCTTTAAACACCTATTTCTAGAAAGTAACATGTGTTGTAGAAAATCATACTGCATTCATGGAAAACATACTGTTTTTGTGAGGCCTCTTTAATACCATAAAATATTATCACATCCGAGATATCCGAGTCATTAAATCTGTTTACATTCTTACAATAATTTTCCAGTGCGATCAGTAATTTATGGCTGGCAATGTGGTTAATCACCATGTAGTCTCACTCAACAGATGGTTATAGTATCATAATGACATACAGGTTTTGATTATCACAGCTACTAGGTTAAGTGGTTCATGTTATATCAATATACAAGCTTTTGAAAATAATATCTAGTCAGCTCAAGTTAGGAGTAAAGTGATTTGTTAAACAAGAAAAAATAGAAGAAAAAAAAGGGAAATTGAATAAAGAAGTTGGAGTTGGGAGTGTTTCTGTTATTGGGGGGAGGAGAAGACTGGTTGTGAGGGGACCCCTACCCCACCCCATCCTGCTGGTGTGGATACGGTGAATCATTTAGATTTCTACATTTCTTAAACATGCTCAAAAAGAACTTTGATACACAAAGGGCTGACATAATTGTACGCTTTTCAAAATACTGGTAAATTATCTACCGGTCAATCACAACCTACGTTTTCTTTCATTTCAACTGGTTATTTAAACGATTGAAATGTATAACACAGTAAATTCACATTTTGGATTACGACCCATCAAGTTTCAGTAATTACAAGGAATTATCTAAAAAAGGAAAAGCAACTGAATGAGAGTTGGTGAACACTCGCGTATTCTCGCAATATCTCGTTTTTAATTATCTTACCTTCCATTCATCTCAGGAACACAAATCAAAATTGTTACACTGCAGAATGAAATTGTCATCAAAACAATACCATTCCCAGAAATTTGTTTTTAAAATTGTTGAAGTGCTTGTGATTACAAAATTTGTATACTGCAGCAAAAAAATGACAAATTACGATAAATTTTTCTTCAAACCACAATATCTTTAATTCAAGATCATTTTGCGTGATCAAAATATGTTTAAACATCTAAGATTACATCCAACTTACATTTTATGTAAAAGAAATCAGTGATCTATTAATTATAAATGATTAATTTGCAAATTATGAATCTTCGTGTGCAATTTCATCAACATCTAGTCAGGAGATGCAAGTTTCCTATCCATCTATACAAGTCCTTCAGACAAGTGGCTGCTAAATTCGGTAATTATAATCCCCTACTGATGAACAATACATCTAATTGATATTTTACCAGTAATCAATTAACTACACTGCTCCATGCAGAGACACCAATGAAATATATGATACTTATATAAGGCCATTATAAGTTAACAGCTTGATTATCATTCACATTTTTCTTCAAAAGGGGAGGGGTGGGAGAAAATTAGTATTTATTTTTATTTATTTTTTTTTTTTTATGTTTTTTAAGAAAATTAGGGGGCGGGTGGGGATGATAATCTAACAATTAATTTGTTATGGCCAAATATACTTCATACATTGCACCAATCTCGCTATTCAGGAGAATTTGCTTCCGGCATTTTTTTAGGTCCGTTTTTCCATTATAATCACTGTGCCACACACTATTAAATGAATCAGTCAGATCCCTATTTTTCTTCAAACAATCCTATGGTTAAAATATGTCATGGTGTCACAATCAGGTTGCAGCTTATGTCAAATGTTAATTTTTAATCGTTCAAAATAAATTTTGTTGATATTT
This sequence comes from Panopea generosa, assembly GCA_029582155.1. Classification (NCBI taxonomy): domain Eukaryota; kingdom Metazoa; phylum Mollusca; class Bivalvia; order Adapedonta; family Hiatellidae; genus Panopea; species Panopea generosa. The sequence goes on from CM055899.1 coordinate 75,224,097, forward strand.
TTCATTCAAAAAATCAATCAAAACACCCAGATATCAAAAAAAAAAATTCAGCTTTATGTTGTTGTTGTTGTTGTATGGTGTTCAGCAACACTTTTAACATTTTTTCAATTATGTTGATGGTGTCTGCATGATCTTAATCCCTGCAACACTGGAGTGTCATGCTGCAGACACATGGTATGATAACCCACCCAGTCACATTACACTAACACCTGGCCGACCTGACCTAGAACAATCCTCTAAATGCCGAGTGCCAAACAAGGAAGCTTTTTGTACCATTTTTCAAGTCTTTGGTACGATGCAGCTGGGGATCGAACTCAAGACCTTCCCCATGTGAGACAGACGTTCTGCCCCTAGACCACTGCTGCAGTTTATTCAGAATTGATACCTAATATTGTTTGTAAGTCATTCTCACAGGTAACAGTTTTCATTCACTGGCAATCGGCTTGGACATTTTTTTTTTTTTTTTACTTTAAATATCTTTTATTACAAATATATATGATGACCATCTACACACCATACCAAAAATAAAGATTGACCAAACATATACAGTCAAACCTGTCTTAAGCAGCCAGTCTAAAAACAAAGAAATGGCATTTAGCAAATGTGGCTGCTGAAGACAAGTGGCTGCTTAATAGAGGTGACCACTAATACAGATTTGACTGTACTTAATATATAAAAAGAGTTTCAATTTTAAAATTAATTATCTTCTTGAAAGCTTTGCCGCCATGAGATTTTATCTCAATATCATCCAACCCACTTACATAACTCATGAACATATCTTAGGATCATTACATTGATTAGAAATCACTTCCAGTCAAGTGCATATTATGTAAGCAGAGATGCCAACCCTTAATTACTGAAAATAGGAGTGTGGCCGAAAGTGAGGGTTTTGTGGGGGGGGGGTTTGGGGGTCCTCCCCCCGAATTTTTTTCAAGTTGTAGATGCTCTGAGATGGCATTTCAGCACTTTTCAGTGATAAAAAGTAATGTATTTATTAAGAAATATTTCATAATACATGATGAAAAAGAGAATTGAGTGATCGAGTTTTATAGAATAAATTAAAAAACTGACAAACTGATGAAAAGCGAGGCTTTATTGAATATTCAAATTAAGCTTTATTAGGATTTAATTACCAACTCATCTATTGGTTGAGTTGTCGCAACCATTGTCGATATTTTCCTTGACGACTACTGACAAGTTGAGCGGGTGATGTGCTGTTTTGTAGCAATGTTTTTTTCAAATCACCCATCCCACCGTGAGATAACATAATTTCTGCATTGCAGACCTTGCAGAATGCAATAATTCACCCCCATCTTCGATGTCAAAAAGCAAGGATATGCATCGGTGTAACTTTTAATAAATGTTTGTTTATGTTCGTACTTTTTTTTCTTTGGTGGTGTTGCATCCGCCATATTGGATTTTGAAGGTTGTTGATCGGCCTTTCCGGATCATCCGATATTGTTTTCGTAAATACTCGGGTATTTTCCGGATAACCTAATTAATAGCGCTTCTTGAAGTGACGTAGCGCGTACATAAATGTCCGAACATCAAAACCGGTGTCAGTGTAAACGGTGCTGATTATTTGTTTTACCCGTGAAATTTATCCCGGACCATTTATTTTTAAAAATCGGAGACAATTCAGGGAAAATCGGAGAGCGGATTTTTCGTACAAAAATCGGATTCACTCCGCCAAAATCGGAGGAGTTGGCATCTCTGTGTAAGCAATACCATTTATGGTGTTGTCACTGTTCATGTTGTCGCAATGTGGCATGTGACGAAATCCCATAACCATTTTTATATACATAATTATTATGTGTTGACCTGTAATATCTAAAATCTAAAATTAAGGTGCAACATTTTTTATCTTCTTATTCCTACTATAACACGGGCCTTAGTCTGACTGTCTCAGATGAAAGCAATCCTATAATCAATTATATATATACATATGTGTTGGCCTGTATATCTAAAATCTAAAACTAATGTGTTACATTCTTTACTTCTTATTCTTGCTATAACACGTGCCTTTGACACTGTCTCAGATGAAAGTAATCAACAGTGTTGATCTATAAAGATTAGTTACAAAAACTGAAAGTATTCTACCACTTTATAGTGATAAACACTTTACAAACAATTTATTCAAGTAAACGCTGATGAAACTCGATCCAAGTTCATAGAAAATGCATACACCTCAATTCTAATATGGACATTTACTTGTCACAAAGATTATATCAGTTCAACACTGAAACCTAATTCTACAGATAAAGTATTTTTAAGAATTTTAAATTAACATGCAATGTCACACTGAAATGAACATGAATACTTGTTTTGATAATTATATTGTTTCCTAATGTAACTTGGCAAGATTCTGGCATTGAGTGACGGTCATACCTGATGACATACCCAACATGACAAATTCTAAATCCTCTCAGGTATTGTTCTAACATGATTTAAGAACTCAGGATTTAACATGCTAATTTTATAATTTAGGTAATAATACAAAATAGCTTGGTCATCATTTGTCGTCATTATTTTGTCGATTTCAAAGTTTTTTATAAATATGCATTCAGGCTTACTTCACGTAAATCTGCATAGTAATTTCTGAATGTCCAATGGTTTTAATTATTTATTCATGGCTAGTTAAATTTAACGAGGCCTCACCTATGTCACTGATTTTTTTTTGATTTTTTATATCAAGCATCATATTTGATGGATATTTTATTCAATAACTTTTATTCTATCTTGTCTCTGAAGTGTAGAATTCTTTAATTGTGCTGACCAAATACTAAATCATTGTCTAGATAAAAACACTCATTGGCCAGTATTAGGTTATGCTACAACAACGACAAATAAAACAGAAAATGCGAACCTGTATTTTAACATATTTCTCATAAGTAAGATAAAGTACAATGAAGGAATTAACCATTATCTTTTCGAATGAGACCTTCCTCTTTGTGATTCATTTACTGAAAAGAAAGTTATAGCTGATGCATCTTTAATGTTGATGTAATATCAAACTGAAAGGCAACATTGTGTTGGAACTTAATCATACAACATTTTACTTAATCTGTGTTATATTTTACAAATGAATGGTACATTGTAAAAACTCAAACTTTGTTTTATATTATAACAACATTTATATATAAATACAAGACAGGAAATTTTTCTTTGAAAACAAAACATGCACATTAGGCCATTACAAATTAATTGCTAGATTATCATAAAAATTGTTCTAAAAAACAGGGAGGTTGGGAGGTTTTTATTTTTTATTTTCATTTTTAAAATTTTTTATGTTTTTTTTAATTTTTTATTTTTATTTTTTTTATTTTATGAAAATAGAAAGGGTCGGGCGGCATGAAAATTAAGGTGCGGGCAGGTGTGATAATCTAACAATTAATTTATCATGGCCTTTGCTAAATAATCAAATAAATAAATTCTTTCAACAATAAAGTAAAATACCTGTGATCATTAAGATAGGTGAATTTTCATATTATATTTTAGCTATTTTCTTTTCAAGTATAAAACATTTAATAAGAATTCTAATACCATTCTAAAATTCATAAAAAAACGAAATCAAAAATAACCTCCTAAATGATCACAACTATCATTAGGCTTCCTTTAAAAAAAAATTGTTTGCGGTGCTCCTACCCACTCACTCAAAATTGCAGCTACTCAATGACATACTTTTTTATTGCCTTTCAAAGCATTTAATTTTTTGTTTCATAATTTCTCCATTTTTCTTCAAAATGATGCAAAATCAAATCCTGGCCCCCAAAAAAGTTAGCTACCGTATATTCCCTTATTAACGACCCCCACTATAATAAACGCCCCCCACCTATTTTTCTGGAAAATTTTAAAATGAAACGTATATGCGAGTTGAGTGCGTATTCGCCCATCTTTCCCTGATCGATTACTTTGTTACACAGACAACAATTAGCGGAGTGTTTATTACCTTTGTACTCATTAACTTATTGCACTTAACCATTTTTAGTTGAATAAACACTTCCCCATATTTGCCGTTTAAAACTAGTAAAAATGCTGTTTGTTGATTAAAACATTACAAAACATCGGAAAATGCAGTTAGTTTGTGTATGCTGAAAGCTCATTGTTCCACGTTGATAAGAGCAAGCGTCCAAGTGATTTAAAGTGAAGAGTACAGCGACCATAAAATGGATATTCCAGCATGCAGACTAGTCATTTCATACAGATTTTCAGCATTTTTTCATCCTATGTCGATTATTTCATTCACTCTCAAATAATTCTGAACCACTTTTTCGGGGTTTTAAACTGGATTTAAGGTTTTTTCCAGGGCTTTATTGGTTTTATTGTATTTTTAACTGTTGTTAAATTTGCTTTTTTTTATCTTTTATAAACGCCCCAACCTTGTAAAATGTAAAGCCCCCGGGGGCGTTAATAAGGGAATATACATGTGGCTTGGTAGCTACCATAGCTACCAAGCCACATGCAAAACACTGGGGCGGAACACAGCAAACAAACATTTTTTTAAGGAAGGCCTTATCCCATAACTTGTTGCATTTCTATAAAACACTATTTTGTCCATATTGTTGCATCAAATTATTACTAGTGTGATGTTTAGTAACTTATAAGGCCATTATAAATAAATTGCTAGATTATCATCCATTTTTTTCTTGAAAATCGGAAGGGCAGGAGGATTTTTTTTTATATATTTATTTCAAATTTTTTTTTTTTTTAATGAAAAAAAAAAAAAATATCTTTTTTATATATATTTTTTTATGAAAATAAAAAGGGTTGGGGCAGCATGAAAATTACGGGGCAGGCGGGGATGCTAATCTAGCAATTAATTTATTATGGCCTAATATACTGTCTAGGAGTCGAACAGTGTAGACCCTGAACCAGACTGTTATTTATACCCGAGTCATAGTCCGGCCTTGCAAATTGTATTATAGACAATTAAAGCAAGCTAAGGGGTTAGGCCATAACAAAATAATTGCTAGATTACCATCCCCGCCTGCCCTGTAATTTTCATGCTGCCCCTACCCTTTTTATTTTCATAAAAAATAATATATAAAAAAAAGATATATTTTTTTTTATTATTAAACTCTTTATTTTCATAAAGAAATTTAAGAAAAAAAAAAAAAAAAATTTAAACATAAAATCCTCCAGCCCTCCCCATTTTTAAGAAAAATTTGGATGATAATCTAGCAATTAATGTATAATGGCCTAATGAATACTAAAACAAAAAGTTTTTACTTGTCTTGTTGTCCAGTACAGATTGTGAGCTGTTGTGGTGATGGCCAGGTCTTCTATATATCTAATGTGCTTGTAAACTGTACTGCAGAGCCTGAAGTATACAAAAGCGTGGAATTGATATTAGGACATAATAAATTAAATGCTAGTTTATCATCCCTACCCACCCCCCTTATTTTTCATGCTGCCCCGACCCTTTTTATTTTCATAAAAAAAATTTAAAAAAAAAAAAATTAATATTTAATTTTCTTTATTTTTTTATTAAACAAACATAAAAAAATTTAAAAATAAGAATAGAAAATAAAATCCTCTCAGGTGGCTGCTTAATACAGGTTGTAAATTGTAAAGATGATTATAGAAAATGTTGCTGCTTATGACAAGTGGTTGTTTAATAGAAGTGACAACTAACACAGGTCAGACTGTACTTTTATATGAATTGGTCTTTAGTTCTCTTCCATAGATCTATATATGGATTGAACCCGCAACTTCTGATGTGGACGGCCAACACTTAACCCACTGCACTACCACCCTGCTTCAGTTGTTAGCTTGTTATTTTTAGATAATTTTCTGGAGTTTCCTAGTTTAAAACAAGTGAGTGCTGGTTGCCTGGTTGAACTATTTTACATATTCATCTTGGGACAAATTCGGTAACCAGGGCCCATGTGCATTAGACTGTGTCACATACATTATTACACAATTCGCTAATTCATTACCAACATCATGTTGGAGATCGGCAAAGAATACAAAATTATGAAAAACGTGAATGATACTTTTGGGTCTGGTTCAAAATAAAATTAACAAAGCAAATGTGGTTGCATGTAGAATTTACTAGAGAACTGAAATATGCAGCAGATGGCTAGGCAAATTAACTTCACCTTTACAAAGGCATTATCTACAATTCTCAGTCAGCAATAAAAATTCGGTTTGAGATTGGTCCGTGTTCTAGTTATTGATAATGTTATGTTTCGTTAAAAGTTTGTGGTTGTATATATCAAAGTTTAAACAGAAGGAATCTGATAAAATTATTTTCAAACACAATCTCGATCTTTCAAAGCAACTAGATAGACGATTACGATGCGTATCATGATTCATTGATCCTGTATTACAATATAGCAGGATAAGATCATTTTTGTGATACCCATCCCTAATTATCTTATGGAGTCAGCACAGGAGAATGAATACCTCTGTAATGAGCACTTGACCTGACCATAGAGGAGATAAATTAATGAAGTATGATCTACTTAAGTTGCAAATTTTTAATGCTGTAAAAACTAGAAATGCGTCCATGGGACACAGATGCCCCCTCTTTGTAGATATCAATAAAACCAAATATCAAGTTTCATCAAAATCGGTCCATAAATAAAGATTTCAGAGATCAGAAACCGTCGGCCAATCAGAGTCCAGATCACCTAATTATTATGTGCCAATTCAATCCATTGTCAAACTTGACCTGGGTCTTGTTGATATAAAACCAAATATAAATTTTTGTCATAATCGGTCCTTTAATAAAGACTTTAGAGGTCGGAAACTATCAGCCAATCAGAGAACATAACACCTAATTAATATGCAGGGATTTTAACGGAAATCGAACTTGAGCTGAAGTTTATCACCATACATCTTTCTACCAAATATGAATCAAATCCATAGAATCCTTCAAGAGGTATCGAGCAGAAACCAATTTCTTGACATTTGTCAATAATCTTTAGTCCAAAAAGGGGCATAACTCTATAAAAAATCATCAGACCAAAATGAAATACCAACTTGACCTGTATTATCTGAATGTGAAGTCACACACAAAATTTGGTTTAAATCTGTTCATTAAATCTAAAGATATAAGTCGGAAACCATTTTTCGTATGTACCGACAGCGATGATACTATATACCCCCCCCCCCTTCCTACCCCCCATTGAAAATGGCAGGGGCATAAAATTTATTTCCTACTAAGCATTACTGTTGTCGATGTAAGAATTACTGAGCCTGGATTTGTCATTTTGTCACATCAATCCAAATGATAGAAAATTTGCTTTTTGTGTACTTTTTGTGTACTTTTTGTGTTATTTGTTGTTTTTTTTAATGGGGTTTTATGTCATGTTCCAACACATTTTAGGTTATATATGGCACCTCCAGTTTTATTGGTGGAAGAAGACCTCATAAGGAATCAGAGTAGAACCACTGTCCTTCTGCAAGTAACTGGCAAACTTTCTTAAACAAGGTTTTAGGATCAAGCAGGAATCAAGCCTTAGTAATCCAATTAATAGATGTATGAACAGCATGATTTTCAGTATGACGTTGGAGATAGGGAGACACATGTTGGGTTTTGCACGTCTTCTTGGTGTGATGAGTAAATGTGAACGGTGAAACCCATCCATGTATACAGGAGCTGGAGTGGACACAATTTATGAAACCACTCAGTTTATTGGCTCTTAATTGTTTTAATTTGAGTTGACAATCTCGTGGCAAAATGTAAAATCTGTGTTCTTTCCAACACATTAATTAGTTACAATTTCTTGCTTCAAATAATGTTTTGCTACCAGTATTTTCAAATTAAATGTATTCAAGCATTTTTGCATTTTCAGAATCATGTACCTGTTAACAATGAAATACAAATTTTGAAAATAATTGTACATACCCTCCGTTCTTTACATCTAGTGTCTTAATCGACTATTCTAATTCATCATGGAATACAATGACCTGATTGACCGAGTCGTAGGCAAGGCAGTGAGCTTCATCATCTAACACAAGTCTCGCCCTGGCTACACTTGACCCAACATACTGGAGTGGAACCTCATATATACCCTTGGCCCCTGATGTTACAATACGTGTCACATTTTTTTGCTGGAAAAAGACAGAAACATGTTTTTTACTTATATTGCTATAATGTTGTTCGCAGTCATCAGCTTAAACAAGTTGAAAGCAATTACAATCATGTAAATAATACATTATAAATATTAAAAAATCAAGAGTTGTCAGAAGCCATCAAAGCTCACCTATGGGATAAAACTTACAACACATGCAAAGATTGAGATTGGAGGTAAACACCAAAACTTAAACGCAACTAAATGCAAAAGTTTAACCTGGGTGTCTACAGATGGCACGGACAACACCGGAGTCATGGCAATAGCTCTCCTTGACATTAGTCCAAGTGAGCTAAAAAGTAACTTTTTTCAAAAGTTTTATCATTACATTCATGTCCTCTAAAATCAAGGCTCAGTACTGGTTCTACTGAGGAAACAGACGCAATATTGACTGACTTGTATAAGAGCTCTTGAATGGTTTCACAATCAAGTTAACCCTTTACTCCATAGATACGCATGTTCCTGCACCAATCACAGAAGGCCTTTGAAAATAGTGCAGGAAAAGTTCAGATTGCTCGTAACTCTGTCAGTTAATATAAACATAATTCACCCAATAATTCAAAAGCCTTCTATATTGGAGGTGTCCAAAGGCGTCTATATTAGAGGTGTCCGAAGTATTCTATATTAGAGGTGTCCAAAGTCGTCTATATAAGGTGTCCAAAGGCGTCTATATGAAGTAAAGGGTTAAAAAACATCTATAACTACCGTACATATCATAGTGAAAAAAAGGTGAAAACAACCAGATAAATAGAGGATCTTACACGAGTGCTCATTTATGATTGAATTTATTTAACAAGTTTGTAAAAATATACTGTGCAAGGCTCTGCTGAGCTTAATATCATTTTTGAAAATGAGTTTAATCAATGCAATAATAAATGAGCACGAATGTAAGGTTCTGTCAGGAAAATAGTGTATATACCATTTATTTATGAGGAACAAGAAAATGTCTGGCACATTAGTTTTTGTCATTTGTCATATTACGTAATGTCTCAAAATAACATCATTTTATCAAGATGTTATTTATGTAATCTAGGAAGTTAAGGAGTGCAGATTGGCATTTTGTGTTTGAGAGCTGCATCATATGAAAATCAACAACGAATCAAATGTGATATTACATTAGGTCAATATAAAAAGTGTCCTGGGTTAATAACACTTCTGCATCATAAATTATGTGATTAAATGGTATATTGTTTTATGATGGTTCTGGTTGATCATGAAAAGATAGCTGATTCTCTATTTTTGGATAACACGGAACTTGAATTTAAGGGGACACACAGCAATGTTGGAATCGAGTTTTAAGAAACTCATCAAAATTCCGTGTATCCTTTTAACGGTACTGAAAATATGTATAAATGGACAGCAGATAGAGGATCTTACATGAGTGTTCATTTATTATTAAATTTATTAAACAAGTTGGCAATATTTATTATATATTAAACCAGGCTCTACTGAGCAGCATATCATATTTGCCAATGAGTTTAATAAATTTATACGCACAAATGTAGGATTCATTTTATTATAAAACTCTGGAAAACAGCACACTTACACTTTTCTTGGAAAAATCTCCTTTACACAAGAAAAAAAGCACATATTACTTTCTGTCAGTCATTGTGACATAGCATCTCAAAAAAACACCAAGACACCGTCTGACCAAGACAAATCTATGTATTTATATGTTCAAGGCAACTTAGAAAGCAAGTTGGCATTTTACATACAAGATGCCAGTTATATAAGTAAAACACTGAGCGATGATTAGTAGTATTACTATGTTCAAGGCAACTTAGAAAGCAAGTTGGCATTTTACATACAAGATGCCAGTTATATAAGTAAAACACTGAGCGATGAATAGTAGTATTACTATTTTATACGAATTTATTTTAGCTTGATTGCAAACAAAACTCAAAGCTTATATGACCAGCTCTCGAGTCCACTTTTTGGATTGAGCCAGACTGTTGTTTTTAGAGAAGAATCTGGTCTTTGTTGGGAATTAAACACACAACCTCTGGCGTAAGCCCCTAACACTTTATCCACTACACTACCGCCCAGTAATATTCAGTAATTTTCATATTAAACTACCCAGTAGGTAACTTTAAAAATTATGTCTTAGTTTAGAACCAAAGTTATGTGATACTATGCATTTTTATGTTTTGACATTTGAAAGTGACAGCTTACTGTGACATTTATCGTTAGAGACCAGTTCCATATCTGTTGGGCACAAACACTTGTAACCTTGGAGACTGTTGCTAGGCACACACACATGACTGCAAGGAGATGCCTCACACCCATCAGCTGAAAATATAAACTGAATGGGCTATATTATTTTTGGACCCATTTTTGGTCCCAATCTTTTAAGCTCGACATTAGATTTTTTTTTCAATGGGGTTCAACACTATTTTCATCAGGCCTGATTAGTTCAGTCAGTAATGCGTCTGACTATCAATCGCGAGTTTGAATCCCTGCCAGTGTCCGTGATGATTGATACACGACATTGTGTCTCATCATCATTTGTCTCCCTTAATATTCAATCAATCAATCAATCAACACCATTTTCAACACATTTCAGGTTATGTACATCATATTCAGTTTAAGTAGAACCACCATCCTTCCACAAGTAACTGGCAAATATTCTCAATAAAGTTTTTGGAGCGAGTGGGATTAAAGCCTACAACCTTAGCGGTGATCAGTAAGCAATCTTGAGACAGCACCATTCAGCCACAAAGCATTAGAGATTCGCATTAAACATACCCAGCAAATACAATGTATTGTAAGGCGGGACTAAGGTAGCTAGAACACTTACTGACATCTCCTGTCTGATATACCACAGGGTGGTAAACTGCAACTATGGCTCCTGGGCTCAGATCAGTCTCTACAGGTGTAGGCTCCCCATGTCCTGTAACCTTGTCAACCACAACTATCCTGTTTCCATCCACCAAGTACAGACTGTCCCCCAGTATTGACAGGGTTTGGCTGCCACTTCTTATATTGTTGATTTGGTGTATGTCCTTAAACAAGTAATGATTACATTGTAACCAGTAGAAGTACATTAGGTTACTCCTGTCTCTATAATCCAACAATGCAGCAGCAGCAGTCTAGTGGTAGAGCATCCACCTCACATGCCGATGGTCATCAGTTCAATCCCTGGCCAGGTCAAACCAAAGACATGAAAAATGGTACTAGAAGCTACCTCGATTGTGCCTCAGCATTTAGAGGATAGTTCTTGGTCTGGTCAGCCCAGTGTCAGTATAATGTGACTGGGTTGGGTACCATACCATGTGTATGCAGCATGTATCTCAAGTTACCGTTGCAATGCGACTGAATTTTTTTTAAGGGATACTAAGAACTAAGAACTTTAAAACAACAACGGCTCAATAATTCAACATCCAAACTGCATTCATAGTCTTTTAATATTTTGTTTATCTCAGAGAGATCTCCATATTTTAGGAGTGTGGTGTCTATGTACATAGTTTTATTTACATTCACAGAAATGTAATATTTGGGAAATCTTGGGGGGTAAGAGGTGGGGGGGTACCTCGCCCCTTTTCCACACTATAAATTTGCCAGTGGCATCTTTTGAACTACATGAACTATTAAACACTTGGAACAAATAGTAAATCTCTGATTGAGAGACTTTGGATAACATTGACCCATAACAATCCTGCTGGTCAGGAAACATTTTTGGGTGTCCAAAATAAAAATAAAATTAAAAATATATTTTTTTTTATTGGTGTTCATTAAAAATATTCTCGGTTATTACATGTCCTTAAAAAGATTTCTGATTGATAACAAAAAAAGTCGGAAGTGGCAAACGAACAATTTATTAAGGGTGGCCTACTCATCAAGTTTACCACAGTGTGGGAGCATACAGTAACGAAAAGCGGAACGGCAATGAACTGTCAGTTGCTGTATGAAAACAACAAACGCGGATTTTGTTTATCGCTCAATTTCATTATACATTTCAGAAGAAGAGATTTATATTCAACCAAAAATGGTTAAGTGACCCAAGATATAAATAATGGGTTAGAGTTCAAAGGTGATAAACACTCCGGTAATTGTTGTCTGTGAAACAAAATAATAGATCTGGGAATGATGGGCGAATACGCACTCAACTGTCAGAAGACAACAAAGCTCGCATTTAAACTCAAAAGTTTAACCTGGGTGTCTACAGACGAAAAATTAAGTCTTAAAGGGCCATAACTGTATAAAAATGCAACCCAGAGTTTTTTTTTGTCTCTGTGTGTTTCAATGATGATGGTGAACACACATGCAAAGTTTCATTCATATCCAATGAGTGGTTGCATAGATATCTTACCTGTTAAAAAAAAATTTAACCTGAAAAATTAAGTCAAAAAAGGGCCTTAACTGTGCCAAAATGCAACCTAGAGTTATGGTTCTTACCTCTGTGTGTTCCATTGATGATGGTGAACACACATGTGAAGTTTCATTCATATCCAATTAGTGGTTGCTCAGATATCTTAACCTTAAACGCAACTAAACGCAAAGTTTAACCTTGGTGTCTAAGTCCAAAAAGGGCCATAACTGTGCCAAAATGCAATCCAGAGTTATGGTTCTTATCTCTCTGTGTTCCATTGATGATGGTAAACACACATGCAAAGTTTTATTGACATCCAATGAGTGGTTGCATAGATAACTGAAACTTAAATGCAAAAGTTTAACATGGGTGTCTACAGACGATGACAACACCAACGACGACGATATCGGGGTCATGACAATAGCTCTCCTTGGACTTTGTCCCGGCGAGCTAAAAAGACAAAATATTACTTTCCTAAGTTAACAGACACAAAAATACGACACTTTTTCACTTGGCAAATTTCCATAAACACTCAGGTCATGGAAATTGACAGGAAAAAAGGATATTTCATAATAGTACTGTGTTATGTACCAGCGTAACTAAAAAACGGGAAATACAGATTTTACCACACAGCTCTACAATTAGTTAGTTAGACAATGGAAACTGGTCTATAAGTCAAAGCATTGCGTAAGCAACTAGTATAGAATGAGTTGTAGCAATCAGTCATTTGACGAGTTTTCAATCATATTTAAACCAGGTGGATTTCAGCTATTCTGAATTGACTGATTGCATGTAACTAAGATGGATGTGCTTGAGTACTGGTCAACCTTCCAGGATCCCAGGAAACAGTGGTTAGGTTAACTGATCGTTTCTTAGCCCTCAATGGCATGAAAATGACGCTAAATATTCAATCAATCAATCAATAGTCTTTCCCTAGTTACTTGCGGAGATGGGTTGTGCTTGAGTACTGGTTAACCTTCCAGGATCCCAGGAAACAGTGGTTAGGTTAACTGATCGTCTCTTAGCCCTCAATGGCATGAAAATGACGCTAAATATTCAATCAATCAATCAATAGTCTTTCTCTAGTTACTTGCGGAGATGGGTTGTGCTTGAGTACTTGTTAACCTTCCATGATCCCACGAAACAGTGGTTAGGTTAACTGATCGTCTCTTAGCCCTCAATGGCATGAAAATGACGCTAAATATTCAATCAATCAATCAATAGTCTTTCCCTAGTTACTTGCTGAGATGGGTTGTGTTTGAGTAGTTGGTTTACCTTTCAGGATCCCAGGAAACAGTGGTTAGGTTAACTGATTGTCTGTTAGCCCTCAATGGCATGAAAATGACGCTTAATATTCAATCAATCAATCAATAGTCTTTCCCTAGTTACTTGCTGAGATGGGTTGTGCTTGAGTACTGGTTAACCTTCTAGGATCCCGGGAAACAGTAGTTAGATTTACTGATCGTCTGTTAGCCCTCAATGGCATAAAAAATCTTAAGTGGTTGAAGTGGTTCCACTTTGTATTAAAGTTGGGTCGTGCTGATCACTATTGAAGTATGTGGATATATATTTGTTTAAGGCCATCTTTAAAGAAAAATTGTTTTCTGTGCACATAACCTACTCACTAAAAATTTCAGCTTTCCAAACTTTTTTATTGCCTTTCAAAGTGTAGAATTGTTGCTTTTTTCCATGATTTTGGGTCCATTTTTGTTTAAAATGACAATACAAAATCAAAATTTAGCCCCAAAAAAATATAGCTACCTATTTATGATATGAAAAAAACTGTGTCAGTGCACAGCAAACAAACCATATTCTAAGGATGGCGTAATTCATAACATTTATTCTGTTTTGGATTTGTTTTTGTATACGTTAAAAAATGATGTTACATAATAATTTGCCAACAGAAAAGGAAGAGAATGATTTCAATTTTCAGTAATTTTCATATTCAGAAAATGAACAAATAAAGACTGCAGTGTGGTCTAGTGATAGAGTGTCCGCCTCACAAATAGAAGGTCATGGGTTCGATCCCCAACCGGGTCATACCAAATTTTAAAAATGGTACTAGAAGCTTCCTCGCTTGACGCTCAGCATTTACTGGAGAGCTCTAGCTCTGGTTGGCCCTGTGTCAGTATAATGTGTCTGCGGCATGATACTCCAGTGTGACATCACTCAGAATACTGTCTCAAGTAGACACCGTCGCAATATGACTGAAATTTTTTTGAAAGCAACGCTAAACACCATACAACAACAACAACAACAAATAAATAAACAGATCTTTAGATTAATTGCTTAACTATCATGCCTATCTGTTTGACAAGCCCAGGCATATTTTATTGTCAAAAAAAAACATAAAAAAAACAAACAGAATTGTTATTAGCAAAAACTGTCCTGCATTTTAAACCTTTTGATCATTAATGATTTTCTTCTACTTCATGCCTACTACATGTAAATGACATTTCCATTTTAATATCTAAAAAAATAATTTTTAAATCAAAAAATATAATTTGGAACAAATTTGGATGAAAAACTATGAATATTTTATTATGGCCTAAGTCTTATGTGGCAGGATCGAGGGACTTTATGCTGTCAACCAAAAACAATCCAGCCGTTCAGGAGAAAATGTTTGGGTGTCCAAAAAAAATAAATATAATATTTGGGTTAGGGTTTATTTAAAATATTTACGGTCATTACAATCATGTCCTTAAAAAGATTCTACAAATGTTTACAAAAAAAAAAAAGAATTTACCTACCCACCCCTTAATAGTATGAGTCGGATGTGACAAAGAAGCAATTAAAGGTGACCCGATCTGGACAAGGCATCATAGGTCATCCTTAAAAAAAAGTTGTTAGCTGTGCTCCTAATATTGACTCATAACTGCAGCTACCCAAAATTTTTATTACATTTCAAAGGGTTTAATTTTTGTTCATGATTGTAAAATCAAAATATGGCCAAAAAAAAATAGCTACCTACGGACCCCAGTACCCACATGAAAAATACTAGGTTGGAGCACAGCAAACAAATATTTTTTCAAGGATGGCCTTAATATGCTGTTACAGAGAGAATCTTCCTAATATAATGTTGTCAATTTTGATTATCGTTAAATAAACATATTTTTAACAGCTTTCAGGTTTTCAAAACCGCCCCCATCCCCCCACCCCCCACAACCCCCACACCTGTCTTTTCTATTTTGGGTGTAAATTACCCATTTATTGAAGAAAGTTATCTCCAGGGGCATTGTAATATGCCATTTGTAAGAAAACATCATTGATTCCACCAAGAACCACAACTCTTTCAAAATGAAATGAAGAGTTCACAGCGACCCTTGATGATAACACAATCCATGCAACTTTACCTTTTTAGGGATAATAGGGCTTGAAATTTATTATCAAAGCTTCTTGTCCTGTTACTTCTTTCAAATGCTTAAACTATCCATAAAAATATTTGTTTGCTGTGCTCCGACCCAGTATTTTTCATGTGGGTATGTTACGGGTAGCTATTTTTTTTTTGAAAATCAAAATGGACAGAAATCATGAAAAAAAAGTTGAATGCTTTGAAAGTCCATAAAATAGTTTGGGTAGCTCCAATTTTGAGTGAGAAGTTAGGAGCACGGCAAACAATGGCAAATAAATACCAGCAGAAGAGTGGAATTTTCCATCCCTTGACCAAAGGGAGACTAATGGAAAAACTCTTATGTTTGAATTAGACATATTTATGTCCCTTTAACCAATTTTTAACATTGGCAAAAACTGTTTCCCAATATATCATGCATAGATCTTTGTAACTTTGATGTTTGCTTTAAAGCCTTTTTTTTATGTAGGGTAGGGTTAAATAATTGAATATTATGTAGCCGGGGTTGGAAGGTATTTGATAATAACACTATTCCACGATTCTTTTTATAATTGCAGATTTATTTACAGGGTACTCAGGGTCAAAGAGCCTGTAATACAGAACACAACATTCAGATACACATTAAAACAAATAATTTAAAAGGTATATTCCTCCTTAAACCAAAAAACCCTCACTAAAAAAACAATATGATTAAATCAATATGTATGTATATCATATTAAATGTATATGTATATTCAAGCCAATATATGTCCTTGCTGTAAATTATATAAGTAAATGTTTGATGCGAATAAAAACATGATACTGACAAAAAAAATTCTTACCCGAGTCTACAACAGTCTCTGGACGAGTCCCACTCCAATGTGTGTCAAACCGAGAAGCTTAAACAACATTAGTTCCAGAGTCAATCCAAAAGAATGTGTCGTCGGGTCCAAAAGCTGAAATAAATATTTTAAATCCAACTCATTAAACAAGAGGCCCAAGAGGGTCTGAGGACGCTCTACTGACTCATAGTGGCCATAGCACTTTTTGAAATTCTCCTATGCAATAGAAATATCAGGGCAGAGTCATTCTTAATCCTAGGGACACCATTTGAACAAATGTATCAAAACTATAGTTGGTCATCATTAGGGTTAGGGTTAGGGTTAACCCATTAGTAAGACAACGGAACCCAGTCACTTTTAAAAATCTGAACCTCCTTCACCAAACAATGCTTCTGAAGATATAGGCAAAATCATTTCCATTTAAAAAAAAAAAAAATATTATGACATATGTCCCCTAATTGAACCCTCGGGGCGGGGTCATATTTAACCCTAGGGACACCATTTGAACAAATCTAACAATACTATAGTTGGTCAACATTACTATATAAACATTGTGAAAATCTGTTGGGCGGTTCATGAGAAGAAGATTTTTTAAGTTTTGGACTATTTTTAGTAACGGTGGCTATCTTGAATTTCAGATCGAACAAAAAAATCTTCTGTATAGTCTCCTATGCAACAGAAACATGCATGTGAAGTTGTAGTTTAATTGGCCTAGTAGTTTCAGAGAAAGTTCTGCTTACAGACACCAGACGACGGACGACAGACAACGCGCCATCACATAAGCACTTCTGGCCTTTCGCCAGTAGAGCTAAAAACTAAAATAATAATTAATCTTTAAAGAGAAATATAAAATGTAGAGTGTTTAAAAAATAATCAAATTTTTGACAAACAATTTTAAAGGTTGTTTTTGTATTTCTTAAAATAACTTACATATCTGATGGTATCTACTTGAGACAGTATTCTAAGAGCAGCTTAGTCTCATGACGCAGACACATGGTATGATACCCCACCAAGTCGGCCGTGTGTCAGTATAATGTGACTGGGTGGGGTATCATACCATGTGTCTGCAGCATGATACTCCAGTGTGACAGCGCTTAGAATATTGTCTCAAGTAGACACCGTCACGATATGACTGAAAAATTGTTGAAAGCTACGCTAAACACCATACAACATTAAAAAGGACTCAAATTTCACTGACCTAAATGAGTAACATTTGTAACATCTTTCAGCAAGGTGGTGGTGTGGTTAGAATCCAGGTGGCGCACATACAGGCAGTTATCAGACGTGAAGACTAACACAGGTTCATCTCCTACAAAGGTATACATTTACCAGGTACAGTCAAACCTGTCTAAGCAGCCACCTCTATTAAGCAGCCACTTGTCTTTAGCAGCAACATTTGCTATTTCCCATTTCTGGGCTTTCAGAGCAAATAAACCTGTAATAAGCAACAACCTGTCTTAAGAGGTCACTTTTTATCCTTCCCACGACTGGCTGCTCAAGACAGGTTTGACTGTATAACATTTCATATGATTAATGCTACATAACATATAACACCTTGCAAAATTTATAAGAGTTCCGAGATTTTACGATGACGCAAATGATGAAATAGGGAATGACATTTCAGTTTTTAAGCACTAATTTTACCTATTACATGAGAGATGTGAAGCCAGCATGTACTTGTTTCTTTTGGGAGACAAGCTCCATCCATAGATTATACTTAGCCACCTTCTGTTCATTGCGAAGTCATTTTTTTTTTTCGTTATGAAGGATGCTTAAAAATGATCATCATCATCACAGTAAACAAATTGACTGTTCAGTGATTGAATGCTGGTAATTGACAGGTTGTGTTGTCACTAAAATTTCAAAATGTGACGACATAAACAGGTCAATGAAACATAAATTGTTGATCATTATTGAATAAATGTATTTCAGTAGAAGTTTTGAATTTCAATAACATGTAGGATTGGAAGGTATTTTATAACAACACTATTCCATGGTTCTTTTTATATTTGCAGAGTAATTTACAGGATATTCAAGGTAAAAGAGCCTGTAATACATAACATAACATTCAGATACACATTAAAACAAAAAGAACATGACACAATACTTCGAAATACAAATTACAGTATTTCACCAGTAACTTGGCTTTTTAAAATAAATAAAAACAATATCACAGATCTTACCAGGATATTCGATCAATACAGTTTTATAATAATTGCCTGGAGTATACACATAAACTATTTGGATGGATTCAATTGCCTTTGTTTATATCTAGAGAAAGAATGCCGTAGATTGTTAGTATGGGGATAAGGAACAGAACAGAAAATACTTTTATTCAGACTTAAACTATACAGTTTCTCGTCTATATAACAAAATTACAAATGTTTACAGTCAGGTCATATTAACAACAAAGTACAAATACAAAATGCATTTCATACAATGAGAGGATGGATCTTTATCAATTTTGGATTGTGTTATTTCTAATCGACAAAGCATTGAATATATATATAATACGATAAATCATTTATAACATTACTATTCGTTGATTGCATCAATTGAATGAATTTAAAAACTGAAGGATTTCTCCAATAATAACTTCGTATATACTTTCTCCGAATAACCTTGAACTTATCACATATCAATATGAAATGGAACTCATCTTCAATATCCCAGGAGGCACAGAATTGACGTCTTTCATTTCTTTCCATCCTGTTAATGCCATATCGTCCAGTTTCAATGCGAAGTTTATGTGCTGATAAACGTAATTGCGTGATACCACTTTTGTACTTCCTATACTTTGTAATATTCAGATATGGCTCATATTGAAACAGTTTTCATGTTTTTATATAAAGTTAAAACACTATTTTTTTCAATATTCGATCTTCAGTTTTGCATGAAGTCATCAATTAGTCTTTTTTTAAAAATGGAAATAAAAGCCTTTGGATTTTCGAGCATTAGATTTTCCCAGACGTATCCAAATCTGTGTTTGTATAATAAATATTTATCACTATACGCCCAATTCTTCTTATTTTTGGAGCAATCAATTAAGGAAACAGTATATGCCGTTTTCAAAACACAATTGTTTGTATATAACAATTTAAACCAATACATAATTATTCTTACCCAACGGTTAATATACATTGGGTAACGAGCCAATTCTCCATACACGCCATCGTTACTTGTCGACATTTTAACATTTAATATCTTTTTACAAAATTTTAAATGTATTCTCTCTAATGGTTTGGACTTAGTGTTTCCCCAAACTTCACAAGCATAATTTAAAATGGACGTAACGAACGAGTCGAACAGCTGACACAATGTTTTTGGGGTAAAATCAAATTTTTTAACATTATGTATCTGCACTCCTGTAGCTCTAAGTCCCTTGCAAGCCAAGTTTTGTTGATTCAATAAAAAGGTCCCTGTATAATTAAAAACTACTCCTAAGTAACTAAAATCGTTTACCACTTCCACAATTTCATTATCATATGTCCATTTCTCGGTTTCAAGTAAACCGCCTCTTTTTCTGAAAACTACTATTTTAGTTTTGGCAATATTTACTTCTAAGCCCCATTTAGTACAATAAGAATGCAGTTTATTTAGGCAATTTTGTAGTTCTTCGGGTGTTCCTCTCAAAACGACCATATCGTCTGCAAAACACAAAAGCATCAATGTGACTTCATTTATATTTAGACCACTGTCTGGACTATTTTGTAAATATAATTCAAAGTCCTTAATGAATAAAGAAAACAGGATAGGTGAAATTGTCTCCCCTTGCTTTAATCCAATGCCTACTTCGAAAAAGTCAGAATACGTCTCACAATGTCTTACACAACATTTCACTGTTTCGTAAATTGACCGTATTATTCTCAACATTTTGCCATTCACCCCAAGCTTATATAATTTCAACCATAGGGCGTTTCTATAAATTGAGTCAAATGCCTTTTTTAAATCTACAAAAGCGCAATAGAATCGCTTTCCCTTGTTTAGTAAATGCTCAATTAAACAGTGCAGTGTAAAAATTTCATCTACCGTAGAAAATCCTTTCCTGAAGCCAAACTGGGCATCCGATAGTTTACTGTACTTTTCGCACCAGTCGTTTATTCTTTTGTTAAGAACAGCAGTAAATAATTTAGACATACAACTAACTAATGTAATCCCGCGGTAATTGTTCACGCCATTTCCATCTCCTTTTTTAAAAACAAGTATGACTATACCTTCTGTCCACTTATCTGAAAAACACCCACTGTCCATGATAGCATTGAATAATTCAGTCAAATGTGATAACAGTATATCACCGGCTTCTAAAAAATACTCATTTAATATACAATCTCCAGAATATGCCTTTTCACGCTTGAGTGATCTTATACATGCAGTCACTTCCGCTTCCGTTATAACTGTATCTAATTCCTCAAATATAGGGTCGTTTTTATCAAAGTCGTTTGTCTTGCAGAAATCCTCCGCGTCGCTGTTATGCACTATATTTATTTCGTTTGTCAAATATTTAAAATATTGTAAGAAATCATTTGCATTTAAATTTTCTGCCTTTGTACACTTTGGTTTTGAAAACAATCTCCAAAAATCTTTTGTTTTTTTCGCTTTCAATTGTTCAATTTTTTTCATGTCATTAAAATGGTAAATCCTCCTCTTCCTTCTTATTATAAGTTTGTAGTCCTTTCTCTTAGCACAAACATCTTCACAACTTTCACCACTCTTACACGCATTGAATTTATTTAAAGCATCTTTATATAATACCTTTTTATTGAAACATTCGTTATCAAACCACTTCGCCTTTTTTAATATATGACAATTCTGTAAATGTGCCCTCTTGTTTATTGATTACATTACGTAATAACGGTTTAGCTACACAGTTAATAATGCCTACAAAATCAGATACAGCGTCATTTACACTTGCCTTGTCATGTTGGTTAACCCTATCTAAAATATGATTCATGTCTGGCAACTTTGAAATAAGTTTTCTCCGGGAATTATCTTTTTCTTCATTGTTCCAAGAAAATTTTACAGAACTATTGGTTTTTGCTTTATTGTTAAAATCCTTATTTGTGCAGACATGTAGGGTAAAATTCAATGGTGCATGGTCTGAAAATTCATTAAAATCTAGTATTTGAAAATTATTTATATAACTAAAATACTCCTCATTTAATAACAGGTAATAAATTACGCTTGACCCGGTTTTACAAAAATGCGTAAAGCTTGATCCTTTGTCAAGTCTACCGTTAACTATTCTCAATGCCGTACTTTTACATAAGTCTAATAATTGCGTGCCCTGAGAATTACACACTTTATCAATAGAGGTCCTCGACAGGGGTATATCGGGAACATAATCACTGTTATCTATATCACTAATCCGGGTGTCTTGCTCCAGGTAGTCAGCTTTATTTCCCACACGACCATTCATGTCACCAGACACAATAACTATACCAAGTTTATCAAAATCGTCTATATCATTTTGCAAGGTTTCATACAAATCACAATTAATAATATTAAACAATGGTGAACCTTCTACCCACATGTAGGCCCCACACAGATATATGTCAGCTTCTATATTGAAAAAATACTTATCCAGCTTAATCCATATAATTGTATCATAGTGATTTCTAACTATTTTAATGCCTTTATTCAAAGTTTCTTTATATTATATGACAATACCGCCACTACTACGTTTAGCATTTTTATGTTTAAATTTGCGGTAAAAATTATAAGATTTATATCCTTTTAACTCTATTTTACTTTTACTGCTTGTCCAAGATTCAAGTAGAAATATAATATCATGATTGTTTAATATATCAGAAAATTCACTATTTTCTCGTTTTTCTTTCGTTAGTCCATTACAGTTCCATGTAATTATTTTCACACCATCCTCTAGGATAAGGGTATGCATGCAGTGCTGGGTGTGGCCTAACTTGCATCACTCACTTGTCAATCAATGATACTCCAAAACAACTTACTAGCTTACATTGCTCACTTGCCAATCTGTCATTCCCAAGCTTACTCAGTTCACATACCGGTATATACAAAACAAATCAAACATGTACAATAAACCAGTTTGGATTTACTATTTCTGTACTATACAAGTAATTAATTGTTTTCCAATACTTTACAGAATTAACAGTTAGGATGTACCTGTATGAATTTCATGTATAAAATGATGAGATAATAATAGGTTAAGACAATGTTGTCTCCCATAAAAAATGAATAAGCAACACTGTGCGAAATACTTCCATGGCTTTGTGTATTGTCGTCCTCGACATTAACTGATTGAATCCTGGCAAATTGTACCAAACAGAACACATAATAAAAACTTATTCCTAAATTAAAAATTAAATATTAAGTTACTTCTTGGCTGAAAGAAACAATTGATTATATATATATTATCCTTGCAAATAATAAAATAACTTCAGCAAAAAGTCTCAATACCTCAGGAAGTTTAAATCTGAAATAAAACAAGATACTTTTTCAAGTAGATTGCTGAAAATAAATTTTAAATGGGTAAATTAAACTTTTCCCACAGATTTCTGAAATACAGAAATATAATCAATACAAGCAATTTCAATGAAATAATCTTATAGCAATAACTGTTACTACCTCAACATTTAAAATAAAAAACACAGAAAAATTTTAAACATAAATCTCCTCACTTGGGACAGTTCTGTTCTGCTGCATTACCCAACGATCAAGCAAATCAGGTGATTTTCTCTGCCTTTCAGATCTTCTTGGTGGCTGATTATCCACCGCAGTCAAAACATCATTCTGGGGTATTATCACTATCGCGAATCAGATGGGCATTGTCTGCTCCAAAAGAGGATAACTCTCTCGGCTCCATGTTACCATCTGTATGTGAGCTACTCACTCCAGCGTCATGGTTTTCGCCATCACCCGAGTTGCTGACATTTGGTATATGGCACATGTATCAATGTTTTCTGTGCTGCTGTCGTTGCTAAGTTGACGATTTCAGCTAACTTATAGCTTCCTTCTGACCGGTAATTCCCATCTCTCTGGTTCCGAGTCAGATGTGCTGCTTTCTGTGCTGCTGTCACTCTGATCAGTGGTAGCATTTCTTGGCTTTCCCTCCTTTCTTTGACATTTTGGTGGTTCTTCTGGTGGGGTTACTGGGGTAATACAAGTGAACGGCAGAAGGAGGTTTCTGTGCAGTGTTCTCACTTGGCCGACTCCATCTTCCTTCCTGACTTTGTACACAGGGGACTAGGGGCCCAATGTATGATTTTGAGTCCTCTTTTTGCTAAATCTCCAAAGTTCCAAGCATTTCAAGTAATGTTTGGTTGAAGCGCTCTGCTGATCCATTGCCTTTGGGATGGTATGACGTTGTTCTTGTCTTTTTAATTGTGCAATTAACTTTGGCAACAAAGTTCCGACCTTGGTCACTGTGTAGTGTTTCAGGAAAGCTGTAGAACCTGAAAAAAACTTTCATACAGGGCTTTGGCAGTCGTTTGGACTGTTTGGTTATGACATAATATGGCTTGGGCGTAATGTGTTAAATGATCAGTTATGAGCATGATGTGTTCATAGTCTCCTGGTCATAACTGATCAAGTGCCTCCAGTTGCCCATCTGTTTTTGTCTCTGATGATATTAGGTACTTTTTTTCTTTAAGGACAATATCCCTAGATCTCTAAAATTAGGCCTTTGATCCCTGGATCTCTTGAAGTAATGATCAATGTTCCCCAGATCTCTGAAAATAAATGGTCATGTTCTCCAGATCTCCAAAACCCTGGGAGGGCCTCATTGTTGAATACATGTTTTTCAGTAGACGTAGTGAATTTTAATAACATATCTGAGACAGGGGAGGGGGGGGGGGGGGGTGCGTCCGCCGTTTGTTTGTTGTTGTTTGTTTTTTTTGGTTGTTTTATGGCATTAACTCAAAATCGGCAATCCTTATCATAGGAGCTTGGGGAGTGGATAATAACGTTTGATGGGGGTGGGGGTCCTCTGGCGTATATAAAGAGACCACCGATCGCCAGCAACCCTTCCAAATGAAAATCCTGGATCCGCCTATGCAATAGATGCCAGATTTATAGTCGTACAAACCTGGTTGTGCAACTGTTTCCTGCAAAAAAAGACTTAAATAATTGGCAACAATAATACATAACTCACCTTAGACAGGACACGTGCTGTTGTCGTCTGCTAAAATGTTATCCAAATGAAATCGACACCTGTGATGTGTGACGTCACCTACGTCTCGGACGGAACTACAGTTTAACAATGTACATGGCGGATCATCTTTTAAAAAATAGATAGATATCCGGAACCGAATAACCGGTGCTTGTTGCGCAAGTGCAGGTGATATATGGCAGCAAGGACTTGTATCTCTATATAATTCCTTGCTGGCAGGTAGACCTATCCCGAAATATCAACTTATTGTTTTTTGTATGGGGTTTAACGCATATATATGGCATATCCAGTTGTATTGGTGGAGGAAGACGTCAGAAGAAATCTGAGCAGAACCAGAGACACTATTATGTCTCCGGTAAAACCAACGTCCTTCCGGCCGCAAATAAATTAACTGGCAAACTCTCTCGCATGAAATTTTAGGAGTGAGCAAGGCTTGATCAGTAGTCATCAGTTCTGTAGAACGAACACGGCTATCCAAACTGGGTCCGTTCACAAGCAATTGTTACGAGCACGCTGATTGGTTAGTTGCTTCAGGGAAAAGTTTGAATGACGTCATAATGTGTTCAATTGCTAGGAATTGTGGGACAGGCATAGAATTCCTTGCTTTTTCCATTGGTGGTAAATAGACCTGATTCGGGAGATATCAGGTTCTGGGATAGACTAGGTCATCAGACGAGGTCCCATAAAATAATGTTGAAAAAAAGCCGCAAACCGAGTACAAATAAGCATCGTAGATATTATGAATGTATTAAATCAATACATAGTTTCTTTGTCAGTTTTCATAACGTAATATCAAGGACTTGTATAAAAGGATTGGAATCTTGCATCTCCTGACTAAATGTTTATGGAAAAATACACGAAGGATTCATAATTTACAAATTAATCATTCATAATTCACAGGCAACTTATTTCTTGTACATAAACTGTAAGTTGTAGGTAATCTTAGGTGTTTAAACGTGTGTCGATCACGCAAAAGCTCTTGAATTCAAAATAAGGAGGTTTGAAGGAAAATTTATCGTTATTTGTCGTTATCAACTTTTAGCTACAATATACACATTTTTTAATCAAAAGTACTTCAACAATTTAAAACACAAATTTATGGGAATGACAATTTCATTCTGCAATGTAAGAATTTTGAGATGAATGGAATAAGATAACTGAAAACAAGATATTGCGAGATTTTGTGTGAATACGCGAGCGTTCGCAAAACCTCAATCGTCTGCTTTTCCTTCTCTATGTGTTTCCTTGGTAATATCAAGGACTAAAAACAGTTCCTTGGTAATATGGGATAAATATGACTAATTGTTTTAACATTAATGGTAAATACCTGCAAACGCATTCCTGACTAGAATCGAGAAAATTAATGTTAGAATGAGCCGAATCATTTTTGCACCTTCGTCAGAATGTCCAACCACCCTGCCGATGGATTTCGCCGATAATAAACACAGTCAAATATGTACATTGTAATTTTGACATAACCACGTGCATACCGTGCTGTATATACGTAGTTGTGGAGATACGTGTTATGTGCCGTACGTTAGTGAAGTTATCGTGGAACAGTTGCTCCGGGAGATGCTACCTTTAGCTGCATTGGAACTGTAAGGCGGTTTATAAAAGTTGTGTAGATATGTGTTATATGCCATACGTTAGTGAAGTTAGCTTCAGTACTCGTTGGTGTGCACCCGTTCATGTGTAGGACCCTGTGAAACTGTTACACGTGGTATTAAGGCTACGAACCGTCAGATAAGAAGTTATCGTGGAACAGTTGCTCCGGGAGATACTACCTTTAGTTGCGTTGGAACTGTTTGGCGGTATATAGAAGTTGTGTAGATATGTGTTATGTGCCGTACGTTAGTGAAGTTAGCTTCAGTACTCGTTGATGTGCACCAGTTACTTATGAATCAGTTACCTATGGTGATGAGGCTACGAACCGTCTGGTTATTTTTTTTGTTTTGTTTTTTGAATGGGTTTAACGCCATTTTCAACACATTTCAGGTTACATATGGCATTTCCAGTTTTATTGGTGGAGGAAGACCTCAGCCGGTGTCAGACTGAGTAGAACCACCGTCATTCCGCTAGTAGCTGGAAACTTGCTCACATAAAGTTTTTTGGAACGAGCGGGACTCGAACCTACGCCCTTAGTGGTGAGAGGTAAGTGATCTTGAGACGGCGCCTTAGACCACTCGGCCACGGAGGACCCTTCCGTCTGGTGAGAAGTTAAAATAGAAGTTATTTTGGGACAGTTGCTCCGGGAGATGCTACTTTTAGTTATGTTGGAACTTTAAAGTATATGATTCTAGACACAAAACGATTTATAATTTTGAAATTATATAATATAAATAGCTCGGAATTTCTCAATTATTTCACTATTACACGACACATACCAAAAAGATGGAAACAAGATATTAATATGTACACAGAATATCGTTTCACTACACAGTTACGCCCCTTTTCCCCCCACTGTTACATGATGCTTACGCTTAAAAAAGGGCCCATGTACTTTGGTTATGAAATATTTTCAAAATGGTTCAAAGTGGTTGTGATTTCTTGCTGCAGATGAGTAGAGCAATTATTGGCATAGCATATACTGCAATAAGACATCACTGGTGTTTGAAAAGTGACGTTTATAGGATATCAACATATGCATGTATTTATGAGCATTTGAGGACTTTTCTTTTTAAACAATTGCAGGGTGTCACTGCACCCTTTTTTCAAAAAAACAAGCTGGTCAACCTACAAGTTATTGCCCATTTTTGTGGATATACATTCCTGCTATGAAAAAAATATCTTAAAAAAATCTATGTGGAATTCTTTTTTTACCATTGAAATTCTAGACATTATTTTATATAGAACAAAGAACAAAATTTAACTGTGTAATGAGACTTATAATAGAAATTGAAAAAACACACACCTTTACTACACCAAGTGATGAAATACAATTCTCTAAATAGAATATTATATAATACGCAAATTCAGTTAGATTGCATACCTGTAATATTGATAATGGCATAAACCCCCACTCATGTTAAACATCCTTAAGTAGAAAACCATTCATTGTCTATCTTTGAAAAGTACCAAAGATGCCGGCCCCGGTTTCACAAAATTACTTAAGTCTCTTATTTTACTTAAACTCAATAGTGTGCTCAATTTTATACTTAAATTAAGCTCACTATTTGAGTTTAAGTAAAATAGCAGACTTAAGTATTTTCGAGGAACCGGGCCCAGGGTTTTTAAATATGCAGGGTTTTCAAAGATGCAGGGTTTTCAAAGATGCAGGTTTTTAAAGATGCAGTTTTTTCAAAGATTAATGTATTCAAAGATGCAGGTTTTTCGAAGACTCATGTTTTAAAAGATGCAGGTTTTTCAAAGATTCATGTTTTCAAAGATGCAGGTTTTTCAAACACTCAGTTTTTCAAAGATGCAAGTTTTTCAAAGATGCAGTCTTTTTAAAGATGCAGGTTTTTCAAAGATGAAGGTTTTTCAAAGACTCGGTTTTTTCAAAGATGCAGGTTTTTCAAAGATTCATGTATTCAAAGATGCAGGTTTTTCAAGATTCATGTTTTCAAAGATGCAGGTTTTTCAACGACTCGTGTTTTCAAAGATTCTGGTTTTTCAAAGAATCAGTTTTTCAAAGATGCAGGTTTTTCAAAGACTCATGTTTTCAAAGATGCCGGTTTTTCAAACATTCAGTTTTTCAAAGATGCAGTTTTTTTTAAAAAAATAAGATCGTTTCAATACAAATACATTATGAGAACTTTACCTACTAACCATTTTTTATCGAATTGCATAATAGTTAATTCAAGTAAATATGAATATTATGAAAGACATAAAAAAATTTAAAACGTTTATTTTGGGAATGTCATTTTGTAAGAGCCCTTTGGACTCATGTATTGCAAACATTTTACTTGCTTAATTTCTTATTTTTTAAAAATAAATACACGAGAACAATTCCCTGTATAGCAGCATGTATACCATACTTCAAAAAAATGAGTAAATAGAAATACCGAGTGCAATATTAAAAACACTGAATGCAATATTAAAAACAAACTTGGGTCACACGGAATTTATTGGAGAAGCATGTAAACAAAAATACGAAACGATAATGCATAAATTTCATCGACTGTTAACTATCTCTTAACTTTTCTCTTTATACTCTCTTTAAATCGTCTTCATTTTTTGTATTTACGCTCAAAATATTACTTGACTTGATTAATGTTTTGTTATTAACAGTTACTCCTTAATGTGCTGAGTTTTAAAATCATATCGTCTGTATATAGCGATACCTGTACAACATTTGTATAACATTGCATTATAGTAAATAATGAAAGTTTGAATGCTTGTCATTCATAAAGAACCCCAAATGAAAGACGTGAACCCTACATTTTACTGTTTGTCAACCTCTACACTATCAAAATATGATGAGAAAAGTAGGAGTCTTGTGTCATATAAGAGATTTTTTCTGCTTAGTGTGTACACTGTTGACAAAGTGAAAGCAGACTTCCAAAATCATGTATTCATACCCCAATTTCCAAGCATCAGTTTTTTTTCTAAATTCACAATTCAAACATGACAATGCTATAAAAATGTTCAAAATACATCAATAATCCCATAAGAAAATGAGCATTGAAATAAGGAAAATGCATTTTAAAAGAAGAAAAAACGACGATTTTTTATAACCGCCATTATGTCACTATCCCACGGAAACACTTCCTTTTTCCAATGGTGTTACTATGCTCCAACAGGAAGGAATCCAAGCGTTGGGGTAAGAGCGCGAAAACACCTTCTTCAACACATTTTCAAGCGCTGTGTAAGGCACTCATTGAAATACATTTCACTAGTAAAACTTGCATTAATCAGTTAAAGTCATTATATTCAGTATGTTTCATTTTAGGCATTGAAATGAGAAAAGAAATGCAAAGAAAAATATAATTTAAAGGAAAGAAATTTTGTTTTAAAAATTTTGTGAGAGAATTCAAGTGCTAGGGGAATACCATTTCTGATAGTCAAGTGCTGGGGTGCACATATGCTTAAATGGTCTGTGGAGAAGCCTGGACGCTGGGGGAATACCATTTCTGATAGTCAAGCGCTGGGGTGACCCTGTGCTTAAATGGTCTGTGGAGAAGCCTGGACGCTAGGCGAATACCATTTCTGATAGTCAAGCGCTGGGGTGCCCCTGTGCTTAAATGGTCTGTGGAGAAGCCTGGGCGCTGGGGGAATACCATTTCTGATAGTCAAGCGCTGGGGTGCCACTGTGTTTAAATGATGTGTGGAGAAGCTTGGACGCTAGGCGAATACCATTTCTGATAGTCAAGCGCTGGGGTGCCCTTGTGTTTAAATGGTCTGTTGAGGAGCCTGGACGCTGGGAGAATACCATTTCTGATAGTCAAGCGCTGGGGTGGCCTGTGCTTAAATGGCCTGTGGAGAAGCCTGGACGCTAGGCGAATACCATTTCTGATAGTCAAGCGCTGGGGTGACCCTGTGCTTAAATGGTCTGTGGAGAAGCCAGGTCTTACATGGAATAAACTATATTCGTTACCTAAATTAAATTAATACAATATAAATTGTCTGAACTGCATTGAGTTGCATTGTCGTCTGCTATTTAATGTCTACGTACACGTGCGCTTTTTCAACGTGTTGGTTCACGTTTGTTCTTTCAAGGTCTTGGTTCACGTGTATTCTTTCAAGGTCTTGGTATACGTGTGCTTTTCAATGTTTTGGTTAACGTGTCCTCTTTCAAGATCTTGGTACACGAGTGCTCTTTCAAGGTCTTG